>WAAF01011660.1:49618-94902 GCA_013400475.1 Tricholaema leucomelas
AGGGCTGGGTGCTAGGTTGGCCTGGATGATCTTGGAGGTCTCTTCCAACCTGGTTGATTCTATTCTATTCTACGCCAGGAACTTGGGGAGAGGACTCAGAATTACTGACATAAGTGTGAATAGAGATCTGACTGACAAATCATTTCTGTAAGCCACTGGTTGATGTGCTATATATTTATTTCTCTATCCCATTGTCTCGTTTTAGAGTCTGTTTTCAGTATTGTTTGCCAAGTGTTTTATCATTTCTTTTTATAGCTCTAGAGGTCTTTCTTCAAATGATACTGACTTTGTGAGACAATATTTTTCTTTATTTCCAGAGAAACTTGGGTAAGACCACCAAAGGCTAGAAGATAACTCCAAACCAGTGATAATATCTTCTTACTCTAAACCACAGATAATATCTTCTTAACTCCTATGCTCACAATCAAAATTATAATCCACTTTTTTTGCCTGCCTTCACTTGCTCAAGGGAAGGGTGAAAACATCCATCAGCTCTTGACATGTCATAAACATGCTAGCTCTTTACCTGTTGATCTGGAAGTTCTCCAGTTCTTTCATATCTATCTAGATGAAGTTGTTTGTCTCTCAGCTGAGCCATAAATCATCCAAAAAGTAGAAAAAATACTGCATGCATCTGTTGTGAGACCTGATTTGAGATATACTCTACATGTGCTTCACATAAACATATCCAGTACACAACTGGATTATGTATTGACTAAAATGTGCTCTTAAAATACTCAGATACATCCTCTGCCAAATGAGGTAACTGGAAGAAAGTTAATTTTTGTCTACTTTTAACTTACAGATTATAGCTATGTTACCAAAGATAATGAACTTTAATTCTATGCCTTTTCCAAAACATGGACATTAACAAGGCCAAGTGCAAGGTTCTGTACTTTGGACACAACAACTCCAAGCAGCACTACAGGCTGGGGACAGTGGCTGGAGAGCAGCCAGGCAGAAAGGGACCTGGGGGTACTGGTAGATAATAGGCTGAAAATGAGACAGCAGTGTGCCCAGGTGGCCAAGAGAGCCAATGGCATCCTGGCCTGCATCAGGAACAGTGTGGCCAGTAGGACAAGGGAGGTTCTTCTGCCCTTGTACTCAACACTGGTCAGGCCACACCTTGAGTACTGTGTCCAGTTCTGGGCTCCTCAATTCAAGAGAGATGTTGAGATACTGGAACATGTCCAGAGAAGGGTGACAAAGCTGGTGAGTGGCCTGGAACACAGCCCTGTGAGGAGAGGCTGAGGGAGCTGGGGGTGTGCAGCCTGGAGATGAGGAGGCTCAGGGGTGACCTCATTGCTCTCTACAACTACTTGAAGGGAGGCTGTAGCCAGGTGGGGGGTGTTCTCTTCTGCCAGGCAACCAGCAACATAGCAAGGGGACACAGTCTCAAGTTGTGCTGGGGGAAGTATAGGCTGGATGTTAGGAGGAAGTTGTTGGCAGAGAGAGTGATTGGCATTGGAATGGGCTGCCCAGGGAGGTGGTGGAGTCACTGTCCCTGGGGGTGTTCAAGCAAAGCCTGGATGAGGCATTTAGTGCCATGGTCTGGTTGACTGACTAGGGCTGGGTGCTAGGTTGGACTGGATGATCTTGGAGGTCTCTTCCAACCTGGTTGATTCTATGATTCTATGATCTCAATTCTAGCTGTATTTTTTGCTCATCCAGTACTGATAAATCATACATTATGTATACAGGGGAATAGAGATCTGTCTCCTGACCTGGACTCCAAAGTCAACATGTCTATCAGGGAAATTCCAACAGCTTGAGCACTGCAACAGCTTTCTGCAGAGTCAAAGAACTTAGCTTAGCTTGACTTCAGCAGTGTAGAAAGGAGAGTAGCAAACTAAAAGTTAATGAACAACGAAACTAAAGAAGCTACCTGATTTCCAGTAGATTGCTGACACACATTATACTCGAGCTAATGTGTGGGGTTATCACCCACCCACATTGCTCATCTACTTGGCAAGGCAAGTTGTAGCCTGTCCCAGGCTGACTGACAGCAGCACCAGTATGTTTGGTTGCTGCTTCTCAGAATGAGGTTCGGTAGTAACTGCCTTTAATATGACAGGGCATAGATTTGATCTCTACTATCTGGTCAACTGCCAACATTCCCAATTGTGTTGGGAAATGCCATATCTGGAGAACTGTACTCTTCTGCCAGTTTTGGTTAATGAGCCATCAGATTCTGGAATTACTGATGTGAGACAGATAGACAGCTGAAAAAGCATAGCATTCACCTAAGTCAAGCTTCTTCAGAGAAACTGGCCAATGCAAAGGAAAAAAGTCAAATCAAACCAAATGAAATCTAAGCCCAGTGAAATGACAGCAACAGAAAGAAGATGAAAGAAGAAAGTTTGATATAAAATAGAAATAAAAAATAGATAAAAAAGAGGGGAGGGGAAGTGAATGTGAGCTATACATGGAGCAAAGCTGGAGGTGGGGAGATTCAGACTGGATGTGAGGAGGAAGTTGTTCAGCATGAGAGTGGTGAGAGGCTGGAATGGGTTGCTCAGCGAGGTGGTTGAGGCCCCATCCCTAGAGGTGTTTAAGGCCAGGCTGGATGAGGCTGTGGCCAGCCTGCTCTAGGGTAGGGTATCCCTGCCCATGGCAGGGGGGTTGGAACTGGATGATCCTTGTGGTCCCTTCCAATCCTGACAGATTCTATGATTCTATGATTCTACACTAAGAATTAAATACAGAAAAATAACAAAGAATGTTCAGAATTGAATGAAAGCAAAGATAAGACAAAGCTGACAGCTAAATTTGAGAAAGATGGTTAGTTTTACTCATGTAACACTACTTTACTACTGTCAAGATCAGGCTTTGCAGCAAAACCTGCTATTGTCACAATGCTCAGCTTCTCTGGACATATTTTCTGTTTCACTCTTTTCATAACATGAACTTTTGGTTTGCTCACCGATCAGTCTTATCTCTTCCATTTTCTATTACTGTAGTAATTGTGATCTATAAGGTTCGAGCATAAAATTGTTTCACTCTAGTTTGTATTTAAATAAGCAACTTAAAATTGAAATGTAATAAGTTCAGTGGATTTAGTTCATTAAAAATTCTGTAGATCTTTCACATGTCTCTCAGTAGGCCCAAAGTTCTGAAATAAGCATATTAATATTTAAGAGTTATGTGAACCACAATTTTGTTGCAACAGATTGCACATTTTGGTCAAAAGACACAAATAAAGTAATCATAGAATCATAGAATCAACCAGGTTGGAAGAGACCTCCAACATCATCCAGTCCAACCTAGCACCCAGCCCTGTCCAGTCAACCAGACCATGGCACTAAGTGCCTCAGCCAGGCTTTGCTTCAGCACCCCCAGGGACGGTGACTCCACCACCTCCCTGGGCAGCCCATTCCAATGCCAATCACTCTCTCTGTCAACAACTTCCTCCTAACATCCAGCCTAGACCTCTCCCAGCACAACTTGAGACTGTGTCCCTTGTTCTGTTCCTGGTTGCCTGGCAGAAGAGACCAATACCCACCTGGCTACAACCTCCCTTCAGGTAGTTGTAGGCAGCAATGAGGTCACCCCTGAGCCTCCTCTTCTCCAGACTAAACACCTCCAGCTCCCTCAGCCTCTCCTCACAGGACTGTGGTCCAGGTTTTTCACCAGTTTCACTGCCCTTCTCTGGACATGTTCCAGTATCTCAACATCTCTCTTGAACTGAGGAGCCCAGAACTGGACACAGCACTCAAGGTGTGGCCTGACCAGTGTTGAGTACAGGGGCAGAAAAACCTCCCTTGTCCTACTGGCCACACTGTTCCTGATATGGGCCAGGATGCCATTGGCTTTCCTTGCCACCTGGGCATACTGCTGGTTCATCTTCAGCTACTATCCACCAGTACCCCCAGGTCCCTTTCTGCCTGGCTGCTCTCAGCCACTTTGTCCCCAGTCTGTAGTTGTTAGTTGTCCCCAGCCTGTTAGTTCTTAGGGTTGTTGTGTCCAAAGTGCAGAACTCTGCACTTGGCCTTGTTAAATCTCATCCCATTGACCTCTGCCTACCCATCCAGCCTAGGGTCTGACCTAGGGTCTCATCTGGAGGTTACTGACACCCAATTTTAGTGCCTGACCTTCTTTAATTTAGTAATTTGAGCGGCTATACTTGATTATATACTTTTTGATTAAAATTCAGCTTCTCCTGGTTTTGAAACAGAATCTGTAAGTTTCGTCATTACATCCTCCCAATCATAATGTCACCTTCACTCCCAGAGATGTTAGTTTTTTGTTACACTGAAGCTGAGAAGGGGAAAGAGAGGATTCATTTTCTTCTACTTTCTCTTCCTTACAATACTTAGAAAATCATATTTTTAGTGGTGATGACTAAGCATTCTGCTAATTGCAATTTTGGTACTTGCAATCAGAACTAAATTACCACAGAAATGATTAATCATAGCTGTTATAATTTTAAAATTGTTTTAATATATTAATGTATTTATTATTTTTAATGCATATTGCTATTCACCATCCCTGGGGGTGTTCAGGAAAAGACTGCATGAGGCACTTAGTGCTGTGGCCTGGTTGACTGGATAGGGCTGGGTGATAGGCTGGACTGGATGATCTTGGAGGTCTCTTCCAATCTGGTTGATTCTATTCTATTCTATTCTATTCTATTCTATTCTATTCTATTCTATTCTATTCTATTCTATTCTATTCCATTATATTATATTATATTATATTATATTTATTAGTTAAGAATTCTGCATTCTCAATGGAGAATCTCAAGAACCTGAGGTAAATGAACAGCCAGGTGAGCCACATTGAACACCTCAAGGTGTGACTTGAGTCACATCTTGAGTACCTGGATACACCTTGAGTACTGTATCCAGTTCTGGGCTCCTCAATTCAAGAGAGATGTTGAGATACTGGAACGTGTCCAGAGAAGGGCAACGAAGCTGGTGAGAGGCCTGGAGTACAGCCCTGTGAGGAGAAGCTGAGGGAGCTTCTCCTCACAGGGAGAGTGAGGGAGGCTCAGGGCAGACCTCATTGCTGTCTACAACTACCTGAAGGGAAGCTGTAGCCAGGTGGGGGTTGGTCTCTTCTGCCAGGCAACCAGCAACAGAACAAGGGGACATAGTCTCAAGTTGTGCCAGGGAAGGTCTAGGCTGGATGTTAGGAGGAAGTTCTTCTCAGAGAGAGTGATTGGCATTGGAATGGGCTGTCCAGGGCGGTGGTGGAGTCACTCTCCTTGAAGGTGTTCAAGAAAAACCTGGATGAGGCACTTGGTGCCATGGCCTGGTTGATTGGCTAGAGCTGGGTGCTAGGTTGGACTGGATGACCTTGGAGATCTCTTCCAACCTGGTTGATTCTATGATTCTATGATATGCTCACTTACTTTGTCTGGGGAAGTTTCTAACATGAATAGAAACAGGACCCTTACATGTAGGATGTTTCTATACTAACTTTAGGTACTTCTATTGTAAACTGTCGTGTTTCAGGTACCTAACACAGTCACAGTTTAGAGTTAATGAAGAGAAAAATGTTGCTTCATGTACTGAGATTCATCCCATACTAGGGTTTCTAACCTTTCTGTTATATCTTTGCTAAAGAAGTTCAAGGCCTGCTGGTTCCTATGGGTACAGTGGAGAGAAACAGAAGAGGATGATTGTGTCTTTGTAACTCATTTACTAGGGCACTGGATAACAGTCCTTCTTCCAGGACTGCTTTATAGATGATTCATCCCATGCTAGGGTATCTGTCTAAAATAGGTCAATCTCACCCTGAATATGTGTAGTCCTTTCTTTTCTCTGTACTGCAGCTATCTAAAGCAAGGTGAAATATCACACTTTAAGAGCTTTCCAAACTTCCAAATCAAATGAACTGGTAACTTTCTTTAAAGACTTCAGGTGCCCTAAGGCTTAAAGCTGCAGGGACATTTGGGTCACAGTTTGGATAATGAAATAAACTAAATCCTGCTACAAGTTTCACAGATTGGAACCAGTTTGTATTGATATAAGGGATAGTTGCTGTCATGGAGGGAGGGAATTAACATGGCCAAGTCAGGAATTATAAAAACAGCATTATTTTATTTTCCTGGAATCCTGTCCTCAAACTATCTACAAAAATAGTTTAGTTTATTGACAGATTCAGTTCAATAGGGAATTTCTTCCAAAAAGAAGGATATTATAGACAAATTTAGATATTTAGGAAGTCAAGAAATGGAACAAGCTAAGCTCTAAACGCAGCTTTACCCCATTATCAATCAGGCCAAGCAGAATCATAGAATCATAGAATCAACCAGGTTGGAAGAGACCTCCAAGATCATCCAGGCCAACCTAGCACCCAGCTCTATCCAGTCAACCAGACCATGGCACTAAGTGCCTCAGCCAGGCTTTTCTTGAACACCTCCAGGGATGGTGACTGCACCACCTCCCTGGGCACCCCATTCCAATGGCAAATCACTCTCTTGCAAGAACGACCTCCTAACATCCAGCCTATACTTCCCCCAGCACAACTTGAGGCTGTGTCCCCTTGTCCTGTTGGTGATTGCCTGGCAGAAGAGACCAACCCCACCTGGCTACAGCCTCCCTTCAGGTAGTTGCAGACAGCAGTGAGGTCTGCCCTGAGCCTCCTCTTCTCCAGGCTAAACAACCCCATCTCCTTCAGCTTCTCCTCATAGGAGAAAATTTGTCCCACAATAGATCATAATGTATTTCTTCCACCCTTGACAAGAGTTAGAAAGATGGTAGTAAAGCTCAAGGAAAAAAAAAAAAAGACATTTTAAGAACAACTTTATGGAGAACTTAATGTCACAACAAATAGTATACTAAAAAGGCAATTCCCAAACTAACACAATGAATCCTGTGATGTAATATTAGTTGTTTTGCTCCTCCTGCACCTTCATGCTTAAAGCTCAGGTTATCTCCTCTCCTGTTAATGTTTACAGTTCAGGTCTTTCATAACAGAGGTAGGCTGAATGAAACAAGCACTGACTTTATCTTTTCATTCTAGAGATTGGATGAATCCTAAGAAAGGCTCTTTATGATACTTTGAGGTAGCTCTAAGGTACTGCAGGCTGATCTGCACGGAGATGGCAAGAAACAGAAATGCTAGCAAATGTCTCACTGGGTTTTGCATTTTAATGGCATTAAGTAAAGCCTTATTTTGGAATTTGCATTACAGCAGCTTTATCCTTAAAATTTAATTCTCTAGAGGTGTAATTACAAGTCACAATGTGAAAATTAGTCAACCTAGCATTTTGTTATATGCTGGCATGGCATAAGTTTTATACCTAATGCGGGACTATTTCATTTAAAATCATCTTTCCTCTTGTCCCCAAGATAAAGCTGTTAAACAGGATAACATATGTCCAACCTTTAAGCCAAAATGTGTAATCACTGACTATAAATCCTTCAGCAAGAGGTGTGGAGCTTAGTTTACTGAGGAAAGCTCAGCTACAACATTATCCCTATGGATAGGGTTAACACTCCAGGGGGAGTAACCCTGAACTTGACTCTAGGTGGTCTTGACCCCTCCCCAGGGGTGGGTGTGGGCACTACCAGGTGATGGTTAGCCCACTCCCCCTTCCTGTCCCATAAAAGCAGGGGGATTTCCTGTGTCACTCTCTGTGTTGCTCCCTGCATACCACCATTGCCAGCTGTTCCTGGTTTCTCCGTTGTTTTACCTTGTGGCCATTACCCACGAGGCGGACACAGCCATCACCATCAAACTCGGGTTGTATTTAGACCTTTTCTATTTGCTTTCCCTTCCCTGTATCTTTGTAACCTGCCTACCACAGATACCTTTTTAAGTTATTGTTAAACTTTTTGGTTTGTTTGTTTTAACTCCCTGAGTTAAACTCTGAGATTGATTTATTTGGGTGTGCTTACCTGCCTCTCTCTCCATCTAATCCCTCTCTTTTGGGAAAGAAGGGGGAAGAGGGAAGGGCACTTTATAAAATTGTTATTGGTTCTGTCAAATTTATTGGAGTCTCTGGGAATTTAACTTAGAACCGAGACACCCTATGTAATGTCAAGGCTGTTTGGGCTGAATGAACCACGAGAAGGCAGAACTTTGGAAGAAGATTTGACAGAGCACTGCCAATGTTGAATGTAGAATCACAGAATGGTTTGGGTTGGAAGGGACCTCAAAGATCATCTAGTTCCAATCTCCCGTCATAGGCACAGACACCTCCCACTAGAACAGGTCGCACAAGGCCTCATCCAACCGATCTTTGAACACCTCCAGGGAGGGAACAAACACTTCCCTAAAAACTTCAGAGGACCTTCTCTTCTCCTTAGTTCTGCATGAGCAGTGGTAAAATATGAAGTTTCTCAGTATGAAGTTTCTGATTCAATATTTGTGTGGCCTTGTAATTCAGATAATATAGAACAAGAATTTGGTTTAGACCATACTTGAATATTGAAGAACATAAATATAGATAAGGGGGTCCTGTCTCTTGGGGATGCATGAACTTCTCTCTAACCTAACCTGCTGTCTGTGTGACTAATCCATCTGCTTCCTAGCCCCCCTGGCCAACCCTCCAAACTGCCTTGAGTGTAAGGCAAAGTCTGGGGTAAGGCAGAGGGGTGGGAAGAAGGTGGAAGAGTGTTTGGGAGCCCCTCCTGGGCATTCTGTTTCTGGGAGGGCTGTTGTGTTTTTGTATTAGTTTTTAACCTGTATGTTTCTGTCTATAGCTGTAAGTATTGTAAATCTCTACTTGTATATTGTGCTAAGCTGTAAATATAAAGCTTCATTCAATCTCCACAGCCCCCACTGTGTCTAGTCTGGGTGATTTTCACAAGTGTGGGGGGACAGGTAACACCTGAACCATCACAGTCATTTGTCTTGGTCTCTGCACTGGTGCTGTATCTCATGTCTAAGGATTTATAATTTTATATTACCTTGCATTGTTTTCAGTTTTACAGGGAAGTACCAGAAGCATGTTCACAGAATATTAGGGGTTGAAAAGGACCCAATGAGATCATTGAGTCCAACCTCCCTGCCAGAGCAGGACCACGCAATCTAGCACAGATCACAGAGAAACGCAGACAGGCCTTGAAAGTCTCCAGGAAAGAAGACTCCACAACCTCTCTGAGAAGCCTGTTCCAGTGCTCTGTGACCCTTAAAGAAGTTCCCCCTTGTGTTGATGTGGGTACGGAGGTGGAACCATGTAAGTAAATATTAGAAACCCTATCAAAATATGCTTGGTTTTTAAGGATTTTTTTTCAGCAGTCAAAAATGCATTCAGAGAAAGAAAAGGAAGGAATTTGGAAGGAATAAGGAAAGAGAAAGAAAGAAAAGGAGTGAAAGAGAGAGAGGAAGGAAGGAAGAAGAAAGAAAGGTAGAAGGAAAGAAGGAAGGAAAAGAAATAAGGGAAGGAAGTAAGGAAGGACGGATGAACAAACTTAGTTTATCCTCAAATTTTCTCTAATTATAAAAAGCATTCTTTCACATCTCAGGGCACTAAACCAAAACAAAACATCAAAACTTTGAAACCTGGTCAGAAAAATGCATATAAATATTTTGATGTACGGCTGCAAACATTTGTCTGTCTGCTGACTTCAAATGGATTGTCTGAGCTATGCTTCCTTGTCCTGTTCGCTAGTTCCTTTAGCCACCTTGCTCTTCATGCTGTTTTCACTTGCTTGCCTGCATTTTGATCTTTCCTTTCCGTCTCTCTCCCCTGCTGTGCTTACCAACAGTGTTCTGTATTTTGTTTGATGATCAGTGAAAATTGCAAGATTCTTGACCTCTAAAGAACACACAGACCTCCAGAAATCACGGATCTTGTAAATTGTACTTGGCTGCTGGAATGCAGAATACTATTAAACATCAAGGACAACTAATCTTAATGCAAAAAAATAAAAGGTGCTATAAAAGGCTGCATTATTGTGCATGGAATAACTTCAGAATCTGGCATTCATTAGTATAGGCATTCCTGGCACATCTTGTTTGTTTTTAATTTTGCAGAGCAACAGTTAAAGGCTGAAGTAATCTTTTTCCCCGATTACAAAACCTCTGGTTTTATCATTTACAGTATCTGAATTATTACTACTTCCTTTTTTTTTTTCCTTTCCCCATTTGGACAATAAAAGTGGAGCATTTTGCACAACAGATGGTAGTGGTCTCGTGGTTAACATGCATAATCCCTGCAATTTGAGCAACGTAAAGATTCCATTCTTCTAAAAGCCTGCCAAGCATGTTGGAGTATACAACATTGAATGTTTAGCACACAGGAATTATGGTATATTTGGTATTCTAAGAAATGCACTGCTCAGATCAGACAGCATATATTAATTTATATGCATATAATTTAGCATATATGTGTGCAAAATAATTCATGAAACAGCAGCCAAAAGGTAGCATGAACATAGGCACAGAGAAGCAGTAAATACTTTTGAGACCCCACTTACTAATATATGGTCACTTTCAGGTATAGGCACACTATGGCAGTGCTACAGGCTGGGGACAGAGTGGCTGGAGAGCAGCCAGGAAGAAAGGGACCTGGGGGTACTGGTAGATAGTAGCTGAAGATGAGCCAGCAGTGTGCTCAGGTGGCCAAGAGAGCCAATGGCATCCTGGCCTGTATAACGAACAGTGTGGCCAGCAAGACAAGGGAGGTTATTCTTCCCTTGTACTCAACACTGGTCAGGCCACACCTTGAGTACTATGTCAAGTTCTGGAGAGATGTTGAGATACTGGAATGTGTCCAGAGAAGGGCAACGAAGCTGATGAAAGGCCTGGAACACAGCCCTGTGAGTAGAGGCTGAGGGATTTTATTAGTAAGCTCAGAAGTCAAATACTACATAGAAGCTTCTAGCATATGTTTATTTTTTTTTTATTCTCACACAATAGTGATTCACTGCAAGTTGGAGAGTGAAGCTTTCACTGCTAGACAAATCTTCACATAGAATTTGTTTTTCTTTCCAATAGTCTGACTTTCAGGGCTGTGAGTGTACTAATAGGCCTTAGATTCTTAACTGGTCTTGCTAGCAGTTTTGGTACTCTGTTTGAACTCAGGTTTAGTTACCTGGGCCTCACCTGAGCCCTGCTGTAACTGTCAGCACTACTTTCTAATTAGAAATAAAAAATAGAATGTTTATGGGTTTCAAATTATTTGGTAGTGTAGAAGCACAGTTCAATGTTTAGCATGGAATTCTAGCACAATTTGGGTAGAACTGCAAATGGGAAAACATATCAGGGAATAGTTCATAGAATCATAGAATCAACCAGGTTGGAAGAGACCTCCAAGATCAGCCAGTCCAACCTAGCACCCAGCTCTAGCCAATCTGCTAGACCATGGCACTAAGTGCCTCAGCCAGGCTTTGCTTGAACACCTCCAGGAACGGCAACTCCACCACCTCCCTGGGCAGCCCATTCCAATGCCATTCCAATGTCTCTCTGGCAAGAACTTCCTCCTAACATCCAGCCTAGACCTGCCCCACCACAACTTGAGACTGTGTCCCCTTGTTTTGTTGTTGGTTTTCTGGCAGAAGAGAACAACCCTCACCTGGCTACAGCCTCCCCTCAGGTAGTTGTAGACAGCAATGAGGTCACCCCTGAGCCTCCTCTTCTCCAGGCTAAACAACCCCAGCTCCCTCAGCCTTTCCTCATAAGATTCATGTTCCAGGCCTCTCACCAGCTTTGTTGACCTTCTCTGACCACATTCCAGTACCTCAACATCTCACTTGAATTGAGGAGCCCAGAACTGGACACAGTAATCAAGGTGTGACATGGCCTGACTTAATGTCCGGTGTTATGTTATACATACTAAAAAGAAAGAAAGGAGAAAAGAAGTAAATAAGTATGAAATAAACTCTTCCTGTTGGACAAAGGAAAAATTGTAAAAACCAACGATTTTTTTTCCCTTTCCCTTATGAAAGGAGATATTGATTCAGTTAATTTTGTCTTATATTGAAGTAATTCTCCATGTTGGGCAATGACAAATATTTCACGGGTTTAAAAATGTATGAAATTGTGCTGAGATCATAAAATTTTACTATGGAATCATAGAACAGTTTGAACTGGAAGGAACATTTAGAGGTTATGTCATCCAACATCAGGTTTTTCAAAGCTCTCTCCAGCCCTACCTTGAATGTTTGTAGTGGTGGGGCATCCTCATTGTAAAAAAATCTTATGTCTAGTCTGGATCTTTTAGTTTAAAACCACTACACCTCGCTCTATTAGTACAGGCTTTACTAAAAAAATAATGTCACTATGTTTCCTATGAGACCCCTCTAAGTAATTGTCCTGGTAGGGCATAAATCCTGCCAGGCCAGTTTAACCCTTGCTCTCCTCCTTCTGTTTTGAGGTCTGATAGTGGAGTCAGATGAGCAAACAATAAGGGTTTGGCCTCAGCAAAGCCTTGAGGGCTAGGGGGCTTAGCACCACGTGTCAGGTGTCTTGTGCTGCCCTCAATGTGCCTGTGTGGTCAAAGGAGGCACAAAGCTTTGAATTCATTGGTCAGAACAATGGTGCTAGTGCCTATTGGCCAGTTTGGTTTTCAAAATGAGGTATTTAAGGTGGGATGATTTAGAAAACTGCACTTTTCTGCATCCTGCCTTTCTGCATCCAGCCTTTCTGCACAGAGCCTTCCTGCCTCATCATTTGCAGCTCGTTAGAAGCAGCCACATGTTGCAGCTAACACTAGTGGCTTAGCAGCAACTCCTTCCTCTCTGCCTGGAATATTTTGTATCTTACCCTGGCATCATTATCACCAGTTTGAAAGTGTCTTTGATACAGACTTACTCAGGTACCAAAAGCGTTGTGAGTACATACACTAGAGTTAATGCCGAGACTCCACCAGCGTAGTTATCATTTTCCCTGGTTTTGTGTTACTATTTTCCAAGTTCTGATTGTTAAACTGTTTAATTCTGTGCAATTACTTCCTGTCAACTGAAAATCCAAAGAATCTCAGGGAATTTTCCTGATTTTTAATAGTAACAAAAAAATAATATTCCTACTGAATATTCATAATTCATAACTATTATTAACTTCCAATACAGTAATGAAAAGCTCTAACAAACTCTCATCAAAGCCTTATCTTCCCCAAACTGAACAGCCCCAGCTCTCTCACCCTGCCTTCATAGAAGAGATTTCCATTCCTCTAATAAGTTTTATGGCCCTCCTTTCGACCTGCTCCAACAGGTTCATGTCTTTCCTGTACTGAGGATTCCAGAACTGAACACAGAACTCTGGGCAGTGTCTCACTAGACTGAAGTAGAGGGGGAGAATTTCTCCTTTGACCTTTTGTCAACAGTTTCTTTGATGCATCCTGGGATATGATTAGCCATCTGGGCTGCGAGCACACATTGTCATCTCACGTTTGGCTTTTCATCCATCAGTACCTCCAATTCCTGCTCTGCAGGGCTGCTCTCAATACCTTTATCCCTCAGCCAGTATTCATACCAGGGTGTGCCCTGGCTCTTGTGCAGAATGTGTCACTTGGCCTTGCGGAACCTCATGATTTCATTTAGCACATGTCTGTGAGCACAGAACAGCCCAAAATACATAGTAGAATGCAAACAGTGTGCTCTGTCAAGAGTTCAAGCAAACTGGCTTTTTATTAGGTATGTTTGCATCTGTGGATTTCTTTGCTGAGAGAGACACGATTCCATTAACATACAGGAAGCTGGTAATCTTCTCCAGCCTTTTATGTACTGCAGAAATAGTAGGTGCTAGAAGTGAAGTCAAGACTTTCCAAAAGGAGAATGCTCTTTCAGCTTAGAGCAGAACAAGTACCCAGTGTTAAGTGTCACATCACTCATTGTTTATGGTCTTGCAGCAAGAGAAAATTGCTCAGCTCTTTACAAAGGAAGATTTGCACCAGGCTCCTATTAGCAATTTATTTCCACTCCTGTAACTGTCATCTCTTAACAGTAACCATTTCTTTTCTCTCTCTGGACTTTTAATGTGAGCAATAATTTATCTAATTGAGTTTTAGATGAGATAAATACCCTTGCTATGACCTACTGTTTGGAAATTCAGATACCATTCTGTATTCAAGACACTTTTCTGCAGGTTTTAAAATAACTAGTTCTAGTTAGATGAGATTCTTTGGGAGTTACCCAGATGGCTGAAAGTTAAGTAATGAAGCTTCAAATTCACAGATTAGCACAATATACAAGCAAGTATTTACAACGTTGTCCCAGGTTGAGAATTATAGGGTTAAAAACTCTTCTGGGCACTAGAAGATTGTTATTCAATCCCATGATTCTGCTATCTCTTTATAAACTCACAACAAGGTCAGCTCGTCCTCCTTTCCTCCTCCTCCTGCCCTGTGTCTGGTGGGAGCCACTTTATAAGGAAGAGCAAGCAGTAGACCTGTTTTGGGGCCTCCAGAGGCT
The DNA here is from genome assembly GCA_013400475.1 of Tricholaema leucomelas. NCBI lineage: Eukaryota > Metazoa > Chordata > Aves > Piciformes > Lybiidae > Tricholaema lacrymosa > Tricholaema leucomelas. The sequence goes on from WAAF01011660.1 coordinate 63,925, forward strand.
TGTTTAGGCCTCTTGGATGGTAGAGGCATTGGGGCAGGGAGGAGGATTAGACAACTGGGGAGTATTAGATTTAGTTTTTGGGCTGGGGGAAAATCCAAGGGGTTTTGCCAGGGATGTGGTAATTGCTTTGTAATGTCTATCTCTGGATTTCTCTCTAAATATAGTTCAGTATTCTTTATCCAATTTCATGTGAGAGCTTAATTTCTGTCACTATCTTTAAAAACCATGACAAATATATACAGCTATAGACAGAAATACACAAGTTAAAGGTAATACAGAAACAAAACACTCCTCACAGAAATCATAGTCCCCAGGAGGGGCTCCCAACCACCCTTCCACCTTCTTTCCACCCCTCTACCTTATCCCAGAGTATACCTTATGTGCCAGGTGAGTTTGGAGGATCAGCAAGGAGTGTAGAAGCAGAAGGGTTAGTTACACAGAAGAAGCCCAGGGAGAAAAAGCACAGACACTGACTCCAACAGAAACACACATTCTGTCTTATCTATGTTTGTGTCCTTGTTTTAATACATCTCAGCAAGTCTATAAGTGAAATAATAGACTTCACCAATGTTTCCTTTTTACAGCCTGTAATCTAATTTCTCTCATGAAATTATTCCAATTTGCCTCAAACTAGCACATTAGGACATTTGGAGTATGATGTAATATTTCTTTAATCATTCATTCACAGTCTGAGGCTCAAAATGGTTACTGATACTAAGTGAAGTTCTGACAGTGAAGCAGCTATGCAACTAAGATCTTACTTTCAGTAACAACATTTTTAAGAGAATTGCTTTAGCTTGACAGAGATGAAATACTCCATCAGTAGAAGTAAAAGATAGCTACACATTTTATAGGTAACCAGTCAGTTCAGAATCAAAGAATGCCAGGTGGAAAGGGAGTCTAAGGCTCACCTCGACCAACCTTTCTAGAAGATAGTGCAGTTTAAGTGAGGTGGTGGCAGCAGGACACACCCAAGTCCCTGCCCTACTGGAGGTTTGAATGGGATGCAAAACTGTTTTCCTCCCTGCCCTCACATCCAGCTCCAGGGTGTGAAGATCAAAACCTCATCCCTGAGGGCTTGAACAGGGAAAAGCAAGTTGCCACAGCATATATATATATGGCAACTGGACACATTGTCTAGTTGGACCTTGAGGGCAATCTTGAGAAGCGTGTGGAAGAATGGTCCCTGCTTTCAAACCGCCACATCAGCAACNTGTGTGGAAGAATGGTGACGAGAAAGTGCACGGTCCCTGCTTTCAAACCGCCACATCAGCAACCTGACTTTCTGCTGCAGGGACCTGCTTCTGCCGTAAACTGCTGCCATTCATGGGAACACCGCGGAGCAGCCCAGATTTGCCCTGCGTTGCCTCACGACCTGTGCCGGTGTTAGCCGTCTGTAGCCGGTTTGGCCTTTGGCGGGTTCGCTCGCGTTGGATTGCCCTGCGTTGCCTCACGACCTGTGCCGGTGTTAGCCGTCTGTAGCCGGTTTGGCCTTTGGCGGGTTCGCTCGCATTGGATTGCCCTGCGTTACCCCATGATCTCTGCCTGTGTTAGCCGTGTAGAGTTGTTTTGGCCTTTGGCGGGTTCGCTCGCATCGGATTGCCCTGCGTTACCCCATGATCTGTGCCGGTGTTAGCCGTCTGTATTCGGTTTGGCCTTTGGCGGGTTCGCTCGCATTGGATCCTGTGCCGCGCTGCTCCACTGCTGGGTTACAATTCACAGTGCCAGACACTACCATAAAGGGGCCAAGGGACCAGCTCCAAATCCCTACTCCCCCGCCTTGAGCAGCACAGATGTTCCCTAGGGCTTGGGGCTGCCTTGCATTGGTAGGTGAGGCAAAGCCATTGGCGTGGCCAAACCTTTTCCAGCTTCTCTGATTTTTCTAAATTACTATATTGCCAATAAGCAGCCTTGGGAAGATTTTCCCAAATGAATTAGATCCCCAAATGTAACTAATTTGTATAGAGTTGTGGGTGGGGCTTTCCAGAAATAAAGAACAACTATGTATTTCATAATTCCTGCCTCATTAATTGCCACAACCAATTCAGTGGTCCAGCACCCTGTCAAGCTGAGTTTTAAAACTGACTCATGTAGGGGAATCCTCTGTTTTCCTTGGGAGATTATTCCAATGTCTAACTGTTCTCACAGTGAAAATTTTCTTCTGGAGCCCAATCAAGGTCTGCCCAGGAGTAACTTGTACCCATTACTCCTTATCTTTTCCTTGTAAAAAAGGAGCCTCCACTGTTAGCCACCCTTTACGTGCTGATATGCAGTAATAAGGTCTCCCCTAAGCCTTCTCATCTCAAGGCTGAACAAAACCAGTTCTCTGAGCCTTTCCTCATATGGCAAGTCTTACAGTCCTCTGATCATTCTTGTGGCCCTTCTCTGGATACTTGTCCACACATTTTTTATACAATGAGGACCAAAACTACATGCGGTATTCCAGGTGTGGCCTGACGAGTACTGAGTAGAGGGCGACAATGGCTTTGCTGGTGATGCCCTTGTTGATGCAACCGAGCATCATGTTAGCTTTCTCTGATGCTGCAGCACACTCTTAACTTACACTGAGATTGTTATCACCAAGCCTCCCAGGTCCCTCTCCACAGGGCTGTTCTCAAGCCAAACGGGTCCAATTCATAGAATCATAGAATCAGTCAGGGTTGGAAGGGACCACAAGAATCATCTAGTTCCAACCCCCCTGCCATGGGCAGGGACACCCTACCCTAGATCAGGCTGGCCACAGCCTCATCCAGCCTGGCCTTAAAAACCTCCAGGCATGGGGCCTCAACCACCTCCTTGGGCAACTTAGTCCAGGCTCTCACCAATCTCATGCTCAACAACTTCCTCATCACCTCCAGACTGAACCTACCTATCTCCAGCTTTGCTCCATTCCCCCCAGTCCTGTCACTCCCTGATATCCTGAAAAGTCTCTCCCCATTTTTTTTGGAGGCCCTCTTCAGATACTGNTTCAGCCACTCACTGCCCAGCCTGGATTTGTGCTTGGCATTGCCTCCACCCAGATGCAGGACTATGCACTTGGTCTTGTTGAACCTCATGAGCTTGGCTTGTGCCCACCTCTTCAGCTTGTCCAGGTCCCTCTTCACGGCATCCCTTCCCTCCAGCGTGTCTGCTGCACCACACAGCTTGATGTCATCAGCAAACTTGCTGAGGGTGCATTCATTGCCACTGTCCATGTCACCAGCCAGGATGTTGAACAAGACTGGTGCCAGGACTGATCTCTGAGGGACTCCACTTGTCAATGGCCTCCATTTGGACATGGACCCATTGACAGTGACTCTTTGGCTGCAGCCATCCAGCCAATTCTTTATCCATTTAGTGGTCCACCCATCAAGTCAGAGTTGCACTCCTTGATTATGTATTCCCAGGTGCAATAGCTTATATTTTTTCCCCTTTTAACTTCATAAGATTCTTGCTAGACTACTCATTCAGGTCATCGAAGCCCCTGCATCTTTTAGACAAGTGGACTGCCTTAGCATAGTTTCCAGGAGGTTCTGCTCCATGATCTTACAGGTGACACTACTGGCCTGTAGTTCCCTGGGTCTTCTTTTTTCCCCATTTTTTTAAAATGAGAGTTAAAATGGCCCTGAAATCATTCATCTATTTAAAAAAAATCTTACGCTCAGCCTGGGCTCTTGACTACAAATCCCATCCACTCTTGCAGCAAAAAAAACCCACCAGGACATTCTTAGGAAACACTGGAGATTTTCACTTTATAGCACCTTTGAGGGTATTACAAGCAGTGGAATTGCAATACAAGTGTCCCTACAGCCACCTTCAAGCATGCCAACAGCTAAGTCATGTGGGAGCATTATTATCCTGTCCTGGAGGCTACCCTAGGCATTTCTCTAGGTGGTTTGTACTATACATCCTCAGAAGCAGTGAATTCTTGATGCAGACTGTTAAATGTTGGATCTGATTTAAATCTACCAGTAACAAAACTGTCATTTGGACTGAGGGGTGCATGTCAAATAATTTTCCTTATGTGTTTACTTTAGGTACAATTTTGAATTTGACGGGGACATTGTGCTTTCAATATTTATGCATTCCTCTAAGATTTCCTTGAAGGAGAAAGGGATTTCTAAATCACTGAGGAATGTGATATATTCACATAGTAAGAAGAAGAACAGAAGGTGAGAGGGGAGAACTCCAAGTATGCTAAATATGCATCTAGCAAGTAATATTCTTCCAAAACTCTTACCTACAGCTTTAAGTAATTTGCATAATGGAGGCAATACATTGACAGGATCATAGCAGAAAAGGTATTGGTAGGAATAATAATGTTATTTATAAAATGCATAGCATATAGTAGGGTGGCTTGATGATGGTTTTAATTGCTTGATCTTTTTTAATTTTCATGCAAAATTTCGTATGTACACTGTGGTAGTTTGAGAGGTCCCAGGTTCCCCTTTAACAAAACCATAGGGACAGAGGCTCATCCCAGGGGGATAGACCTGCTTGTCCCAGGATATTGTAATATTGTTATTCCCTTTCCCATATTACAGATTAAAAGGTAGTGCTTGACTGCATTTCTCCCTCTTCTTATCCCTGTCCCTCTCCCCTTTCACTTTCTTCCCCTCTCATCCCTGTCCCTCTCCCCTTCACTTCCTCCCCCACTCATCCCTGTCTCTCTCCCTTTCACTTTCTCCCCCACTCATCCCTGTCTCTCTCCCCTTCACTTTTCCCCCCACTCATCCCTGTCTCTCTCCCTTTCACTTTCTCCCCCACTCATCCCTGTCTCTCTCCCCTTCACTTTCTCCCCTTCTCATCCCTGTCTCTCTCCCCTTCACTTTCTCCCCCTCTTCATCCCTGTCTCTCTCCCCTTCACTTTCTCCCCCTTCTCATCCCTGCCTCTCTCCACTTCTACAAGCAGCACATGGTCTCATATCATGGTTTGTGAGGGAGCTGGCAGGCCACTGAGGCATTGCAGATCACTGAGGCCTTTTAGGCCCAGCTGGAGGGGGTGGCTTCGGCCTACCTTACAGGCCACTTTGGGGGTGGAAGGGGTGGAGGATTCTAGAAGCCCAGTTTGGGCCTAGTGGATTTTATACTTATTCTACCTGATTGCCATATTTATATATATATGTTCTCACAGATAGAATTTCTCTCTAAACTTCCAGTCAGTGCACAGTGTCCTCATTCTTACTGCTGAAAAGGGGTAAATGTCAATTCTGTTCTCCAGATGGGGGTATAGTCAAGGACTTCTCAGTGTGAAACTAATGACTGGACTCAAAGATCTTGAAGGCCTTTTCCTATCTAGGAAATTCTGTGATTCTGTATGCTCGTGGCCCAAACTGGAGCATAGATCTGTTGAGATTCTTACATAGCAGATTTGTTTGCAGATTTGTTTTAGTTGCACACATGACTGCGGTGTGATGACTTGTGATTCCATGGCTGAAGTTGCATAAAACAGCTGATCTGAATCTCTGATCATAGTCTCTGAGAAGGACTGCAAAAGTCTACATATTCAGGCCACCCAAGAGGCTAGTTTCATAACCAGTTGATCTCCCTGATACAGTTTGTGATTCATAGGGATCCATCATCTTGTCTGCAAACTATGTTCCTCCGTTGCTGGTGATATTTTCAAGTGTGTCTGCCTATATGGGGGTCTGGGTTGATGAAAAGCTCAACATGAGCCGGCAGTGTACACATGCAGCCCACACAGCAACCCTGTGCTGGGCTGCATCAAGAGCAGTGTGGGCAGCAGGGCAAGGGAGGGGATTCTTCCTCTTCACTCTGCTCTCCTCAGACCCCACCTGGAGTACTGTGTGCAGTTCTGAAGCCCCCAACACAAGAAGGACATGGAACTGCTGGAGCGAGTCCAGAGAAGAGCCACGAAGATGCTCAGAGGGCTGCAGCAGCTCTGCTATGAGGACAGGCTGAGAGAGTTGGGGCTCTGCAGCCTGGAGAAGAGAAGGCTTCGAGGAGACCTTAGAGTGGCTTTGCAGTATCTGAAGGGAGCCTACAGGAAGGCTGGGGAGGGACTATTGACAAGGTCTGGTAATGTCAGGACAAGGGGGAATGGGTTTAAGCTGGAGGAGGGGAGATTTAGACTGGATGTTAGGAGGAAGTTCTTTCCAGTGAGGGTGGTGAGACACTGGCACAGGTTGCCCAGGGAGGTTGTGGATGCTTCCTCCCTGGAGGCATTTAAAGCCAGGCTGGATGAGGCCTTGAGCAACCTGCTCTAGTGGGAGGTGTCCCTGCCTATGGCAGGGGGTTGGAGCTGGATGATCCTTGAGGTCCCTTCCAACCTAAACCATTCTATGATTCTATGATTCTATATAATAAAGATTTTAGCATGTTGAATATCTATGCTGTAGTATAGAAAATTTTGTACAATAGGAAATTAATATATGTAATTGTTTTTTCTGACATCTGAAACACCTGATTTGATGTATCCCCTCTTTGTAGGTGCTGAGTAAAACATATTGTAGGGAATGGGCTTTATGGTATTGTGATAAAGGAGATATCATGGAATCATAGAATCATAGAATCAACCAGGTTGGAAGAGACCCCCCAAGATCATCCAGTCCAACCTATCACCCAGCCCCATCCAGTCAACCAGATCATGGCACTAAGTGTCCCTTCCAGTCCCCTCCTGAACACCCCCTAGGACGGCGACTCCACCACCTTCCTGGGCAGCCCATTCCAATGGCAAACCACTCTCTCTGTGAAGAACTTCCTTCTAACATTCAGCCTGTACTTATGCTGTAATCAGGGACATCCTCAACTAGATCAGGTTGCTCAAAACCCCATCAAGCCTGATACAAGGGAGAAGAGACTGACACCCACCTTGCTACAACCTCCCTTCATGCAGTATGTAATAAACCAGGAACAGAACAGTCAGCAGAAATTAAGCAACACATACTAAACCCAAACTTGAGCAGAAAATGGTCTTCATCTCAATCTAAAGTGGTACCCAGGGAAGAAAATATTGGTTAATGTTGTGAGCAGGCAAGGAAGATTGTATAATAGTGTACAAAAGACTTGAAGAGTTGTATTTTACCTTGTCATAATGCTACTTAAACCTCTGCACTTTTCACATAGAAGCTACCTGCATACTGAGTGGTATGTGATTTACTTTTCAACAGTCCCTTAGAGCTAAGACAACTCTTTCACAGTTGAATCCACCCTAATGAACTTCTAATGTCTACACTATAAACATTTGCATTGGATCTGTTTACCTGGGATCAATGTATATTTGGTGGAGAACAATAGACATTCCCTCAGCTTACTCTGGACAACTACATGAAGGAAACTCAAGCACAGTACAATTCATAACACTCTCGAAAAACTCTCTGCTGCTGGTAGAAGCAGCTAAGGATGACTAATTCATCTGCAGACATTGATATTGAATGGATGAGTTCAACATTTGTCTTTTTTACATTGTGATGGTTTGACCCTGTGTGCTAGTTTGAGCCTAGCTGGGATATTTTTAGTGAGAGGAATTAGACTACAGGCTGTGAAAAGGAAGCAATGGTGATGTCTACTGCACTCATAGGCTTGCTGAGATGGATAGAAACAAGAACACAAATATAGATAACAGAGTTGCTCTCTGACTCTGGCTGCCTGCACTTCTCTCTAACCTGCTGTCTGTGTAACTAATCCCTCTGCTTCTTAACCCCTGTGGCCAATTCTCCAAACTCACCTTGAACATAAGGCAAAGTCTGGGATAAGGTAGAGGAGTGGGAGGGAGGTGGAAGGGTGATTGAGATCCCCTCCTGCGGACTCTGATTTCTGGGAGGGCTGTTGTGCTTCTATATTACCTTTTTAACTTGTATATTTCTGTCTATAGCTGTATCTATTGTAAATACCTGCTTGGATATTGTGCTAAGCTGTAAATATAAAGCTTCATTCTTTAACTTCCATCTGCTGAGTCTAGTCTGGGTGATTTTCTTAAGTGGGGGGGAGCAGGTAACACCCAAAACATCACACCCTGGCTAGGGGCCAAATGCCCACCAAAGTCACTCTATCACTCCCCCTCCTAGATGTATAGGGGAGAAGGAAAATATAACAGAAGCCAGTTATAAGATAAAAGCATTTTAATGACAACAACTACACAGAAGCAAAACCAGAGCATGATGTTAATCTCTGCTTCCCATCAGCAGGACCATGGCTGGTCTCAGGAAGCAGGGCTGTCTACGTACAGTGCTTCCCATGGAGGACAGACACCTTGGGCAAATCTCCTCAGATTTCCTTCTTTCACATCATTCTTATATTTGAGCTGATTTCATATGGCATGAAATGTCTTTGTGGTCAGCTGGCTTGTCTGTGCCCCCTCAGACTCTCAGGGTGGGGAAATGTTGGAAAAGTACAGCTTGTGTGCTCGACTTAGCAGTAGACAAAATGCTGGTGTGTTATCAACACTCAGCTACAGCACTGCAAAACACAGCATTAGAAAGATGCTTTGAGGAAAACTAACACCAGCTCAGCCCAAAATGAATACATACATGAACGTGGTGTGATGACTGCACCCTATGAGGAGAGGCTGAGAGAGCTGGGGTTGTTTAGCCTGGAGAAGAAGAGGCTCAGGGCTGACCTCATTGCTGTCTACAACTACCTAAAGGGAGGTTGTAGCCAGGTGTGGGTTGTTCTCTTCTCCCAGACAACCAGCAACAGAACAAGGGGACACAGTCTCAAGTTGTGCTGGGGGAGGTCTAGGCTGGATGTTAGAAGGAAGTTCTTCCCAGAGAGAGTGATTGGCATTGGAATGGGCTGCCCAGGGAGGTGGTGGAGTCACCATCCCTGGAGGTGTTCAAGCAAAGCCTGGATGAGGCACTTAGTGCTATGGTCTGGTTGAGTGGACAGGACTGGGTGCTAGGTTGGACTGGATGATCTTGGAGGTCTCTTCCAAGCTGGTTGATTCTATTATGTTCTATTATTTTACCTGAAGTTTGCTAGACTTTGAGCAGAGAGCTACATCAGATGACCTCCGGAGGGTTGTTCCTACCTAAATAGAGCCACGAAGATGCTCAGAGGGCTGGAGCACCTCTGCTATGAGGACAGGCTGAGAGAGTTGGGGCTCTTCAGCCTGGAGAGGAGAAGGCTTCGAGGAGACCTTATAGTGGCCTTCCAGTATTTGAAGGGAGCCTACAGGAAAGCTGGGGAGGGACTATTTACACGGTCTAGTAATGTTAGGACGAGGGGGAATGGGTTTAAGCTGGAGGAGGGGAGATTTAGACTGGATGTTAGGAGGAAGTTCTTTACAGTGAGGGTGGTAAGGCACTGGAACGGGTTGCCCAGGGAGGTTGTGGATGCTTCCTCCCTGGAGGTGTTTAAGGTCAGGCTGGATGAGGCCTTGAGCAAGCTGCTCTAGTGGGAGGTGTCCCTGCCTGTGGCGGGGGGTTGGAGCTGGATGATCCTTGAGGTCCCTTCCAACCTAAACCATTCTATGATTCTATGATTCTATGATTCTATGATTCTATAAATTATTGCATAATTTCATAACTCTATGATTTATAGATGCAAATTTGGCAGTTTTTCATTATGGTGACTTTAAGAATCTATGTAACTTCTGTTATTCATATCAATTATTTTAACAAAAACAAATTACATTTCTGCTTGTGCTTAATGGACAGTTGAGAAGTTAATGTGAAAAACAGTATCACAGTATCACCAAGGCTGGAAGAGACCTCATAGATCATCAAGTCCAACCCGACAAATACAGTTTTGTAATCACAGTAGTAGAAGTGTAATCAAGTTAACCCTATGATTTAGCAGAAGACATGGTCTAGATGATCTTCAGAGGTCCTTTCCAAACTGGAAATGGATGGATGTTAGGAGGAAGTTCTTCCCAGAGAGAGTGATTGGCATTGGAATGGGCTGCCCAGGGAGGTGGTGGAGTCACCATCCCTGGAGGTGTTCAAGAAAAGCCTGGCTGAGGCATTTAGTGCCATGGACTGGCTGACTGGGTAGGGCTGGGTGCTAGGTTGACCTGGATGATCTTGGAGGTCTCTTCCAACCTGGTTGATTCCATGGTTCTATGATTCTATGAACAAACTGTACTGTTCTGTGAGTCTGTGAGTTGGCAACAGTCAGGTAATTACTTTTATCTTAAGAGCTGTTACATATATGACTTTTCATGAACCTCTTAAGTATTTTGAAATGCACATAACATGAAAGTAAAGTAAATTATGTTGTAATTTTAAGACAAACAAAATCTGAAAAGAAATCTGCTTATTGTACCTGGCACAACTTGTCTGAGCCAAAGTCTTTGTTGTGATAGTGGGTTTTCGTTCAGGTAGGCGTGTTGCCCAATCCCATTTAAAAGCCATACATTATTATGGTTAATTATCACACCATGCTTGCTCAGTAGCAGAACAGATGACTCAATCACCACCATTGTGCTGTATAAACTGGTTCCTATCCTATACAATCTTTCCAGTACTCATAATATGGACTCTCATTAAACATTTAGCCTAAAACATTGTGTTGTTCATTAGGTAATTCTATAATTTACTCTCATATGTGCCTTAGGACAGTTTGGGAACATTAAAATACAAGACTATGAAGTATATAGATGCTGCTTTATTTAAAATTGATTAAAAAAAAGAAGAAAAAAAATCAAGGCATCTAAACTTCAGGACAGAAAGGCTGGGGATGGACTATTTACAAGGTCTTGTAATGATAGGACAAGGGGTAATGGGTTTAAACTGGCTGAGGGGAGGTTTAGACTGGATGTTAGGAGGAAGTTCGTTAGAGTGATGGTGGTGAAATACTGGAACGGGTTGCCCAGGGAGGTTGTGAATGCTCCCTCTCTGGTGGTGTTCAAGGCTAGGCTTGGTGAGGCCTTGAGCAACCTGTTCTAGTGGGAGGTGTCCCTGCCTATGGTGCAGGATTGGAACTAGATGATCTTTGAGGTCCCTTCCAACTGAAACCATTGTATGTTTCTATGATTCATGATATTACCTCCCTAGTTATTGGTTCTGATATTTAATTTATTTAATATCTCTTATTCAGTGGTTCTGGAATATTTGTTATAATCAAAAGGTTTGGTTTTTTGTTACTGAAAGCATGACATAAGTATTAATACACCGAAAGACAGGCCTCACTACTCATCCAGAGGAGGAAGTAGTGCTGCTGCTTGGTGAACCTCAGGGAACACTGATCATTCTGACCATCTCTTTTTGACATATAGCAGTAGCTACTATATGTTTGCTAAGGAATGCTTTTTCAGGCTGATCACTTGAAGCTGCTGAAAGTAAAAACATATGACAGTTTTATGATTATATCATCTTAGACAAAACTTCCTCTGTTGTTCACCTGACAGAGAAGAATGTAGCTTATCTTGCTGTGCAAAGCTTGAGACCAGACTTTCAACAGCAAGTCTTTTGCCAGACATACCTTTTCCATGATCAAAGCATACAAGGGATGTAGTCATTACATTCAGGTTCATGTTTGCTCTCCTTTGCAGAAAATGGAGAGGCAAAGGAAGAAACACCTTTAGCCCAGAGAAGTAATCTTTTTTTCCTACAAATGTGATTGTTAGTGAAGAATATAATTTCTCATCAAAGATATAAGTAGCAGCATTTCCTCAATTTCCCTGCTGCCACTCAGTCCACACACCACCCCTCCCCCCCCTTTTTTTCCTTTGAGGCTTTCTTTTAAGAATTCGTTCCCAATGTGACTTTTCAAGTATTCATTTTAAGTAGAGCCTTTCCTTACTTCCTCCCCAACCTCCAAAAGCTTTTGTTAAACTAAATATGTGCTGTTTAGAAATGCAGCCACTGAAATGCAGTCACATTCATAAACATATGATTATTGATGGTTAAGGAATACTTTAAATCTGTTATGTTCTCCTTTACTGACTGCTGTGGTGGGCAGTACACTGATACATCAGGTGCATTAAAAACAACTGCCAATTACTGACATTGTTTTGTTGCTTGGAGAATCAACTATTTGCAGCTACTGAAAATAGATCTGTAAAACAGAGCATCTACAAACTACTTCTGTGTATACCAGCTAGATGTGTATAGTTTACCAACATCATCAATACTGTATTTTGATTGTACCTATAGTTGCATTTGTTCATTGTCACTTAGTATTGTATTATTAGATAGGCTTCATTTCACAGGATCACAGAATCACACAGGATCACAGGATGTTAGGGGTTGGAAGGGACCCAAGGCGATCATCGAGTCCAAACCCCCCTGCCAGAGCAGGACAATCCTATCTAACACAGAGCACACAGGAACACATCCAGACAGGCCTTGAAAGTCTCCAGAGGAGACCCCACAACCTCTCTGTGAAGCCTATTCCAGTGTTCTGTGACCCTTACAGTAAAGAAGTTCCCCCTTGTGTTGGGGCAGAACCTCTTTTGCTGCAATTTACATCCATTGCTCCTTGTCCTATCAGAGAGCAAGTGAGCAGAGCCTGTCCCCTTTTTCCTGGCAGCCTTCAGATACTTATAAACATTTATCAAATCCCCTCTAAGTCTTCTCTTCTCCAGAATAAAAAGCTCCAGGTCCCTCAGCCTCTCCTCATAAGCCATGCCTTCTGGTCCCCTAATCATCTTTGTAGCCCTCTGCTGGCCCTTCTCCAGAAAATCCCTGTCTCTCTTAAACTGGGGAGCCCAAAACTGAACACAGTATTCAAGGTGAGGTCTCACCAGGGCAGAGTAGAGGGAGAGGAGAACCTCCCTTGATCTGCTGGACACACTCTTCCTAAGACACCCCAGGATCCCATTGGCCTTCTTGGCCAGAAGGGCACATTGCTGTGCCATGGCTAACTTGTTATTCCTATTTATTGACCGCTAGGAATTTCCTTACTAAAATCATAACTTGCCTATTCAGGGAGTTAGATTACTGGAATTCAATGTGCTCTTGTGGCCAAGAAGACCAGTGCCATTCTGGTGTGTTGTTGGGACCCAATCCTCCCCTTACCAACCCTGGTCATCAGCAGATGGGAGATAACCCTGCCAATGTTTAACTAATTCCCTTGGAGTAAATGAAGGCAAAACGATGCTAAATGGCTAATGAACTGGGTTTATTAGATTGAATTGGGTGGCACTGTCACAGGAGCAGTTCCAACATTCTTGGCAGTGGTGTAAAGCAGGGCCATGTCATGTAGTGTTCTCTAGGTTGCAGGCAGCATGAAGCAGGGACGTGCATGTAACTTTTGTCTGGGATGCAGGCAGGGAGGAGAGGAACTGAATGGTGTGTGGTCAAGTGGAGCAGTGAGGATGTGGGGTGTCTAGGTCTGGAAGCTGGGAAGGAGATGTGGTTATTTTTGAACACTCTCATGAGTGAAATTAAGATACAAATGAGGTCATATATCAAGATGAGACTATTTATTAAAGAGAGAACAGAGCAAACAAAACAGAAAGACAGAAAAGAGAGAGAGAGAGAGAGACAGAGAGCAGGAGAGATGGTTACCATCACATGGTTGTTCTTTGGTGCAGGGTGGGGAGGAGAGAAGTTCTGGGCCCCTGCCTCCAGCCTGAGGTGTCCCTGGTAATATTTCCCCCTGTAAGCTGGCATAGGCCAGGGCTTTGCTTATGCTCTGGTTCATTCATTATAGCTCCACCTGGCTCGCATTAACAATGCAGAAGTGGATTTCCAAGGCGGACTTCTGTGTGTCTGCAGGGGTCGGCACTAAGCCCCTCTTTGCCATCCACTGTCCACCACACTCCCTGAGCAGTTGCTGTCTGTTGATGGGCAGAGATGACACACTAGGTGGGCTGTTCAGGATGACCTTAGCTTTGTTGAGACACTCCTCAGTTCCGATCACCACCACCAGGAGACTTACATGTTCAAGAGAGGATTCTCTCACAGGGCCATGCTATGTGGAAGCCTCCACTTGCTGCTGCCACCTGCTGAGGCATGGGGCTGATCCAAGCAGTGGGGACAGTTACTAATCTTCCAAATGTATGCACACATGTATGTTTGTATAGTATGCTACACATACACACATGTATACATACTCATACAATATGCTTGTATGGCACCCCGGGAATGGAGTCACTTAGCATTTTGAATAGGAGAATAACACTTCCACAACGACAAAGATGTAGATACAGAAGAAAATTGTACAATTTGCTGGAATTGAGAAAGCAGCTGGGACCTTTGGCAAATGCTGCTGCTCTTGCTCGCAATTGAGTGTTTGTTCTGAAAGCATCTGTAGCACTGCGGGCAATAATTTTTTTCTGAGTGAAGAACCTTGTGTGGAAAGTGTTAATTAGCTCACATTTCCCTCACAAACAGCATGAAAACTTTACTGATTCTGATTTTTTTTTCCCTCTGTTGTCTTGTGAATGAGGCAGGAGAAAAATATAACAAATATGCAATGTGATTTTGATATTTGTAGAAATACAAACTTGTTATTGCATCAATAACAACTTAAGACTCCCATGCTGATGTATGGGTACATAGTAGGCTGAAGATGAGCCAGCAGTGTGCCCAGGTGGCCAAGAGAGCCAATGGCATCCTGGCCTGGATCAGGAATAGTATGGCCAGTAGGATGAGGGAGGTTATTCTTCCCCTGTACTCAACACTGGTCAGGCCACACCTTGAGTGCTGTGTCCAGTTCTGGGCTTCTCAATTCAAGAGAGATGTTGAGGTGCTGGAACATGTCCAGAGAAGGGTGACAAAGCTGGTGAGGGGCCTGGAACACAAACCCTATGAGGAGAGGCTGAGGGAGCTGGGGGTGTTTAGCCTGGAGAGGAGGAGGCTCAGGGCTGTCTACAACTACCTGAAGGGAGGCTGTAGATAGATGGGGGTTTGTGTCTTCTAACAGGCAACCAGCAACAGAACAAGGGGACACAGCCTCAAGTTGTGCCAGGGGAGGTCTAGGATGGATGTTAGGAGGAAGTTTTTCCCAGAGAGAGTGATTGGCATTGGAATGGGCTGCCCAGGGAGGTGGTGGAGTCGCCATCCCTGGAAGTGTTCAAGAGAAGACTGGCTGAGGCACCTAGTGCCATGGTCTGGTTGATTTGACTCAGCTGGGTGCTAGGTTGGACTGGATGATCTTTGAGGTCTCTTCCAACCTGGTTGATTCTATGATTCTATGTCCTTGTATGTAAATTAGTTAGTCTACAGCTAATTTTTTTCTTTGTGTCCTCTTTCATTTTAATCTTTGTTATGAATAGTTAAATGAAATATGACACACCCTAAAATAAGAAGCACAATTTCATCTCAGTTTAACTGTGTATTGCTGTAATGGTATGGCAGGGTTTGTTTATTTCAAAATTAATATCCTTTATTAGTTTTGATATTCAGGAAATCTTCTCACAAACCTTTATTTTTAATAGGTCCTTTGTGCAGCCATGAAAAATACTACAGAGAGGATAAAACAGGGAATCTAGAACACTTAAGAAATGTATTAATTCAACTAATTGAAATTAGAAAGAGAATCTTGTGGTTGACATACTGCTTACCCTCTAGAGCCACTCAAGAGGCTCCTCTCTGTCTAAGGCAGAAGGTAATGAAATAGGTTACAGAGAGGCTTTAAGTATTTACTCACAAAATAATATCTCCAGGTTCCCGGGGCTAAAGTATAGTTTCCAGACAGTGCTCAAACACTTGAGGGTGTTCTGCAGGTTTTCTGTATCTGTCTTGTTAGCTGTTGAGGCTTCTGGATTTTCCTAGGCTCTAATAGGGTGCTGGGAGGGAGGCAGAAGATCTCTGACCTGGTTCCTCTTGGACTCCAGATTTGGCATGGACATTTTCAGAGGTGCGGGCAGGATGCCTTGCTGATGTGCAATCTTGGCACCATGACTTGCAGATGTGCAGATGGGTACAATGTCACACTGGCTAAAGGAGCCTATTGCATGAAAGCACTTAATGCTTTTTCCTGGTAAACTGAAACAAGGCAGTTTCCTGGTGTACAAGCCCAAGTATCAGGACTTGTTATTATGCAGCAAAGCTGACTTGGAATTTAGAAGATATAATGGTTTAAAGCAAATAAGGCAAAAGCATGGCAGAGCATGGCAGGATACAACAGCAGAGAGCACATATGCAACGACAGAGAGCAATGAGGCAGAGCATGTTGTATTTACCTGCTCATCTCTTTTAGCAATTCAGCTTGAGACTAGTGGCTCTTTGCCACAGATAAGCCAATCAGAATGGCAGTTGGCCAGATTTTACCATAGTAGGTGAGCTTGGGCTTGCTTCAACCTTTTTAGGGCAGAACACAAACAAGCGTATAAACACATGAGAGTACCCTGTTTATGAGGAGACTTAACAGCACCAGCCTTTGCTTTCCTCTTCTGTGGTGGCTTTGCCCATCAGTAGGAGACAGGGGGAACAGGGGAACATCTCTGGACAAACCAGGACATGTTTAGGTCTATTTTGGTCTTCCATGACAATTGCCAATACGTTCACTGACTATTTTCTATTCCTAGATTCTTGTTATTCATGGAAGCATAAACACCTTAGGAAAAAGAAAAAGGAGAAAGTAATTTTAGGAGGTGTTTTAAGTAGAAAAACCCTGCAATATTGACTTGTCCAAGATGCTTCCTTACAGAAAGCTTTGGAAAGCAGAATAGGTTGCATTGAAGAGACTAAGATAAATCAAGGGCAGACTGATACTGCTTCTCTGTATCTTCCTAGATGGATTGTTGATGAGTATATGGAACATTTCCAACTAGGCTTATTAGAATAGAATAGAATAGAATAGAATAGAGTAGAATAGAATAGAATAGAATAGAATAGAATAGAATAGAATAGAATAGAATAGAATAGAATAGAATCAACAAGGTTGGAAGAGACCTCCAAGATCATCCAGGCCAACCTAGCACCCAGCCCTATCCAGTCAACCAGACCATGGCACTAAGTGCCTCAGCCAGGCTTTTCCTGAACCCCTCCAGGGATGGTGACTCCACCCCCTCCCTGGGCAGCCTATTCCAATGCCAATCACTCTCTCTGGGAAGAACTTCCTCCTAACATCCAGCCTAGACCTCCCTCAGAACAACTTGAGACTGTGTCCCCTTGTTCTATTGCTGGTTGTCTGGGAGAAGAGACCAACCCCACCTGGCTACAGCCTCCCTTCAAGTAGTTGTAGGCAGAAATGAGGTCTGCCCTGAGCCTCCTCTTCTCCAGGCTAAACAACCCCAGCTCCCTCAGCTTCTCCTCATATTGGCTTGTATCCCTTTCACATTATGTTCTTGAGGACTCAAAGCAAACACCTTGAACCAAAATTTCCAAGGATAATTTTTTAGCTAAGCTGAAATTTTATTCCTGCTTCTGTTCTGTGCTTTTTACCTTTTGCTACTCATTTCCTTGAATAGTAAAAAGAACATTCTTGTGTGTCTTCATTGATAACTTCATTAGAGGCTGCTCCGTTTTCCAGTCTTGAAGTCTTTAGTTGGGTTATTCAGCATATCTAATGGCTGTGGAACACATCTGGGGGAAGCATACACCATGTTCTCTGATCTTTTAGTAGAAACATTCTGTTACAGCAAACCCACACTTTGCATGTTTGTTCTCAGACCCTCTCCCCCACACTGCTGTTCTCCCAGAAAATGGCTTCAGAAAGAATTTCATTACAGTGACTCAAGCAGTATGTCATCCAAGTTCTGTTTCTCTTCGGGAACTGTCATGGGTTAAGTTGAACACTGGCTGCTGTTATACAAAACCATCCTGCCTCATGCTAGCTTCAAAATGAAAGTACTGTCTGAAGAAAACTATTATGGGGCTGGAAGTTTGGATTGCAACATGGGAGCCTTCCTCTTCCGATTGCTGCTTTTGTGTTTTGGGAATTAGCTCTTCTCCCACTGGGACTGCAGCCTGAAGGGGAGTGATGCATGGGTTTAGCTCACTGGCTTATGCTTGCTGCTGTTTTCCTGTTTTTCTGCAAATAGGCTAAGGTAGTTGTGAATTATGTTATCTTTTTTATATTAAAGCCTTTTTTTATCTGAACTCTTTGCCTCAACCCACAGTTTGGGGTTTTTTGTGTGTTGTTTTTCACACACTTCTGTGTTGAGGAGTGTTTTAAGGAATTACATCGAATTAATAATCTATATTACTTTTGATGTGCAGGCAAAGATTGTTAATAACTATCAACATGGTTTATTAACATTAAATCTCACCGGAAAACTTATTTACAAGCTTCAAAACACACGGTTTGGATATTTATACACATAGGGAACAGGCAAAACTAGAACATTCTATCTCTTTGCTGGATTCTCTCTGGAAGATCTCTATCTCAAATTGGGTATCTCTGTCTCAAATTAGGTGGTGAATGACTGGAGAGCAGCCCTGAGGAGAAGGACCTGGGGGTCTGGGCTGACGAAAAGCTCAACATGAGCCGGCAGTGTGCACATGCAGCCCAGACAGCAACCCTGTGCTGGGCTGCAGCAAGAGCAGTGTGGGCAGCAGGGCAAGGGAGGGGATTCTCCCCCTTTACTCTGCTCTCCTCAGACCCCACCTGGAGTACTGTGTGCAGTTCTGGAGCCCCCAACACAAGAAGGACATGGAACTGCTGGAGCCAGTCCAGAGGAGAGCCACGAAGATGCTCAGAGGGCTGCAGCAGCTCTGCTATGAGGACAGGCTGAGAGAGTTGGGGCTCTGCAGCCTGGAGAAGAGAAGGCTTCGAGGAGACCTTAGAGTGGCTTTGCAGTATCTGAAGGGAGCCTACAGGAAGGCTGGGGAGGGACTATTGACAAGGTCTGGTAATGTCAGGACGAGGGGGAATGGGTTTAAACTGGCAGAGGGGAGATTTAGACTGGATGTTAGGAGGAAGTTCTTTCCAGTGAGGGTGGTAAGACACTTGAATGGGTTACCCAGGGAGGTTGTGGCTACTTCCTCCCTGGAGGCATTTAAGGCCAGGCTGGATGAGGCCTTGAGCAGCCTGCTCTAGTGGGAGGTGTCCCTGCCTATGGCAGGGGGTTGGAGCTGGATGATCCTTGAGGTCCCTTCCAACCTAAACCATTCTATGATTCTATGGGGAGCCTAAAACTGGATACAGTATTTCAGGTGTGGTGTCATTAGGACAGAGGGAGAGGAGAATCCCCTAGACCTGCTGGACACATTTTTCTTAATGCACCCCAGGATGTTATTGGCCATCTTGCCCACAAGGGCATATTGCTGTCCTATGGACAACTTGTTGCCTACTAAGACTCCAAGTTCTTTTTACATGGAGATGCTTCAAAGCAGGGCAGCCTCTAGTCTGTACTGGTGCCTGGTGTTATTCTTCCTCAGATGCAGAGAATGGCCTTATTAAACCTCCTAAGTTTTGTCCTCAGACATCTCTCCAGCCTGTCCAGATCTCAGTGATGGCAGCGCAGCCTTCCAGTGTGCTAGACATCACAACCCCCCACCCTCCAAGTTTCTTATGAGCAGCAAACTCATTGAGTGCATACTCAATGCACTCATTCAGTTCATTGATGAAGATATTATACAAAACCAGAAAAATGGACCCAGCACTGGTCCCTATGGAACACCAATGTCCACACACCTCCAACTGGACTCTGTGCCACTGATCACAACTCTGAACTCTGGTGTTGACCCAGTTGCCAATCCATCTCATGGTCTAATCATCTAACCCACCTTTCTTCAGTTTATCTATGTGGATGTCATGGGAGACAGCATCGCAAACCTTGCTGAAGTCAAGGTAGATGATATCCACTGCTCTTCATTCATCCATCCATTTGGTCATGCCTTTGTAGAAGGCTACTACTACTACTAGAAGAGTAGTCAAGCAGGATTTCCCCTTCCATGCTGGCTGCTCATGATACCTCTCTTTTCTTTCAGGAGGTTAGAGATGGCCTCCAGAATCAGCTTCTCCATCAACTTACCAGGGATGGAGGTGATGCTGACTGGTCTGTAGTTTCCTGAGGTGCTGTAGAAGTTCTCTCCCTCCATTCTCAGAAACCGTACTATGGCTATCCATATTTTTCCTTCAAGTCATGAAACAATATCTTTTACAGTTGTACTTGCCTCAAGCATCTGTAATCAAGGAGATACATGTTCAAAGAATGCTTTGGGCTTAACCAGCTACTATCTGAAAAGATTTTTCAGCCTTTCAACCCCCTCACACTTAAGAAAATCACCCAGACTAGACTCAGCCTGGATAGAAATTGAATGAAGCTTTGTATTTACAGCTTAGCACAATATCCAAGCAGGTATTTACAATCTATACAGCTATAGACAGAAACAGACAAGTTAAAAAGTAGTACAAAAGCACAACAGCCCTCACAGAAACCAGAGTCCCCAGAAGGGGCTCCCAACCACCCTTCCACCTTCTTCCCACCCCTCTACCTTACCCCAGACTTTGCCTTATGTTCAAGGTGAATTTGGAGAATCACCAGGGGGGGTTAGGAAGCAGAAGGATTGGTCACACAGATGGGAGGTTAGAGAGAAGTGCAGCCCAAAGCCAGAGAGCATCTCTGTTATCTAAGATTATGTTCATGTTTTTATCCATCTCAGCAAGCCTATGAGTGCAGCAGCCATTGCCATTGTTTCCTTTTCACAGCCTAGCATCTAATTCTTTTCACCAAAATATCCCAGTTGGGCTCAAACTAGTACATAAGTCATGCAATATCTATCAGAAAGAAAGATAAATTCTACTGTCTTGTTGAGCAGTAGCTGTCTTGCTTTTTTTGTTTTCTTTTTTTTAAGTTTGTTTTTTTCCTCACCAAATCTAAGCAACAATTTCATCACTTTGCTTGCAGGAGCTGCCAGTAAATTACTAATACTTGTCCAAACTTATTACACAGCCACACATGAGAAATTAGCCCTTAGTAACTACACAAATAAACATGATTTACTAGGTAGCATTGCATATTTGCCCATAATTTCTACCAGGTAGCACTGCATATTTGCCCATAATTTGTTTCAGTTTCTCGTAATCACTATCACAGCTGTCTACAGCTATCTAAAGGGAGGCTGTAGCCAGGTGGGGGTTGGTCTCTTCTCCCAGACAACCAGCAACAGAACAAGGGGGCACAGCCTCAAGTTGTGCTGGGGGAAGTATAGGCTGGATGTTAGGAGGAAGTTCTTCACAGAGAGAGAGATTTCTCCTGGAATGGGCTGCCCAGGAAGGTGGTGGAGTCACCATCCCTGAAGGTGTTCAAGCAAAGCCTGGATGAGGCACTTAGTGCCATGGTCTGGTTGACTGGATAGGGCTGGATGCTAGGTTGGCCTGGATGATCTTGGAGGTCTCTTCCAACCTGGTTGATTCTGTTCTATTCTAATTAATGTAGAATTTGAATACAACATGTAGAAAGTACTATCAAAAGATACACACATCAAAAGATGCTACACTATAATGTGACATATATTTTACATCAATAAGCCCAAAATATGATGAAATCAAAGCCATCCATCTCTGCTATTTATAAAGCACTACTCAATGAGGGTAGTATTTTCTCATTTCAACAGTCGGTACCCAGATTGTCAGTGTGCATCTGCTCAACGACAGGACGTAAATAGTTTTCATATTGAAGAGCATGTATCCTCTACATTCCCACTCCCAAGCAGCTAAATGATTTCCTTAAAGAGATGGTGAGTTAAATCTTCAGTAAGAAAACGAAAGATTGAAGAAAATGCATGGGTGAAAGTAGCAGCCACTTATATATCCCAAGAAAGTGCCTTTTTGTTTCTGACATTTTGAAAGCACTTTATGAAATCTGGTATTGCTTTTTTATTTGTTTGTTCTTTCCTTCTGACTGTGTTTCTATTTTCCTTATGCATAATTCACAGACCCATATAAATTTTCTTGTTCTCATCTGTGCTCCAGATACTGCTTTCATGCTCATCTTCAGTCAGGAGGGCTTGGGGCAATTTTTTTTTCCCAGTAGGTTCAAGAAGCATTACACTGTCCCTTGATGTCCTTTAATTTGCAGTTACTTCATTTGAAATGTTTTAAAGACTCACAGTTCTTTTAAATTTAATTGAATGGCAAGTCATCTCTTGATCTTTGGAACTGCTCTGTTGCTCAAAATCAGACTTCAAACAACAGGATGAAAAAGAATAAAAGTAAAGGAATGAGATTCACCTAAATATTATTTTATCTTAATTTTTGGAGAGAGGAAGAAGTCAGACAGCTTTTTAACCAAAATTTTGCTTTCATGCAGCAAAAAGGCAACAAGGCTGGTGAAGGGCCTGGAACACAAACCCTATGAGGAGAGGCTGAGGGAGCTGGGGGTGTGCAGCCTGGAGAAGAGGAGGCTCGGGGCAGACCTCATTGCTGTCTACAACTGCCTGAAGGGAGGATGTAGCCAGGTGGGGGTTGGTCTCTTCTCCCAGACACCCAGCAACAGGACAAGGGGACACAGTCTCAAGTTGTGCCGGGGGAGGTCTAGGCTGGATGTTAGGAGGAAGTTCTTGCCAGAGAGAGTGATTGGCATTGGAATGGGCTGCCCAGGGAGGTGGTGGAGTCACCGTCCCTGGAGGTGTTCAGGAAAAGGCTGGCTGAGGCACTTAGTGCCATGGTCTGGTTGACTGGATAGGGCTGGGTGCTAGGTTGGCCTGGATGATCTTGGAGGTCTCTTCCAACCTGATTGATTCTATTCTATTCTGTTCTGTTCTGTTCTGTTCTATTCTATTCTATTCTGTTCTAAAGTCTGAGATAAATCATTTTCTTATGAACACATGTGCATACAAATATGATTACTTTTATCCTGGTCATCTTCAGAAACTTTACATAGTAAAATTAGTATCTAAACAAATCGGTTTTGATCTAATACTTTAATTGGATTAAATTTAACCTTGGCATATTCACCTATTTTGTCTCTTTTTTTTTTTTTTTTTTTGGTCAGCTTTCTAAATCTTAATATACTCCATCATTTTCTTAACATGAAACTGGAAGTCTTCCTATGGAGCTGAAGTAGTCACATCAAGTAATGATGGATAAATGTAGAAAGCATTCACCTATGTTTGCATGTTTCTCACTTCCATGCAGGCGTGGAGTACATCCAGCTTGTAAAAAAGGAATGCCTACAATAAAGGCTATAAGCTTTGCTTGAGAACATTATTGTAACTAGAGTTTGACATCAATATAAACATAGGAAGTCCATTGGAACATAAGGAAAATCTTACTTTGAGAGTGACAAAACACAAGAACAGGCTGCTCAGAGCGTTTGTGGAGTCTTTTTGCCTAGAGACGTTCAAAATCTGGATGCATTCCTCTGCAACCTGAACTAGGCAAAACTGCTTTAGCAGGAGGATTAGATGACCTTCAGAGGTCTCTTCTGTCAAGGTTTGAAGAACAAAGATTAACAATATGTCTGTCCAGAGGAGCAAGATCTGTTCTTATTGATTTTTGTGTTGTGAAATTAAGGAGAGAGACCATATATCACCACAAAACTCTTTATTAAAGGATAAAGTTGAACAGGATCTGAAGGGGGACTACAGAAAGGCTGGGGAGGGACTATTTGCAAGGTATTTTAATGACAGAATGAGGCATAATGGGTTTAATCTTGCAAAGGGGAGATTCAAGCTAGATGTTAAGAAAGGGTTCTTTCCAGTGAGGGTGGTGACACACTGAAACAGGTTGCGCAGGGAGGTTGTGGATCCTCTCTCCCTGGAGGTGTTCAAGGCCAGGTTGGATGAGGCCACTGTTCTAGTGGGAGGTGTCCCTGTCTATAGCAGGGTGTTGGAGCTGGATGGTCTTTGAGCTCCCTTCCAACCTAAACCATTCTATGATTCTATGACAGTGCCAAAAGGATTGGCTACAAGCATGAAATATAATGATTGTTTAGGGTATGTGCATAGCTATATCTTGGGAACAGTACTGTGGTAATTAAATTAGGTTTTAAAGGCTCTCAATTAAAAATTATTTTCCACTGATATTGAGCTAGGATTAATTAAAAGCAGAGGCACAATAATTCAGATTAAATAAAAGAAACAGAGGAGAGCAAAATGATCTTTGCTGTTTTGGTATGACCTAAATTGTGCCTCCCTTCTCCTGTATTCCTAGGTTCAGTGCAATTTTATGGCTATGAAATGCTGTGGGCAAATTTCACTGGAAATAATATAATCTATTCTCATGAGCCTGATGCTCTTCCCATGTCATATTGCTAGAGTATTTTTTTTCCTCTTTTAATGCAAGGTCCAAATAAGCAGTTCTTTCTCACTTCCTTGAACCATGGAATCATAGAATCAAACCAGGTTGGAAGAGACCTCCAAGATCATCCAGTCCAGTATAGCACCCAGCCCAATCCAGTCAACCAGGCCATGGCACTAAGTGCCTCATCCAGGCTTTGCTTGAACACCTCCAGGGACGGTAACTCCACCACCTCCCTGGGCAGCCCATTCCAATGCCAATCATCCAGGAGTAGGAACTTGGATTTGGTTGGTCCCTTGGCTCCTTTGTGGCAATGTCTGGCACTGCGACTTGTAATCCAGTAGTGGATCAGAGCGGCACAGTATCCAATGCGAGCGAACCCACCAAAGGCCAAAACGACTATAGATGGCTAAGAAAGGCACAGATCATGGGGTAACGCAGGGCAATCCGATGCGAGCGAACCCGCCAAAGGCCAAAACGACTCTACACGGCTAACACCGGCACAGATCGGGAGGTAACGCAGGGCAATCCAATGCGAGCGAACCCGCGAAAGGCCACAGCGACACTACACGGCTAACACCGGCACAGATCGGGAGGTAACGCAGGGCAATCCAATGCGAGCGAACCCGCGAAAGGCCACAGCGACACTACACGGCTAACACCGGCACAGATCGGGAGGTAACGCAGGGCAATCCAATGCGATTGAACCCGCCAAAGGCCAAAATGACTCTGCATGGCTAACACAGGCAAAGATTGTGAGGCAACGCTGGGAAAATCTGGGTTGCTCTGCAGTGTTCCCGCGAACGGCGGCAGTTTACAGCAGAAGCAGGTCCCTGTGGCAGGGAGTCAAGATGCTGCTGTCTGAAAGTGGGGAAAGTGTGCTTTCTCCTCGCCGTCCTTACAGATGCTCCTCAAGATCCCTTTCAAGATCCGACTCCAGGCCTGACTCAAGGTCCTACTCGTGGTCTGACTGTACAATGTGTCCGTGTGTCATATATGTATGCTGGGGCTACTTGCTCTTTCCCGTTCAAGCCCGCAGGAGTGCGGGTTTGAACAGCACGCCTACTTCTTTCCACATTCCAAACCCTTGGAGCCAGAGGTGGAGGGGAAGGAAATCAGTGTGCACCTCATTCAAACCTCCAGTGGGTCAGGGACTTTTGTGTGCCCTGCCACAGTTACCTAATCAGATATCTTTAAAAAAATCACAATACAAAACCCAACAAAACAACGCACCAAAACCCCAAAGAAATACCTAAAAGCCCAACAACTGACAGCTATCAGACATTTGTTTGAAAGTGTAAGGTTAGAAAGCTAAACTTTGTACAGTTCATGCATACTAGACTTAACTACATCGTTATTTCAAGCCATTATTTGCAACAACCTGTTTTGAAAGTGTTGAGGTTAGATCTCACTTTATTGTCTTGTTCAGTGTGTTACCATGAAGTAAACTCCATAGTCTGTTACACACAAATTAACTGAAACAAAACACTTATTGTTAACAAGTTCCCAAGAGAAAGTACAGCTATTCTACAGTGTGATATATGTTTTTCTTCAGCTGAAATGTTGTATTTCATAGAATCATAGAATGGTTTAGGTTGGAAGGGACCTCAAGGATCATCCAGCTCCAACCCCCTGCCATAGGCAGGGACACCTCCCACTAGAGCAGGTTGCTCAAGGCCTCATCCAGCCTGGCCTTAAATGCCTCCAGGGAGGAAGCATCCACAACCTCCCTGGGCAACCTGTTCCAGTGCCTTACCACCCTCACTGTAAAGAACTTCCTCCTAACATCCAGTCTAAATCTCCCCTCTGCCAGCTTAAACCCATTCCCCCTCATCCTAACATTACTAGACCGTGTAAATAGTCCCTCCCCAGCTTTCCTGTAGGCTCCCTTCATATACTGGAAAGCAGTATTTGCAAGAAATTGTGGAACAAAAATATTTCTGTGGTTTTCAGTATGTTTACCTGCCTTGAAGAAGTGAAGATAAAGCATAGCTCAGACATGTCTCCCTCATTCTTTCCAAAGAGTTTAATTTGCAACTGACCTTTCACTGATTCATAATGAGGCATTTAGAAATGTTTTAGTCTTGCAAAGTAAAAGGAAATGAACCAGTGTGCAGACTAATGATAATGTTCAGGGGAAAGATCAGATGATGCTTGAAAACTGGAGGTGACTTACAGGGAATAATACACAAAAGACCTGATGAACTCAGGTAACCTTTGCATAACCATATCTGCCTGATTTTACTACATTTGCCATTGACAGGCATTTACAACTGGGAAGAGTCATATGTCCCTTCCATATTTCCTTAGATACACTTCAATTTCACATCTGTAGTATTTTGTGGGTTTGAATGGATTATGACAGGCAGAGTTCAGAAAGCTGTGTGAAAATGTCACAAGGAAATATTTCTATTATTAAACATGCTGAGGGGTTGGTGGTTTCCTTTTGGTTTATTAGGGGTTTTTTTTAGAACTTAGAATAGAATAGAATCAAGCAGGTTGGAAGAGACCTCCAAGATCCAGTCCAACCTAGCACCCAGCCCTATCCAGTCAACCAGACCATGGCACTAAGTGCCCCATCCAGGCTTTTCTTGAACACCTCCAGGGATGGTGACTCCATCACCTCCCTGAGCAGCCCATTCCAATGCCAATCACTCTCTCTGGGAAGAACTTCCTCCTAACATCCAGCCTAGACCTCCCCTGGCACAACTTGAGACTGTGTCCCCTTGTTCTGTTGCTGGTTGCCTGGCAGAAGAGAGTAACCCCACCTGGCTACAGCCTCCCTTCAGGTAGTTAAAAGATTAAAAAAAAAAAAAAAAAAAAAAAAATGATATAAAAAAGATTTTACACCTCTGATACCAGAAAAGATAGAAATATGTCAGACTCTTCAACATAAGTAAAACTTCAATAATCATAGAATCATGGAATTGTAGCATCAGCCAAGGTGGGAAGGGACCACAAGGATCATCTAGTTCCAACCCCCCTGCCATGGACAGGGACATCCTAGCCTAGATCAGGCTGGTCACAGCCTCATCCAGCCTGGCCTTAAACACCTTCAGGCATAGGGCCTCAACCACCTCCCTGGGCAGCTCATTCCAGGCTCTAACCACTGTCATGCTGAGGAACTTCCTCCTCACGTCCAGTCTGAACCTACCCACCTGTGGCTCCTTCAGCTTTGCTCCATAGTAATATATTTATTAGTACTATTTTGCTTTCTGAATTTTAAGTAGAGAAAATATGGTCCAAAGTCAAACAGACCTTGACTGTTTATACTTTCTGATAATAAAATATTGTGGCTTTCTTGAAAATTATTCACCTAAATCTGCAATTTTCTCTACAAAATTTGGTTTGTCTTTCATTTCTGTTTACTTTATTCTAGCTGAAATGAGCTATGTTTAAACATGCTAATTCTCTGTATGAATTAACTATTCAGGTAAAGTAGATTTCATAAGCCTACTTCACATAAAATTAAATTAAAAGTAAATTAAATTGGAGCAGATTAATATTTATAGGGGAAAATAACTACCTCACACTTTTCTTAGCAGTCTTCCAGTTACCACCTATTCTGATTGCATTTTCCATATATTAACTGATATATGCCACGGTCTAGTTGATTGGACAGGGCTGGGTGATAGGTTGGACTGGATGATCTTGAAGGTTTCAAGTTGTGCCGAGGGAGGTATAGGCTGGATGTCTTCAGTATCATGAGAAACTACAGGACAAATATCTTACAGATTAATCTTTCTTTCCTCAGTTCTATAACAACTAAGAAAGATTCCTTCTGGGTAAATTAAACATTTACCTTAGCCTTTTGGAGTAATTTTCTTCTCTGCTTCTTTTTTAACACAGCTAAGAAAGAGATTATTTAGTACCAGGGCATGCAATTATTAACTTGGACCCTGCAATTCCCCTGGCTTCCCCAGCACAGACATACTTATCCCTCAAAATCCTGCCTAGTAATCCGCTGGTGTGACATAGGAATAACTGAATGCTGTTCTCCTTTTTAACCATTATTTAACGCAAAGCTACACCTTTAGCAGACCTCAAAAGTGAAAAATGGTCAGATTGCACTAGGTGCCTCCTTCAGATCTCTAAAATTAAAAGTACTTAACCATATTCTTCAACTCCCTACTGGGAAGAGTGAATCAGAAAAGCTGTACTAAAAAAAAAGGGGAAAATGAAAAAAAAAATACTGCAAGAAAAAAGGTTTTTGTTGTGATGAAATGCTGTAAAAGATAATATTCAAGTCTCTTTAGACAGAATAACTGGCATTCCCCTTAAGATCACACCTGTCAGCCTCCCCGCTAAGAAATCTGACAGAAAGAAGAAAAACTAAAGGACAGGCTAAGAAGTCTTTACAAATCATCAGGTGTACAAAACAAGAGAGATGGAGTGCCTTACCACCCTCACTGTAAAGAACTTCCTCCTAACATCCAGTCTAAATCTCCCCTCTGCCAGCTTAAACCCATTCCCCCTCCTCCTGACATTACCAGACCTTGTCAATAGTCCCTCCCCAGCCTTCCTGTAGGCTCCCTTCAGATACTGGAAAGCCAACTTCTAAAACACAAAACCAGAAGGCTATCATGGTCTACATAAAGTACTTCAATTTAAATATTTTGGGGGTTGTTTTTTTCAGTGTAGAGAATTTAATTTTAAGAATGTTGTCAATTTTTCCAATACTGTGTTCTGCTCTGTGAAAAAAACTCATCAGCTCCTTTACAGAGAGGTCCATATAAAAATAGATATTTATATTTAAGGTCCACAATAAAATATAACAATGATCATTTCTTAGTTACAAAGAATATCAATAATTATATTCCAAAGGAATACAGAAAACCTTAACTCGTGATAACTTTGCAAGTGTTACACAAGAGATGTGACTGACACCAACCACTGCCTTCTTCTGGTTTTAAGTGTCCCTGTTCATGTCTTTGAGCCTCTCTGCATGACTGAAATATTGTCAACCAGGTTGGAAGAGACCTCCAAGATCATCCAGGCCAACCTAGCACCCAGCCCTAGCCAGTCAACCAGACCATGGCACTAAGTGCCTCAGCCAGGCTTTTCTTGAACACCTCCAGGGACGGTGACTCCACCACCTCCCTGGGCAGCCCATTCCAATGCCAATCACTCTCTCTGCCAACAACTTCCTCCTAACATCCAGCCTAGACCTCCCCCAGCACAACTTGAGGCTGTGTCCCCTAGTTCTGTTGCTGGTTGCCTGGCAGAAGAGCCCAACCCCACCTGGCTACAGCCTCCCTTCAGGTAGTTGTAGACAGCAATGAGGTCACCCCTGAGCTTCCTCTTCTCGAGGCTAAACACACCCAGCTCCCTCAGCCTCTCCTGCATCCATCTCCTCAACCTGGGGTGGCTTGTGTGGCAGTAAAGCCAACACTGTGCAATCCCAGGCAGGATGAGCAGGGTACCTGTAGTGGGTACAGCCCAGCTGGCCCAAGGCCTTTCTATACATGTTTCTCCACATACATCTTCCTCTCATCAGCTGTTTTTCTTTTCTTTTTTTCCCAGGGAGCAGCAGAAAAATGATTATAAACATGTACTGCCACAACTTTAGAAACTCAGAATGTCTTGGAGAGTGAAACTCTCTGTTTTCTTCCCTTTCCTTGTGGTAATTCTCATATAAAACCACCGTTGGACCATACTTACCAAGATTTAATCTGTCAGCTCTTCCCCACCATTATCTCTGATGCTCCTGCAGAAGAGACATTTTTGTGCAATTTCACCCCTTTTGCTTAATACCATATTCACATTTCATTCACCTTCAGAGGGTTCTGAAGAACTGATAAGCCATTTCTTTTTCTCTGTTATTGAACTACCTGACCTTCAGAGGCTTCTTCCGATCTAAGTGATTGTGCTAGTTTGAGCCTACCTAAAATGTTTTGGTGAGAAGAATTAGATGCTAGGCTGTGAAAAGGAAACAATGATGATGTCTGCTGCACTTGCAGGCTTGCCGAGGTGTATAAGAACAAGAACATAAATATAGATAAGAAAGTCTTTCTTTGGGCTTAGGACTGAACTTCTCTCTCTAACCTAACCTGTCATCTGTGTGACTAATCCATCTGCTTCCTAACCTCCTGGCTGACCCTCCAAACTACCTTTAACATAAGGCAAGATCTGGAGTAAGGAGTAAGGTAGAGGGGTGGGGAGAATGTGGAAGGGTGGTTGGGATCCCCTCCTGGAGACTCTGGTTTCTTGTGTTCCTCTATTGCATTTTAAGTTGTATATTTCTGTCTATATCTATATATATATTGTAAATAGCTGCTTGGATATTGTGCTAAGCTGTAAATATAAAGTATATAAAATAAATAGATATACTGTATATATTTTATATTGTAAATATAAACATATGGTATATATTGTAAATAGCTGCTTGGATATTGTGCTAAGCTGTAAATATAAAGTTTATGTTGTAAATACATATAATGTACATATTTTATCTTGTAAATATAAATATAAAGTATATAATGTAAATATCTGCTTGTATATTGTGCTAAGCTGTAACTATAAAGTATATATTGTAATTAAACATACTGTACATATTTTATCTTGTAAATATAAATATATTGTAGATATTGTATAACTGTGTCCAGTTCTGGGCCCTCCCAGTTTAAGAGGGACATTGAGATGCTTGAGCGTATCCAGAGAAGGGCAACGAGGCTGGGGAGAGGCCTCGAGCACAGCCCTACAAGGAGAGGCTGAGGGAGCTGGGGTTGTTTAGCCTGGAGAAGAGGAGGCTCAGGGGAGACCTTATTGCTGTCTACCACTACCTGAGGGGTGGTTGTAGCCAGGAGGAGGTTGCTCTCTTCTCTCAGGCAGCCAGCACCAGAACAAGAGGACACAGCCTCAGGCTGCACCAGGGGAAATTTAGGCTTGAGGTGAGGAGAAAGTTCTTCAGTGAGAGAGTCATTGGCTACTGGAATGGGCTGCCCAGGGAGGTGGTGGAGTCGCCGTCCCTGGAGCTGTTCAAGGCAGGATTGGACGTGGCACTTGGTGCCATGGTCT
>WAAF01011660.1:95509-112830 GCA_013400475.1 Tricholaema leucomelas
GGTTGCCCAGGGAGGTTGTGGATGCTTCCTCCCTGGAGGCGTTTAAGGCCAGGCTGGATGAGGCCTTGAGCAGCCTGCTCTAGTGGGAGGTGTCCCTGCCTATGGCAGGGGGTTGGAGCTGGATGATCCTTGAGGTCCCTTCCAACCTAAACCATTCTATGATTCTAAGTTCAGCATAAGGATGGGATGAGAAGGAAAAAAAGGACACACTAATCTAACTGAACAGCTGCTTTTTTTATTTGAGTGAAAATGAGGGTAGAAGAAAAGAAGCATGAAAAAAGTATTAAGGCTTTTGGATAAGACAGCCTGGCAAGCTTGCATTTCTGCTTATTAACTTGCTTTCCCATGTGCCAAGATCAACAACCTTCTCAGCCTTTGAAGGTTGCAGATAGCTTTTAACAGAGCTGGTTATTGACGGAAGATCTTTATAGTCTCTTTGACTAATAAAATGGGATAGATAAACAACCAAAATGGAGAGTGAATTATATCAAAAAGCAAAACAAAGAGTTTTGCAGAATTTCAGAAGTTTGAAGCTGCATGTGACATCTGAGGTGGTCAAACCAAGCAAAAACAAATTATTTGAGAAAAAAAAAGTGTTTCACAATACTGCCAGGGGAGGTCTAGGCTGGATGTTAGGAGGAAGTTCTTCCCAGAGAGAGTGATTGGCATTGGAATGGGCTGCCCAGGGAGGTGGTGGAGTCGCTGTGCCTGGAGGTCTTCAAGAAAAGCCTGGGTGAGGCACTCAGTGCCATGGTCTGATTGACTGGATAGGGCTGGGTGCTAGGTTGGACTGGATGATCTTGGAGGTCTCTTCCAACGTGCTTGATTCTATGATTCTAAGATATGTGGAAACTGTTTCATATTTCATTAATTCTGTTATCATATGCACATTTTTGAGTAACAGAAAGGTTGTCTTTGGGAAGAAATTATGTACATAGACAAACTAAAAATGTTTCTGTATTGCACTTTGGTACCATGCAATGAGAGATGGAAATGTTGTTTTATTTTATTATCTCATTTAGAAAAAAAAACAAAGGATAAAGAAAAGCCAAACAAAACCCCAATAACCAAACAAAACCACCTCATCTTAGAATCATAGAATAAGTCAGGGTTGGAAGGGACCACAAGGATCATATAGTTCCAACTGCCCTGCAATGGGCAGAGGCATCCTACCCTAGATCAGATCTTCTACAGCTTTTAAAAATTCTGATTATTCCCCTGACTGATCAGATGTAAATTTGCAAACTAAGCAACCCAAAAAATTATAATGAAAACCCCTTTAAAGTCATACCTAAACATTTGTCGCTCTTATTTTGCCATAAAATAAAATCCAGCTGATTGGATGTGTTTGATTTCTTAGGTGAATGGGAGTCTTCAATCAGTATTTAGATTGAATTTCTAATGCTCCAGCTCTGAAGAAAATCCAAGGTCACCTGTATAACATTAGCACACTTTGGATTCTCAGCTCGGTGTTACAATTGAATGGAGAGACCTGCCACTCTCCTGGGATCTTAGAAGAGGATTTTGTAGAGTCCTATGAGAGAATCTTTTAATTCTGTCAAACAGGCACTAAAAATTACTGTGTCTTCTGTGGCTAAAACTGTGAAAAATAATTCTTATTCAAAATCCTTGAATGCTATCAAACAAGCTGTCAGAAGCCACATGCTCATCACAAAGTTCTTCCCATGCTTTTGAGTGACTTCAGAACCCTAATTAGTTTTAAATTTTAAAAATATAGTCTCTTCTTCTTTTTTCTGATCAAATTAACCTTGAAAAACACTGCTTATCTTTAAAGTACATGTTCAATACAGGGACTCTCATACACAGAAGTACTCAGACAAGAGAAACCTTGATAATTTTCAAGGTTTCTCATCAAGGAACTTTAGTGCCTTGTGTAGGATGGGGTTGTTTAGCCTGGAGAAGAGGAGGCTCAGGGGTGACCTCATTGCTGTCCACAACTACCTGAAGGGAGGCTGTAGCCAGGTGGGGTTGGTCTCTTCTGCCAAGCAACCACCAACAGAACAAGGGGACACAGCCTCAAGTTGTGCCAGGGCAGGTCGAGGCTGGATGTTAGGAGGAAGTTGTTGGCAGAGAGAGTGATTGGCATTGGAATGGGCTGCCCAGGGAGGTGGTGGAGTCACCATCCCTGGAGGTGTTGAAGCAAACCCTGGATGAGGCGCTCAGTGCTATGGTCTAGTTGATTGATTAGAGCTGGGTGCTAGGTTGAACTGCATGATCTTGGAGATTTCTTCCAACCTGGTTGATTCTATGATTCTATGACATTATATTTTCAATGTTTATGCATTCTTCTAAGATTTCCTCGAATGAGAAAGGGATTTCTAAAACACTAACCACTCACTTTTCTTAGCAGTCTTTCAGTTACCATCTATTCTGATTGCATTTTCCATATATTGACTGATATGTGCCATGGTCTGGTTTACTGGATAGAGCTGGGTGCTAGGTTGGACTGGATGATCTTGGAGGTCTCCTCCATTCTGTCTGATTCTATGATTCTAGTAATGACCAATTAGTAACTGGGGAGCAAGGGTGAGTTCCTAACCTAGTACATTTATTTTTGCCACTCCAATCACAGGCTAGCTCAATTGGTTTATTATTAAGCAATTCTGGAAGCTAAGCTGAAGCTATTCTGAGTTATCTTGCATTTGATTTATCCAGGAATGTTATGGTTGTTTTATAAATGCATAGTTTCAACTATGGATGAGAAAATTTGCTGATATGTAATATGAATGATACAGAAAGGAGTGTAATCCATCTAAGTTGGTCTGGTAAATTTTAACTGGGAGGGGGGGGAGTGGGGCAGGGGGTAGTTCCCAGTCCACCACAGATGTGCATAAAAAGATAACATTAAAATACAGTTATTTTAAGAGTATTTTTTTCTTTTTCATTACCACCTCCTGGGACAGATAATTGCCTCTATTCTTCTTCTGTCTAGGAGTTTCAAGTAGCCTTCTGTTTGTCAGCAAGGTCTGAATAGTTCCTTCTTATTCACTGGAAATTATTCTTTCTTTTCCTCTGTGGTGGTTTGAGGCTAACTGGAATAATTTAATGAGAGAAATTAGATCATTGGTTGTGAAAATAAAATAATAGTGGTGTCTATGTCACTCATTTGTGTAAGTAGCCAAAGTACAAGGTAAGGCACTCGCTTATAGAATCATAGAATCAACCAGGTTGGAGGAGACCTCCAAGATCATCCAGTCCAACCTAGCACCCAGCCTGGGCCAATCAACCAGACCATGGCACTAAGTGCCTCATCCAGGCTTTTCTTCAACACCTCCAGGGACAGCAACTCCACCACCTCCCTGGGCAGCCCATTCCAATGCCAATCACTCTCTCTGGGAAGAACTTCCNCAACCCCAGCTCCCTCAGCCTCTCCTCACAGGGCTGTGTTCCAGGCCCCTTACCAGCTTTGTTGCCCTTCTCTGGACACCTTCCAGCACCTCAACATCTCTCTTGAACTGATGAGCCCAGAACTAGACAAATACTTTTCTCCTTAACATAAAGTTTTACAGAAAGATCATAAGAATTGTCACAGAAATCAAATGTGTGTCTTTCTGTATCCAATGCCAATCACTCTCTCTGGGTAGAACTTCCTCCTAACATCCAGCCTAGACCTCCCCCACCACAACTTGAGGCTGTGTCCCCTTGTTCTGTTGCTGGTTGCCTGTTACAAGATACCAACCCTCACCTGGCTACAGCCTCCCTTCAGGTAGTTGTAGACAGCAATGAGGTCCCCCCTGAGCCTCCTCTTCTCCAGGCTAAACAACCCCAGCTCCCTCAGCCTCTCCTCAAGTGAATGTGTGTGAAAGAATTAAAGAAGTGACTTTCAGAGAGTCTGAAGAGCCTTTAGAGAGTTCATAATCACTGTAACCATTTAATGCATAGAGCATTGTGTCTTGTCCAGACTTAGAAACAGCTTCTTACATATTCCTGTCAATAACAGTTGTTAAGAGAAAGAAACTGAAAATTCAGAAGGGTGATTGAATTCTTTTAACATATTTCTGTAGTAATAGCAGAAGTACAGTAGCAGTGAGGAAAAGCTTGAATTAAAAAGGGGATTTTCATTTGAATTACAAACTGTATCAGCCCTTAGTACAAACAGGATTAGAAAGGGTGACATGCATGAGCATATTAAAAGGACAAAGTGAAAAAAGGATTTGCACTATATCCACTTAGCTGTTACAGAATGTTTGAACTCATATGGAAAGGAAATGATTGCTACAGTGGAGAGCAGTAACTTAAAACAAACAAACAAACAACAAAACAACTATGAAGAGTCAAAAAATCTATAGAATATTAATAATAAAAACCAATACTACTGCAAAATAGAAATTAACTAATATAAGAGTTGAGGTAAAAAAATATTCAACCACAGCTATGAGAGTAAATTCTGTGATTCAGCATATTAAACATAGAATCATAGAATCATACAATCATAGAATGGTTTAGGTTGGAAGGGACCTCAAGGATCATCCAGCTCCAACCCCCTGCCATAGGCAGGGACACCTCCCACTAGAGCAGGCTGCTCAAGGCCTCATCCAGCCTGGCCTTAAACACCTCCAGGGAGGAAGCATCCACAAACTCCCTGGGCAACCTGTGCCAGTGTCTTACCACCCTCACTGTAAAGAACTTCCTAACATCCAGTCTAAATCTCCCCTCTTCCAGCTTAAACCCATTCCCCCTTGTCCTGACATTACCAGACCTTGTCAATAGTTCCTCCCCAGCCTTCCTGCAGGCTCCCTTCAGATACTGGAAAGGAACTAGAAGGTCTCCTGGAAGCCTTCTCTTCTCCAGGCTGCAGAGCCCCAACTCTCTCAGCCTGTCCTCAGAGCAGAGCTGCTGCAGCCCTCTGAGCATCTTTGTGGCTCTCCTCTGGACTCGCTCCAGCAGTTCCATATCCTTCTTGTGTTGGGGGCTCCAGAACTGCACATGTATCTTCTTTTCAAATGATTTTGATGGGAGGGTCAGAAGAGAGCATTTCAATATCCCATGTACCCTCAGCAAGAATATTTCAGTAGTTCCATATATCCTAGAGACAAAAATAAATATTTAAAGTGCGATAATACATACATTAAACACATTTTTTTGGGGGCAAGTTTTCAGAATGCTTCTGTTCAGCTAGCAAATGGAACATTTTGGAGCAGCCATGTCACACAAAGTTACTGGGAAGGGCCTTCTGTGACACTGCAAAGTATAATTATACCGACAGGATTAAATTCCCAATTCCTAAACATCACAAAGTAGGCAGGTTTGTGTCTGTGTTGGAAGTAACTGTAGCAAAAGTGAACAGGACAAGCTGAGTAACTCAGCAGCTAATTTGACCTCTGCTGAAGGTAAATACGTGCAAAATGACTACACCAAGACTGACATTTCCAGTGCCTCCATCAGCAAAATCTCTTTTACATCAATAGCTCAGCCCAGGTTTCCAAAGAAAACCTGAGGCGCTTATTTCTAGGGTACAATTCTGTTCTAAGTGACATTACAGACAGGATTTTCATTGCTTTAATGAGACCAAGATCAGCTCTTTTTTCCCCCCATGCAATTCTTCACATAGAATTTTTACTTTTCTTTACTAAAAGAAAAGTCCAGGAAGGTTGGACCTACTTCAAGAGAGAACTCCTGAAGGCACAGGAGCAGCTGTGCCATTGCACCGGAAGATGAGCCGACGAGGGAGGCAGCCAGGCTGGATGGACAAGGAGCTGCTAAAGGAATTAAAGATAAAAGAGAGAGTGTAGCACCTTTGGAAACGAGGGGAGGTATCCCAGGAGGAGTTCAAGGATGTTGCTAGGTCTTGCAGGAAAAAAATTAAAGTGGCAAAAGCCCATTTAGAACTTAGGCTGGCCATGGCTGTTTAGGAGAATAAAAAATGTTTCTATAAATATACCAGTGGCAAGAGAAGGGTCAAGGACAACCTCCAGTCCTTATTAGATAGAGAGGGGAACATAGTGACAAAGGATGAGGAAAAGGCAGAGGTGCTTAACACCTTCTTTGCCTCAATCTTCAATAGTGGGACAGGTTGTCTCCAGGACAACTGGCCTCCTGAGCTGGCAGGTGGAGCCAGGGACCAGTATAGTCCCCCTGTAATACACGAGGAAGAAGTAAGGGACCTGCTGAGCCATGGGACCAGATGGGATCCATCCTAGGGTGCTGAGAGAGCTGGCAGATGAGCTGGCCAAGCCACTCTCCATCATTTATCAACAGTCCTGGATCACTGGAGAGGTCCTCAAAGACTGGAAGTTGGCCAATGTGATGCCCATCCACAAGAAGGGCTGGAAGGAGGAACTGGAAAACTACAGAGCTGGCAGCCTGACCTCAGTGGCAGGCAAGGTCATTGAACAGGTCATCTTGAGTGTCATCACAAAGCACTTACAGGATGGCCAAGGAATGAGGCCCAGCCACCATGGGCATAAGCAATTCAGTCTGCCTAGTTAGACACACATGTTGTATCAGGAAGGGTCTTGCTCTGGGGAAGCACTGATTGTAATTTCATTGCCTAAAGACAGACTGAGATGACTTCTGAATAACCCATCTAATTTCCACATGACTTCAATCAGGTAAAATGAACCTATCCTTCATGTCACAATAAAAAGTTAAGGGTTTTATTAGTCGTTTCAATTAGTCTAGTATTTAATCTTGGACTCAGTTTTCAAGCAACTGCTAACAGATATATGAGGTGTACTTCAGGAAGACTTTGAAACAAAAATGATTTTAAAAAAATCCAGAAAACATCTACATGAACTGTGAATGGACAAGCAGTAACAATCAGACCTTCAGTCAGCATGAGTGAGCATTATCAGCCTCCTCAGTGCTGTCATGCCAGTGTGCATTGAAGATCGAGAAATGGAATCATAGAATCAACCAGGTTGGAAGAGACCTCCAAGATCATCCAGGCCAACCTAGCACCCAGCCCTAGCCAGTCAACCAGACCATGGCACTAAGTGCCTCAGCCAGGCTTTGCTTCAACACCTCCAGGGACGGTGACTCCACCACCTCCCTGGGCAGCCCATTCCAATGCCAATCACTCTCTCTGACAACAACTTCCTCCTAACATCCAGCCTAGACCTCCCCTGGCACAACTTGAGACTGTGTCCCCTTGCTATGTTGCTGGTTGCCTGGCAGAAGAGACCAACCCCACCTGGCTACAGCCTCCCTTCAGGTAGTTGTAGACAGCAATGAGATCATCCTTGAGCCTCGTCTTCTGCAAGCTGCACACTCCCAGCTCCCTCAGCCTCTCCTCACAGGGCTGTATTCCAAGCCCCTTACCAGCTTTGTTGCTTTTCTCTGGACACATTCCAGTACCTCAACATCTCTCTTGAACTGATGAGCCCAGAACTGGACAAATACTTTTCTCCTTAACATAAAGTTTTACAGAAAGATCATAAGAATTGTGACAGAAATTAAGTGTGTGTCTCTTTCTGTATCACTGCATATGAGGTGCTCAGTGAAAGTCACTTGAATGTCATTTTGATCCTTTTAACAGTCTACATTTCTACAAAAGTATTGGTTATTTCAAGTTGTTGATTTTATGGGCTTTGATTTGGGGTTTTTGTTTAGGGTTTTTGTTTGTTGTTGTTTGTGGGGTTGTTTTCTGGGGGGGGTGGGGTGGGTGGGTTCTTTTCTTACAAGATTTAATGGAATCATAGAAGCAGTCAGAGTTGGAAGGGACCACAAGAATTATCTAGTTCCAACCCCTGCCATGGGCAGAGACACCCTACTTTAGATCAGGCTGGCCGCAGCCTCATCCAGCCTGGCCTTAAACATCTCCAGGGATGGGGCCTTAACCATCTCCCTGGGCAACCCAGTCCAGGCTCTCACCACTCTCATGCTCAACAACTTCCTCCTCACTACCACTCTGAATCTCCCCATCTCCAGCTTTGCTCCATTCCCCCCAGTCCTGTCACTGTCTAATATCCTAAAAAGTCCCTCCCCAGCTTTTTTGTAGCCCCCCTTCAAATACTGCAGGGCTACAAGAAGGTCACCTTGAAGCCTTCTCTTCTGCAGACTGAGCAGCCCCAACTCTTTCAGTCTGACCTCATAGTATAAGAAGTTCTTTGGCATTGGCATGTAACGACAGAAGAAAAGTTAATGTTTAGTAATTCATTCCTGTAGAGAAAGTAAATTGAGAGCAAGTGTCAAATCAGATTACAGTTTGTTTCCAATTTGTTTGTTCTTTGTGCATTAAAAACCCACCTGGAAGTCTTTAATTGCACAGAGAGCAAGTTGGTTGCCAATCATTGCAGCCAAGGATTATTATTTTTAACGTTTTTATCAAAGCTCTGTGCACACAGCAAAAATTGAGCATCCTGCTACTACACCCAAAGGAAGGAGCTGCCAGAAGTGAGGAAGTCAGGAGCCAAGCAGACTTAGAATAATCCACACTCAGGTACTTACTCATCAGACATGTACTCAACCTTCAATCTTC
Source organism: Tricholaema leucomelas (assembly GCA_013400475.1). Classification (NCBI taxonomy): domain Eukaryota; kingdom Metazoa; phylum Chordata; class Aves; order Piciformes; family Lybiidae; genus Tricholaema lacrymosa; species Tricholaema leucomelas. Next base: position 103,950 of record WAAF01011660.1, read on the forward strand.
TTAATCAGAGTTATAAAGAACTGTTCTGTTGCAACTCCTGCAATACAGTCCCACATTGAAATAGACAATTAAATCTTTCATTTGGAAAAGGTAATAAAGCCTGTAAAGTCTTAAGGCTTTTGAGCAGGTAAAGCTATTGAGTACTCAGAACACACAGAAATGCAGAACAAGCTCTTTCTTTGGTGAGTTTGTGTAATCAGGATAATTTTTTACACCACAATGGCTTATTTCCAATTATTTAAAAAGTCAGAATCAATTCTATGATGGTAAGAGAAAGATCTGGGCTCCTCAGTTCAAGAGAGATGTTGAGATACTGGAATGTGTCCAGAGAAGGGCAATGAAGCTGGTGAGGGGCCTGGAACACAGCCCTGTGAGGAGAGGCTGAGGGAGCTGGGGGTGTGCAGCCTGCAGAAGAGGAGGCTCAGGGCAGAGCTCATTGCTGTCTACAACTACCTGAAGGGAGGCTGTAGCCAGGTGGGGGTTGGTCTCTTCTCCCAGACAACCAGCAACAGAACAAGGGGACACAGCCTCAAGTTGTGCCAGGGGAGGTCTAGGCTGGATGTTAGGAGGAAGTTGTTGGCAGAGAGAGTGATTGGCATTGGAATGGGCTGCCCAGGGAGGTGGTGGAGTCACCATCTCTGGAGGTGTTCAAGAAAAGCCTGGCTGAGTCACTTAGTGTCATGGTCTGGTTGACTGGATAGGGCTGGGTGCTAGGTTGGACTGGATGATCTTGGAGGTCTCTTCCAACCTGGGTTGATTCTATGATGCCTGTCTTGAAAGTGGGTTGGTTTATTTTGATTTTTTTGGTTTAGAATATATTTACAGTTCCAGATTTAGTCAGTATCTGTAATTTCAGTTGTATGAATGCAGTTACATTTAAGCCATAAATTCATATGAATTATTTCAAGTGAAACTAAACATCTGAAAGTCTGCAGTCATAAGATAAAAAGAACAAGGCACCAAATATCCCATTTTCTGGCACACTTAAAAATAAATAATTAAAATGATCCACAGAGAAGATTTGAAACAGAAGAATCATAGACTATTAGAATCAGTCAGGGCTGGAAGGGACCACAAGGATCATCTGGTTCCAATCCCCCTGCCATGGGCTGGAACACCCTAGTCTAGATCAGGCTGGCCACAGCCTCATCCAGCCTGGTCTTAAACACCACCATCCCTGGAGCTGTTCAAGGCAGGATTGGACGTGGCACTTGGTGCCATGGTCTAGCCTTGAGCTCTGTGGTAACAGCTTGGACTTGATGATCTATGAGGTCTCTTCCAACCTTGGTGATACTGTGAGACTGTGATACTGTGAAACCTCCAGGGATGGGGCCTCAACCACCTCCCTGGGCAACCTCTTCCAGGATCTCACCACTCTCATGTTGAACAATTTCCTCCTCATGTCCAGGCTGAACCAATACCATCACAATTGTCTATTTCTGAAGCCATAAATTCTGGCAAAATTGATTTTCTCCCAATATATTGACTTTCTGTAGCTACTGTAACTCCAGCATTCCTTTGATTTTCAATGTATTTCGGGTTTCTGCCTAATTTTGTCAAAATTCCAGGTTAATTAGTTTTTTTTTTTTGGTAATTCAAACCACTTTTTTTTTCATCCTTAATTATTAAGGAGTGAAATGAATAATCAGCCAGTCATTTTCAAAAACACCAAAAGGAAGAACAGATTGCCCACTGTTCTTTGGCTCTGAGAACATTGCATGTCATGCAGTCTTGCTAGCATCTGCTTGAAAAGATGAGCATGGGTATAATGGATTGAACTCTGCTTGAATCAATCCCTTTCACTGAGTAAATGAAGACCAAAGAGTGCCTTGAAAGAGATGTAGTCTTATTTAAAACCTTACTTCTTGTCATATCATTACCAGTTGCAGTTTAGAAAGGATTCTTTAATCTAAGAAATTGAACACATCCTCAAACTTTTTCTTTTGAAGTGTGAAGCATCATTTCATTCTTTTTTAGAGGCAAAATAGGACACTGTACCCTAGAGCAGGCTGCCCACAGCCTCATCCAGCCTGGCCTTAAACACTGCCAGGGATGGGGCCTCAACCACTGCCCTGGGCAACCTATTCCAGGATCTCACCACTCTCATGCTGAACAACTTCCTCACCTCTAGTCTCAATCTCCCCACCTCTAGCTTTGCTCCAGTCCCCTTAGTCCTGTCACTCCCTGAGAGCCTAATGAGTCCTTCCCCAGCCTTTTTGTAGCCCCCTTCAGATACTGAAAGGCCACAAGAAGGTCACCTGGGAGCCTCCTCTTCTCCAGAATGAACAGGCCCAATTCTTTCAGTCTGTGCTCAAAGCAGAGCTGCTGCAGCCCTCTGAGCATCCTCATGGCCCTGCTCTGGACATGCTCCAGCATCTCCACATTTCTCTTGTAGTATGGGATCTAGAACTGGATGCAGTACTCCAGGTGGGGTCTCAGCAGAGCACAGTAGAGGGGGAGAATCACCTTCCTTGACTTGCTGGCCACACTTCTCCTGATGCAGCCCAGGCTCTGGTTGGCTTTCTGGGCTGCAAGTGCACACTGCTGGCTCCTGTTGAGCTTCTCGCCCACCAGCACCCCCAAGTCCCTCTCCTCAGGGCTGCTTTCCAGCCACTCACTGCCCTGCCTCTATTTGTGCTTGGAATTGCCTTGACCTACTTGTCACTGGCCTCTGCTTGGACATGGACCCATTAGCAGCCACTCCATCTAAATCATATATGAATTTCTGGCTTAGTATTAAAAAATAATATGTATTTTTTAACCAAGGCTGGATATGTAAAACTGTTATTGTTGAAGACATTTAGTCACATTTTTGTGACTAAAAAAACATAGCCAAATTTATCTATAATATCCTTTGTAAGATATTCTTGATCAAACTGCACCAGAAGTGTGGCCAGCAGGCCGAGGGAGGTGATTCTCCCCCTCTACTCCACTCTGCTGAGACCCCACCTGGAGTACTGCATCCAGTTCTGGAGCCCCTGTTACAAGAAGGATGTGGATGTGCTGGAGTGTGTCCAGAGAAGGGCCACTGGGACGATCAGAGGGCTGCAGCAGCTCTGCTGTGAGGACAGACTGAAAGAGTTGGGGCTGTGCAGTCTGGAGAAGAGAAGGCTGTGAGGTGACCTTCTTGTGGCCTTTCAGTATCTGAAGGAGACCTACAAAAAAAGCTGGGGAAGGACTTTTTAGCCTACCAGGTATTGACAGGCCCAGGGGGAATGGAGCAAAACTGGAGATGGGTAGGTTCGGAGTGGACATGAGGAGGAAGTTGTTGAGCATGAGAGTGGTGAGAGGCTGGAATGGGTTGCCCAGGGAGGTGGCTGAGGCCCCATGGCTGGAGGTGTTTCAGGCCAGGCTGGCTGAGGCTGTGTGCAGCCTGCTCTAGGGTAGGGTGTCCCTGGGCATGGCAGGGGGGTTGGAACCGGATGATCCTTGATGGTCCCTTTCAACTCTGACTGATTCTATGACTCTATTCTATTCTATTTTCGTACTTCTTAACCAGGGCTGGATATGTAAAACTCTTATTGTTGAAGACATTTAGTCACTTTTTCATATATAAAATTATAGGAACCAAATTAATGTAGAAAAAGGGAAATAGATGTCAAACTCAGTTTACTATAACCAAATTGTAGAACGTTAGTTGTGTGATCTAATTGCAAACCTTAGTTTCTATAATCTGGATTTGATTTTGGTTTGCATAGAATGCTTTAAAACTGTCTCTGGTGCTATCATCTGGCCTTTATTATAGTTATTTGTTTATTACTCCTTTCAGAAATGTCTTTTTCCTCGGATAAAAAATAAATCAACTGCAGATGTGTTTTCTGTTTGCCTAGTGTTCCTGGCTCCTCAAATGGAATTGAGACTGAGTGATGGGTTGCTTTATTGATTACTTTTACTCATGATTAGCCCTTTATTTTTTTTTTGGTTGTCTGTGGTCATGTTGGTTTCCATTTCTTGCATATGCTGAAGTCAACTAAATAAAAATGAGACCTAAATCAAAACAAATCACCTGTGAAAGACATTATTACTCTGACTATATGCTTACTGATAGGTTAGCTTCCTATATTTCAATGAATTGTTTTAAATGAGGTTAAATATATTTTGTTTTTATTCACTTTTCAGGTTAAATATCTTTTGTTTTTATTCACTTTTCAGGTAAAATTCAACTGAGTTACTTCACCAGAACAAAGACTATCTTAAGACATGCAGGGACAATGATTAAGTCTGATTCTAAAGCTCTTGATTTTCTCAGACTTTGAGAGAGTAGGCAGATTTTCCTAAGGCATGGATCTATGGCTTTGCCAAACAGTTTTTCACAGACCTGGGGGTAGTGGTGGGCAGTAGGCTAAAGATGAACCAACAGTGTGCCCAGGTGGCCAAGAGAGCCAATGGCATCCTGGCCTGGATCAGGAACAGTGTGGCCAGTAGGACAAGGGAGGTTATTCTGCCCCTGTACTCAGCACTGGTCAGGCCACACCTTGAGTGCTGTGTCCAGTTCTGGGCTCCTCAATTCAAGAGAGATGTTGAGGTGCCGGAGCGTGTCCAGAGAAGGGCAACAAGGCTGGTGAGGGGCCTGGAACACAAACCCTATGAGGAGAGGCTGAGGGAGCTGGGGGTGTGCAGCCTGCAGAAGAGGAGGCTCAAGAGTGACCTCATTGCTGTCTACAGCTACCTGAAGGGAGGCTGTAGCCAGGTGGGAGTTGGTCTCTTCTGCCAGGCAACCAGCAACAGGGCAAGGGGACACAGCCTCAAGTTGTGCTGGGGGAAGTATAGGCTGGATGTTAGGAGGAAGTTGTTGTCAGAGAGAGTGATTGGCATTGGAATGGGCTGCCCAGGGAGGTGGTGGAGTCACCATCCCTGGAGGTGTTCAAGCAAAGCCTGGCTGAGGCACTTAGTGCTATGGTCTGGTTGATTGTATAAGGCTGGGTGCTAGGTTGGACTGGATGATCTTGATTCTATTCTATTCTATTCTATTCTATTCTATTCTATTCTATTCTATTTTAAATACACATTTTTTAGAATGAAAAGAGACACAAGAAAAGAATATAAAACTTCATTGCTACTACTTTAAATACTCTCTTTTAGCAGTTGTATCTATAAAGTAGGATTTCAAAGCTTTAATGTAGTCAGGCAATTTACTTTTGCAATGCGAGATTTGATGATATGCAGAAGGAGATGAACTTCACACATAGCTTTTTTCTTGTCTTTCTTCTTTTCATTGATTTGGTATATTAATTAAGTTGTTGTTTGTGCATATTTTCTTATTGGATTCTCCAAAGTCTATTCTAAGAACAAAGATCCTCAAGAAAACAAAAAATCAGGAGTGCAATTACAGTGACTATAATAGTGGAGAAGAACAAAATGAGTTAAATTTTGGAGACTTTACTCACAGAATCAAAGAATCACAGAATCAGAGAATCAGCCAGGTTGGAAGAGACCTCCAAGGTCATCCAGTCCAACCTAGCACCCAGCCCTATCCAGTCAACTAGACCATGGCACTAAGTGCCTCAGCCAGGCTTTGCCTGAACACCTCCAGGGACGGTGACTCCACCACCTCCCTGGGCAGCCCATTCCAATGGCAATCTCTGTCTCTGGGAAGAACTTGCTCCTAACATTCAGCCTAGACCTCCCCCAGCACAACTTGAGACTGTGTCCCCTTGTTCTCTTGCTGGTTGTCTGGGAGAAGAGAGCAGAGTTCCAACTCCCCTGCCATGGCCAGGCACACCCTAGCCTAGATCAGGCTGGCCAGAGCCTCTTCCAGCCTGGCCTTAAACACTTCCAGGGATGGGGCCTCAACTACCTCCCTGGGCAACATCTTTCAGGCTCTCACCACTCTCATGCTGAAGGACTTCCTCCTTATGTCTAGCTTGAACCTACCCATCTCCAGCTTTGCTCCATGCTCTTAATTATAAGCAACCTAATGACATGTTTATGACTGTAGTTATTCTGTGCCTAGGAAGCACAAAAAGCAGATAATAGCATTTTCTATGAAAAAAAAATATTTTGACAGGTTGTTCTATGGAAAAGGGTCAAAAAAATCCAGTCCTCTAACAGGACATTTTAAAAGAAGATTCTAAGAGCATTTTGGATGAAATTCCACCTTTGTAAAATTTATTTACATTAAATACCTGAGCCTTAACACCGTAAAATTTATTTACATTAAATACCTGAGCCTTAACACCTATGAGTAGCTTACTTCTGGACAGGGTCTTAATCACTTTTGGCCTGAACTCCAGTGGGAAAGGTCCTTCCTCTCTCAGCCCCACCATCAGATTTTGTTCTAGAAAGCCTGTTCAACTCTATTCTCATTCTTTTTAAATGGAATTATACCTATTAACATGAATTCTATACTTTTAAGCATCATTTAAGCATTAAGGTTCTAAACAGATGGAGACATGTAATTTGAGGAGAATAGCAAGCCCTCAGGCCTAGTCCCTTTTATCCTCAGAAATGAACAGTGCTTAAATAATGTCTGTAAAAGGATAGGAAAAACATAGTCTACAGTGTTAAAGAACAAATAAATCACCAGTGTAATTGAATTGCAACTTTCCTTGCACCTCCTCCCCCCCCCACACACTGTTTACTCCCAAGTCAGCTGTGCTGCTTTCAGATGGAAGCTGTCACACAGCAATGAAAGCGTTGTGCACACAGATGGCTGCGTCTTCTTGTAGGCACAGGCAGCTGTACCCATCCTTGGCAATCATATCAGCACTTTCCACTAATTATCTTTTCAAATTACTCTGATTATCCTCAGTTCTTCCCAGCAGAAGACCGTGGAGGTTTATTTTTTCCCTTCGCTCTGTAGAATTGATGTTATGTTCAGAGTTTGGTTGCTCATGCACATAGACCACGTAGGGAATGTGAATGTTCAGAATCACAGCACCAGGTTGCCACTGAGCACAGCGAATTTGTAACACCTGCATATTTCACTTTGATTTTATTTTCCCCCAGCAAAGGCTGAAATGAATTGCACCACTCTGAAATTGATGCAATCTTTGCTGTGCTAGTTTGAAGCAGGCTAGGATGTTTTGGTGAGAAGAACTAGATTACAGGCTGTGAAAGGAAAACGATGGTGGTGTCTACTTCCCTTGCTTGCTGAGATATGTAAGAATAAGAATCAAAACATACATAAGGTCACTGGCTTCTGCTGCTGGGGAACTGGATGAGCTGCATCTCTACCCTCAAACCTCTCTGCTGTTTCTTTGACTAATCCACTTTGCTTTTCTAACCCCCTGGCCGAACCTCCATTCTTCCTTGGGACTGGGATAAGGTTGAGAGGGGTAGAGGGAAGGTGAGGGGGTGGTTGGGAGCCCCTCCTGGGGACTCAGGTTTCTGGGAGGGCTGTTGTGTTTCTGTATTACCTTTTACCTTATATATTTCTGTCTATATCTGTATATACTGTAAATATCTGCTTGTATATTGAGCTAAGCTGTAAATATAAGCTTCATTCAATTTCCAGAGCTGGCTGAGTCTAGTCTGGGTGATTGCCAAAGTGTGGGGGGGCAGGGAACACCCAAACCATCACATTTTTGTATTAAAAAATACAGGAAGAAAATATATTTTAACAGAAAAGTGGCCAACTCAAACATACTAGTGCTTCAAACCACAATTACTTTAGTCTGAAAATGAAGTGAAACCATCTACCAGAATCAAAGCATTTGCTTATTTTCAGGACTGTATATGTGGTGCCACATCCACTTGGCAGCTGTCACTAATGGTGCTCCCCAGGGATCAATGGTGGGCCGAGTCCTGTTCAATATCTTTATAGATGATCTGGCCCCGAGGATTGAGTCCAGCATCAGTAGGTTTGCAGATGACACCAAGCTAGGAGCAGGTGTGGATCTGTTGGAGGGTAGGAGAGCCCTGCAGAGGGACCTGGACAGGCTGGATGGGTGAGCAGAGGCCAATGGGATGAGATTGAACAAGGCCAAGTGCAGGGTTCTGCACTTTGGCCACANTTGGTCTCTTCTGCTAATCAACCTGGAGTACTGCATCCAGTTCTGGAGCCCTCATTAGAAAAGGGATGTGGAGATGCTGGAGCATGTCCAGAGAAGGGCTACTAGGTTGATCAGAGGGCTGGAGCAGCTCTGCTATGAGGACAGACTGAAAGAGTTGGGGCTGTGCAGTCTAGAGAAGAGGAGGCTCCTAGATGACCTTCCTGTGGCCTTGCAGGATCTGAAGGGGGCTACAAAAAAGCTGGGGAGGGACTTTTCAGGATATCAGGGAGTGACAGACCAAGGGGGAATGGAGCAAAGCTGGAGATGGGGAGATTGAGACTGGAGGTGAGGAGGAAGTTGTTGAGCATGAGAGTGGTGAGAGGCTGGAATGGGTTGCCCAGGGAGGTGGTTGAGGCCCCATGCCTGGAGGTGTTTAAGGCCAGGCTGGATGAGGCTGTGGCCAGCCTGATCTAGGCTAAGGTGTCCCTGGGCATGGCAGGGGGGTTGGAACTAGGCGATCCTTGTGGTCCCTTCCAACCCTGACTGATTCTATGATTCTGAAGTGGGTCCTGGGCCCTAGGCCAGTGGGTGAAGCAGAGCAGGGCCCTGAAAGCATAAACTTGGCATGTCGAATTTCACTATCCTATGTCTCAGTATCTCCCTCTCATTATCACAATCCTATCTAATACTCTTAGGCATGCCTTAGATCAGCGAGATGACAGTTAATTAACTATAATTTTCTCTTACATGGATTTATATTCAGTCAAGTAATTGATAAATATAGCAATGACATATACATGTAAATACACTTCTGTGTGTGGAGTTTGTCTGACTACAGAAAATACAAGATTATGTCTTGAGTTTTTTTAGCAGTCTTCCTAGTTTAAAAGTGAATTCCATTGAAGTAGTGCTTATATAACAGATCATAGAATCATAGAATCATAGAA
>WAAF01011661.1:7240-26341 GCA_013400475.1 Tricholaema leucomelas
ACTGGAATGGGCTGCCCAGGGAGGTGGTGGAGTCGCCGTCCCTGGAGCTGTTCAAGGCAAGGTTGGACGTGGCACTTGGTGCCATGGTCTAGCCTTGAGCTCTGTGGTAAAGGGTTGGACTTGATGATCTGGGAGGTCTCTTCCAACCTTGGTGATACTGTGATACTGTGATACTGTATGATACTTCAGTTTGAAAATCAAACTGGCCAGTAGGCACTAGCACCATTGCTCTGGCCAATGAATTCAAAGCTTCATGCCTCCTTTGACCATGCAGGCAGGTGAGGGCAGCACAAGACACCTGACACATGGTGCTGAGCCCCTTAGCCCTCAAGCCTTTGCTCATCTGACTCAACTTCCCAGGGATTCCCCTGGCAACAGAAGGATGAGAGCCAGGGTTAAACCAGCCTGGCAAGATTTATACCCTACCAGGACAGTTGGTTGGTTGGTTTGTTTTTTTGTAAGTGCAGGCTGCTGGTGTTTGGGCAGCACTGGGTGATTTGAAATAAGAGAGCAAGAGGAGTAACATTAGGACACAGAGAAGGATGTGAGGTCAGGAGTGCAGCTTCAAGGAAAACAACCTTGAAGAAGTCGGCAGAGAAGCTGCAAAGTTAGCTGTGTGAGAGGACTAAGGAGGCTGGCCAGTCAGATTTGCTCCTAGGGTGTGTGGACAGCCCATACTCTGCTATGCAGCCTATCAGAATTGTACACATTGCATTAGCTCTCTATATAAGCACTACTCTTAGCTGCAGTAAAGGCTCAACTTATGCATCAGATTGATGTCTCAGCGTCGTTCTGGTCCCTGCATGCTCTAGGCAACCCCGGCAGCAGGCCTAAGACATATTTAACTTATTGTGGTGATGAGAACTGAGGGGGGGAAAAAATTGTGTTTTCTTACAGGAAAATTAATTACAGCTTTATTTTATTAGCTAAGCAAGGCAAACCAGTAGCTTCTCTCTTACTCTTGACACTTTAAAACGACATTAAAGCTGGAACTAACTTTGTCTTCCTTATTCTCCTAACACACAGTAGCTAAAATATGTGGAAATACAAGTGTTTAATCCAGGAGCTTTGGTCTCATTCATGACCTGTCTCCTTCAGCATGCTCTCTATTGTCCTTTCCAGTTTATTTTTTCCCCCTGATACCTCAGCCTTATAATTTCCAGGACATTATGTTTCAATTTTATTTTTACCTCTTCCCCTTTCAGTTGAAGCATAAAACTTTTACATGATAGCAAAACCAAAAACCAGATAGTTTAGTTGCATAAATGTATAAATACCCTTACATTTTATCATGTTTAGAAACATTACCAAGACTCCCCTTGGTTTCCCACTCCCCAGAAAAACACTTTGTCTTTCTGGAAAGTTTTTTTTTTAACTCTTTCCCTTTCAGTTGAAGCATGGAACTTTGACCTAGCAATAAAATTTACAGATGATCTAGTTGCATAAATGTGCAGCCTCAGCAAGTTTACTGACAGCACCAAGATGTGTGGTGCAGCAGACATGCTGGAGGGCAGGGATGCTATCCAGGGAGACCTAGACAGGCTGGAGAGGTGGGCACAAGCCAACCTCATGAGGTTTAACAAGACCAAGTGCAAGGTCTTGCATCTGGGTGGGGGCAATCCTAAGCACAAATACAGGCTAGGCAGGGAGTGTCTGGAGAGGAGCCCTGAGGAGAGGGACCTGGGGGTGCTGGTGGATGAGAAGCTCAACAGGAGCCAGCAGTGTGCACTTGCAGCCCAGAAAGCCAACCAGAGCGTGGGCTGCATCAGAAGTGTGTCCAGCAGGGCCAGGGAGATGATTCTCTCCCTCTACTCTGCTCTGCTGAGATCCCACCTGGAGTACTGCATCCAGTTCTGGAGCCTCCATTACAAGAAGGATGTGGAGATGCTGGAGCATGTCCAGAGAAGGGCCACTGGGATGCTCAGAGGGCTGCAGCAGCTCTGCTGTGAGCACAGACTGAAAGAGTTGGGGCTGTTCAGTCTGGAGAAGAGGAGGCTCCCAGGTGACCTTCTTGTGGCTTTCCAGGATCTGATGGGGGCCTACAAAAAAGCTGGGGAGGGACTTTTTAGGCTGTCAGGGAGTGACAGGACTGGGGGGAATGGAGCAAAGCTGGAGATGGGTAGGTTCAGGCTGGACATGAGGAGGAAGCTGTTCAGCACGAGAGCAGTAAGAGCCTGGAATGGGTTGCCCAGGGAGGTGGTTGAGGCCCCATGGCTGGAGGTGTTCAAGGCCAGGCTGGATGAGGCTGTGGGCAGCCTGCTCTAGGGTAGGGTGTCCCTGCCCATGGCAGGGAGGTTGGAACTAGATGATCCTTGTTGTCCCTTCCAACCCTGACTGATTCTATGATTCTGTTATTCTACAATTCTATGATTTTACATTTAATTATGTTTAGAAACGTTACCAATACTCCCCTTGATATCCCAACCTCCCCCAGGCAAAAATTGTGTCTTTCTGGAAACTTTATTTTAACTCCTCCTCTTTCATTTGAAGCATAAAACTTTTACCTGACAATGAAATAAACTGTCTAGTTGCATAAATATATAAATACTCTTAGATTTTATTATGTTTAGAAATATTACCAAGACTCCCCTTGGTATCCCAAGTCCCCCCAGACAAAGTTTGTGTCTTTCTGGAAAAACATAAATTTACAGCTCACCCTGAGCAAGTCCAAATTCCTTGGGGACAAATGCAAATTGCATGCTGCACAGGAAGCAAGTTTTTTTTTCTATATAGTTTTCAATTAGAAAGAATAATCACCATAGAAACCTCCATATCACTTTATACACACAAGTATCTGTAATAATACAGCTGCCTTTGGAGGAAGCACAATGTGCAGTGATGTAGAACTGGCAGGTATGATTTTAAATACTTATAGGTTATTTTGTTTTATCTTCACTGGTGGTACCTTGTAAGGATTTTGAGAGGGCAATAAACATGGACATAAACATGAATTCAGATGAATTACAGAAGGGGTGTAGCATGTAAACACGGAGATGTTTGATACAGATTGAAAAGAACCTTGCTAGAGCAGCTCTCCCTTGTGCCAGGGGAGGTGTAGGCTTCATATTAGGAGGAAGTTCTCGCAAGAGAGAGTGATTGACATTGGAATGGGCTGCCCAGGGAGGTGGTGGAGTTGCCGTCCCTGGAGGTGTTCAAGCAAAGCCTGGATGAGGCACTTAGTGCCATGGTCTGGTTGATTGGACAGGGCTGGGTGCTAGGTTGGACTGGATGATCTTGGAGGTCTCTTCCAACCTGGTTGGTTCAATTCGATTCTATTCTATTCTATATGGAGCAAGATATTGAGATACAAAGGAGATGTGATAACTGAACTAAACAAGGGCTGTTTATTCTCATCAATATAGAAATGTGCAAAAGATCTATAAAAAGACAGAGAAATGGCCTGCGAGTCCAGGGGAAGGCCACAAGGATAATCAAAGGTCTGGAGCAGCTCCGATGAGGACAGGCTGCAAGAGTTGAGGCTCTTCAGCCTGGAGAAGAGAAGTCTTCGAGGAGACCTTAGAGTGGCTTTCCAGTATCTGAAGAGGGCCTACAGGAAGGCTGTGGAGGGACTATTTCAAGGTCTTGTAGTGACTGGACAAGGGGGAATGGGTTTAAACTGGCAGAGGGGAGATTCAAAGTAGATGTTAGGAAAGGATTCTTTGCAGTGAGGGTGGTGAGACACTGGCACAGGTTGCCCAAGGAGGTTATTTCTGCTCCCTCCCTGGAGGTGTTCAAGGGCAGGTTGGATGAGAGCTTGAACAACCTGTTCTAGTGGGAGGTGTCCCTACTGGTGGTGAAGGTTTGGAACTCGCTGATCCTTGAGGCCCCTTCCAACCTAAACCATTCTGTGATCTTACGATTCTGTGACTTGATTATCTGTCTATCTCTCTCTTTCTCTCTCTCTTTCTCTTCTGTGGATATATAGATATATATACAGATATAGATGGTAGTTTTGCCCAATCAGACTAGTGCAAGTGTAAAATACCTGCTCTTTCACTTTAACAGGAGAGTTTTCAGGGCTGTTGCTAGTAAAACAAAAGCTGTATTGACATTGATCAAGATAAGTTTGCCACCAGCTGACATGCCAGATTTTGATGAGACACATGGTTGATGCTAATCATAGATGGGTACATGTCCCTTGTGCTTTCATCAAGTAGTAGCACTTTCATGCCTTACTAAAAACTTAGAAAGCATATTCTAACCTCGGGATTATTCATCCCTTAGCAGCAGAATGTTTCTTTAGATGACCTTTGATTTTTTACATGTAAGAGTACTTGGCATTTATGTAACTCCCTATCATCTTGAAAGCTTTCAAAGATACTGGTGTACTCAGCAAAGGTTATGGGAGGGCAGTGTACTTGCAAAGCTCCCAAGAGCTTCCCTGATAGGCACAATGCCTCAGGTGAGCTTGTGGAAACATGTTTGTGTATAGTAGCTGCTCACGAGGTTCTGCATTTGCTCCCTCTTGGAAGTGATGCTGTAACATCAGAACTTGTGTGTAAGTTTAGAGACAGGACGTGTCTCAGATCAAATTGTTGTGCCTTCTGACATTCTTTGCTGTACTCTCAGCTCTATGACATCAACTCCTAACCTTTGTCTTTATAGATATAACAGTATTTAGAGGGAGACTCTGAAGTTCACAGTGCACAAGGTATGAGATTTTAATTACAGTGTCACGTATGTCAGTTTAGGAGGTTTCATTAGTGCAGAGAATCTGGAGTCTTTCTGCAACAGTGTCGAAACAAAACTTTGACAGAATTGTCAAACAGAAGACTGACAGTTTCAGGCATGAAAAACCTGTCTCCCTAATGTTCATAGAATCATAGAATTAAGCAGGTTGGAAGAGACCTCCAAGATCATCCAGTCCAACCTATCACCCAGCCCTATCCAGTCAACTAGACCATGGCACTAAGTGCCCCATCCCAGCTTTGCTTCAACACCTCCAGGGACAGTGACTCCACCACCTCCCTGGGCAGCCCATTCCAACGCCAATCACTCTCTCTGGCAACAACTTCCTCCTAACATCCAGCCTAGACCTCCCCCAGCACAACTTGAGACTGTGTCCCTTTGTTCTGTTGCTGCTTGCCTGGGAGAAGAGACCAACCCCACCTGGCTACAGCCTCCCTTCAGGTAGTTGTAGATAGCAATGAGGTCACCCCTGAGACTCTTCTTCTGCAGGCTGCACACCCCCAGCTCCCTCAGCCTCTCCTTACAGGGCTGTGCTCCAGGCCCCTCACCAGCTTTGTCACCTTTCTCTGGACACGTTCCAGCACCTCAACATCTCTCTTGAATGGAGGAGCCCAGAACTGGACACAGTAGTCAAGGTGCTGTAGACATACAACTCCTTTCCCCCCTGTTTAGATCTGTTTACTCTTTGACTTGCTTTGTGGAAGCTAGACTCCAGATACTGTATGTAAGTATAAACTCAGCTTCCACCATTGTGTGGTGATTGTACTTCAGAGATCCTAATCTGCATAAACAAGCTCAGACACTTGTGAGTGTTAAATATCATTTGTGACTATTTCTAACTGGAGGGGATTGTGAGCTCCTTTCCTGTAGGACGTTTAGTGATTCTGGTAAGCAGTTGGATTTAAGTTGTAGACAGGTAGACAAACAATCTTCAGACAGAAGGCATAGGTTTGTACAAAACAGAAGTCAGAGAAGCAATGAAAAAGGTTTCTTTTGGGGACAGAAAGGTAAACAGGAAACACATGCTTCAGATTAGTGATGCAGACAGGCTGCATTGTTGGGAGAACTGAGAGTATTATCATTTAAGTAATGTGAAATCGAGTAGCAATGAGGAATGGATTTATGCCTCCACATTCACACTATCTGTTTCCTATTACATAATTCAATGGAGATGGTATCAAACACTAGATGATGAACAAGTTAACTCCATCCTAGAGTGCACTTATAAATCAGAGATTCACTCTTAACTTTGAATTTAATAGACTCTTTCACTGAGAACATACCATGTAGTAAAACTGAGGCAGCATGAAAATGGGAAAAATGCATGAAAACCCCACAAAACCAGAAAAGTATTGAAGCATGACTTTACAGCTGGAAAAGTTGGAGGGAAGGTACACAGAGGGACAGGATTTCCTTCCCCTTACAGCTCTCCAACTGGACCTGGCACAATTGATCACCACTCTTTGAACTCTCTCTTGTAACCAGTTCCTAACCCACCTCGCTGTCTGCTCTTCCATCCCACTCTTCCTGAGCTTGCTCACTGGACTATCAATGCCTAGCCAGCCTCTGAGCAATCCCTGGCTGAGGATAGCAGCTCCTCGATTTTGTTGCTGAGCACAGCACCATATTGTATGGAATATCCCTTTGATCACTTGGGTTCAGCTGACTCAAATGTGTCTCTGTCCAACCTTTGGCCACTCCCAACCCACTCTCTGGGCATGCAGAGTGACAAGCAGGGAAAGCCTTGACACGGCAAGCACTGCTTAGCAATACCCAGTGTAATGGTCTTGTCCACACTGTTATCATAGTATCATAGTATCATCAGGGTTGGAAGAGACCTCACAGATCATCAAGTCCAACCCTTCACCACAGAGCTCAAGGCTAGACCATGGCACCAAGTGCCACGTCCAATCTTGCCTTGAACAGCTCCAGGGACGGCGACTCCACCACCTCCCTGGGCAGCCCATATAGTATCATAGTTCTAGCCATGAATCCAAAACACAGCACCTTAAAGGCTGCTATGAAGAAAATCAATTCAATCCCAGTCCTCTGAGACAGGGGTCAGAAATTAACTTAAATTTGGATGGTACTTCCTTAGTGCTCAGAGGACTTCTGTGTCAGTGCTCAGAGGATGTTCAGAAGCTGGCTTAGAGATTTTGAGATCGAGTGTCTTGCTCGATCCTTAGAAAGCAAGGTTTCAAAATGAAAGCCAGGATGCTTGTGTTCATGTATCTTACAAAAAGAGAATGTGATGAAAGAGAACAGGAGTCTGTTAAAACATCCTGACAGTTATTGTCTGTATGAATATGAAAATTACATTTTAAAAATGTATTACAATGCATTAGAGTATTATTTCATTGCAATAAATTAGCAGAACTACTCCCACTTACAGCATTTATTTTTCATTTCTTAGCTGTATTAAGGGAGTAAATGAGCATATTGTAAGGATGGTTAGAAAGTGTAGGAGGTTGCATTATATTGTGCTGAAATGTGGGTACGTGCAGAAATTACGTTTGCCAGCACTCGAGCTAAATGGAGAATGGAGCTGATGCCTTGTAATGTGATGAAGTGAAGCACCAGTTATGATGACACTGCTAGGATTACCCTGTTATGAAGTTCCATGATACTCAGGCTGGTAACTTTTTGTTTGGTTTAAATGGCAAAAAATCTTCTAAGGAATGAGAATTCTTTGGGGCAGGGCGGGGGGGGTGGGGTGAAGTTCAATAAAAAGGTGGAAAGAGAAATTTCATATACCTGGTCTCTCTATACTAGTTATTGAGAATCATAGAATCAACCAGTGACTTCCAAGCTCATCCAGTCCAACCTAGCACCCAGCCCTAGACAATCAACCAGACCATGGCACTAAGTGCCTCATCCAGGCTTTGCTTGAACACCTCCAGGGACGGTGACTCCACCACCTCCCTGGGCAGCCCATTCCAATGCCAATCACTCTCTCTGNTGATCCAGGCCAGGATGCCATTGGCTCTCCTGCTCACTTCAGCACACTGCTGCCTCATGGTTTCGTGATACTCAGGCTGATAACTATTTTTGGTTTAAATGTCAAAAAATCTTCTAAGGAATGAGAATTCTTTGAGGCAGGAGCATGGATGTTAAATTCAGTAAAAAGTTGGAAAGAGAAATTTCATATACCTGGTCTCTCTATACTAGTTATTTGTTTTGTATGAACAAAACTTCTTGGGGTTTCTGAAGAAAATGGACCTATTACATTAAATTCTGAACCCTTTGTTTTCTTTCAGACAACTCTTTGAGCAAATGATAGCAAAGAACAATTTGAGTGCAGAGAAGGGCAAGTGAGAGAATACACTCACCATTAATAGGCAGTGGATGCAGGAGCAATAGAGCTCAACATTGTACATCAGAAGAAATAGAAAGGTAGGCAGAAAAAAGACGTTTTTGGGTTTAATCAGGAACATGGTGAACAGTGTTCCTTAGGGAAAGTAAAGGTTACCTAGTTTTAAAGAAACTAGGTGACAGTCAAGAGAGCTGATTGTTGTGTCATAGTGTATGCTGTAGAGCAGAGTCACAGGAATAAGAGATAGATAGACCTGATAGACCTGAATGTTTTGTTCAATAAGTGATTTTTGGATCCAAGTAAACTTAACTATAGAGAACAGAAAGATATTTTCAAGGATGGTAGAAGTTATGCTTCTGAAAGGAAAAAAGCAGAAGGGCAACAAAGCAGGTGAGGGGCTTGGAACACAGCCCTATGAGAGGCTGAGGGAGCTGGGGGTGTGCAGCCTGGGGAAGTGGAGGCTCAGGGCAGACCTCATTGCTGTCTACAACTATCTGAAGGACAGCTGTAGCCAGGTGGGGTTGGTCTCTTCTCCTAGGCAACCAGCAGCGGAACAAGGGGACACAGTCTCAAGTTGTGTTGGGGGAGGTCTAGGCTGGATGTTGGGAAGGAGTTGTTGCCAGAGAGAGTGATTGGCATTGGAATGGGCTGCCCAGAGAGGTGGTGGAGTCGCCATCACTGGTGGTGTTCAAGCAAAGCCTGGATGAGGCACTTAGTGCCATGGTCTAATTGATTGTCTAGGTCTGGCTGCTAGGTTGGACTGGTTGATCTTGGAGGTCTCTTCCAACCTGGTTGATTCTATGTTTCTATTTAGAAATGGCATATCAGATTATTAAAAAAAAATATAAGGAGAAATAGGGTAAAAGCATAAAAATTCTTATGTTTGAAAGGGAAAGACAATCATGGAACATTCAAATATTCCCAGGACAACAAAGTGTGATATACTGACTATATCACTAAGTCAAGACTTTGCATCTGGATGACAAAGCTGAAAAACCAGAACCCCCTGAAAACAGAACAGTATCTGCATGGCACAAATGCCATGAGCTAGTACTTAAGCTAGGGAAAATTTGCTGGCAGGTCTGTTTTGCTTCCACAAAGTTTCTCCAAGCAAATAAATCTAGATGAGAAGACCTTTTTCAGTATGCTTTATAATAAATGCTGCAGTAGGTTAATAAATACTGCTGTAGCTTAACACTTTTAAAATCTAAGGTTCTGCAGCACAGTGGCTAGTGATACTGGAAACAATCAATCTTAAGCTGAATTTGAAACAGAAACTGAAATGGAATGCAATGTAATCACAGAGTCCCCAGACTAACAGCAGGTGGTACAGTTACTGCCATTCCAGCCGCTTTTAGAAGGGTTAACACAGAGATTAGCCATCAGTCAGTAAATGCTAGAGGAATAAAAACACAGCAGGTCAAGGAGAAATATAGTCCAGAAGAGTGATTTAACACCATATTTTGAGAGAATTACCCAACTGGATGGAAAACAACTCCAGAGGGTATGACTGAAGGACAGTGACTACTATGAAGGAAAATAGTAAAGGAATAGGAAAAGGCTCTTCTGTCAGCGTGATACACAGTTCTTGATCTGGGTTACCAAGACCACAGACAACTGGATTCCAAACTGCCCTGACAGGCTGGTCAGCCCTGGCAACAAGCAGTGTTATGGCTAAGTTCTTGCAAAGGGGGATTAAGGGGGGTAGTTGGTCAGGTCTGCCTCTGTGTGTGTGGAGAGCCCATCTCTACTTTTGTAAGCCTATACAAAGTACACATCCCTGTACCGTACTCCACTACACAGGTATCAGGCTTAGCTTCAGTAAACAGAGTGGCCTTTATCCATCACATTGCTGTAAGCCTGTGTCTCTCCCTATCCTATGCGGCCTAGAAGAGAGGCCAATGCAGCAGATGCATAATAAATCTAATGGAAAATGTTATCATCATCACAGTCTCACAGTATCATCAGGGTTGGAAGAGAACTCATAGATCATCAAGTCCAACCCTTTACCACAGAGCTCAAGGCTAGACCATGGCACCAAGTGCCACGTCCAATCCTGCCTTGAACAGCCCCAGGGACGGCGACTCCACCACCTCCCTGGGCAGCCCATTCCAGTAGCCAATGACTCTCTCAGGGAAGAACTTTCTCCTCACCTCGAGCCTAAACTTCCCCTGGCGCAGCCTGAGGCTGTGTCCTCTCGTTCTGGCGCTGGCTGCCTGAGAGAAGAGAGCAACCTCCCCCTGGCCACAAATACATCTCATATGTTAATACATCTCATATGTTATGGCCACACCTTGTGTGATGGTTTGGGTGTCCCCTGCCCCCCCACACTTTAGAAATCACCCAGACTAGACTCAGTCGGCTCTGGAAATTTGAATGAAGCTTATATTTACAGCTGGCACAATTTACAAGCAGATATTTACAGTATATACAGATATAGACAGAAATAGACAAGGTAAATGGTAACACAGAAACACAACAGCCCTCCCAGAAACCTGAGTCCCCAGGAGGGGCTCTCAACCACCCCCTCAACTTCCCTCTACCTCTCTCAACCTTACCCTAGTCCCAAGGAAGAATGGAGGTTCGGCCAAGAGGGTTAAGAAGCAAAGGTGAATCAGCAAAGCAAATGGAGGGTGAGGTTAGAAAGCAAGATGGAGTTCAGCCAGCAGCCTCAGCTCTGCAGCAGGCAAAGAGCCGAGAGCACAGCCCCAGAGTGAAGTGCCCAAGCGAAGTGCAGAGCAAAGTGACTTTATCTTTGTTTTGCGTTTCTTCTTTACACATCTCAGCAAGGCTGTGAGGGAAGTAGACCTCAGCATGGTTTTCATTTCTCAGCCTATGATCTAGTTCTTCTCACCAAAACATTCTAGCTAGCTTCAAACTAGCACACCTTGTCATGTGGATCTAAAGCCTACTGAATCACACAAAAAATGAAATAGTTTCTTTAAATGTGTATTTGTCTTGGAAACAAATCAAAGGCAACTTTTTCCCAACCTAACATCAGATGCTGTAAAGCCAAAATAAAAGCTGAATGGTTACTTTATAGGAGGATCATAGTATTAAGGTCAGGCAAGCTGAGGATTTTAATATATCCAGAGATTTAAATACAGGCAGTAAGTGTGCACTTTCATAGTGCCTGGACATAAAAATATGACTATATTCAGTTTTTGAGGTGGAAGTGAAGACTCTACCATTATTAGAAGTGCTCATCTTTCCACTCCTTTTCTGGTAGAAACTTGTTTAAGGAGTCTTCCTTCATGATTGTTTCAGCACAGAAAGTGTAACAAATCGTCGTGTCCCGGATCTTTAAGGATCTGTGTGCAGAAAAGTAATTGCTGATGAGCTGCTGGTACGGGGTGAAAATCCTCAATAACTCAGTGAGAGAGCGTGCAGTGTTCTGCTGTGAGCCAAAGAAAATAACTTTAAATTGAACAGAAACGAGAACTGAATCAGCCTGAATGAGATTACTTTCAGAGGTGTGTGGCCTGGGTGAAAGGAGCTTGAGGAGAAAACAAAAACAAAAAGGCAATTGTGTAAATGGAGAGGAAAACAACAACAACAAAACACGGCACAAAAATCCAAACCGGTAGGACACAGAGTTGAAGGCATGCCAACAGGTGCTAGGAGAATAATAATTATAAACCCTCATCTGTAACAATTAATCTACAGTAACTGACTGACAATTAATAGAATAGAATCAAGNGTTGTAGACAGCAATGAGGTCTGCCCTGAGCCTCCTCTTCTCCAGGCTGCACACCCCCAGCTCCCTCAGCCTCTCCTCACAGGGCTGTGCTGCAGGCCCCTCACCAGCTTCATTGCCCTTCTCTGGATGTGTTCCAGCACCTCACCAGCTCTCTTGAATTGAAGAGCCCAGAGTTTTCAGCATGCTGCTAACAGATATTAAATAATTACAGGACAGGGAATAAAAATAAAGCTTCTGACATTTAAAATAATATCAGGATGTAAATTTAAGTGTATGGAACTGTAACAGAAGCATCTTTTTGAAAGAAGAAGACAGATGTGAATTTCCATCCTGGAGTCTGAGAAGGAAGAATAACATTTTTTGTAAGTGGCAGCTGTATTAAGACTGGAATTGAGTCCCAGGTGCCTTCCACTTTGATGAGATATGGGCAAACTGTTGGAAGGACTGTTATCTTTTTCCTTCCTTGAACTTCAGCTTAGCTTTTGAAGCAAAAGGCTCATTGATCAGTCTGATCAACACTTTACATGTAACCTGTCATGACCCGTTAGTGTTTTATTTCTATCTGTAGCTTTATTGTCTAGTAGCAGCCTAAAAGAATAATAGCATACAACAGCACTGACAGCTCAAATACATGTTTAATGTAATAAAAAACCAGCTTAAATAGAATTTCTTGGTACCTAAAATAACATTTAGAGGAAAAAAATTGCAGTGGCATTTCACTAGATCATTTTTTCTCAGACGGATTATCTGGTTGTAATTCAGTTTAGAGCAGGGAGCAAAAGCTTGATTTATAAAATGTGCATTGCAATGTACCAAAAGTGTATTTATTTTTCTTCATATGAGGTCTGCTTTCCCTTCTGAAACCCTTCAGTTTTTTTCAGTCTGTTTTGCAGCCTGAACATAAAGCAGGTGTCATCTGTGTTTTTCCCACCTTGAATGAAATTATCATGTGTCTCTGTAAATCCCATCATTTCTATGGTTGTGCTGCTTACTGACACAGAGAGAAAGAAAACAACTGTCTGGATTGAACCCTACTGAATGAATATGCCAAAATACTGTGTCCAGTTCTGGGCTCCTCAATTCAAGAGAGATGTTGAGGTACTGGAATGTGTCCAGAAGAGTAACAAAGCTGGTGAGGGGCCTGGAACGCAGCCCTATGAGGAGAGGCTGAGGGAGCTGGGGGTGTGCAGCCTGGAGAAGAGGAGGCTCAGGGGTGACCTCATTGCTGTCTGCAACTACATGGTCTGGTTGATTAGGGCCATGGTCTAGTTGATTAGGGCCATGGTATAGTTGATTACGGCCATGGTATAGTTGATTGATCTTGGATATCTCTTCCAAAGTGATTGATTCTATCATTCTATCATTCTATGATTCTACAACTACCTGAAGGGAGGCTGTAGCCAGCTGGGATTCAGTCTCTTCTCCCAGGTAACCAGCAACAGAACAAGGGGACACAGTCTCAAGTTGTGCCAGGGGAGGTCTAGGCTGGATGTTAGGAGGAAGTTGTTGTCAGAGAGAGTGATTGGCATTGGAATGGGCTGCCCAGGGAGGCGGTGGAGTCACCATCCCTGGAGGTGTTCAAGAAAAGACTGGATGGGGCACTTAGTGCCATGATCTACTTGACTGGCTAGGTCTGGGTGCTAGGTTGGACTGGATGATCTTGGAGGTCTCTTCCAACCTGGTTGATTGTATCATTCTGTGATTCTATGAACTTGCATGAAACTATACATAATTATGTGCTTTACACAGACTTAGTACTTGCAATAGTTGTAAATAACATAACTAATTGCAGGCAACTTAAAATCTACTTTTTATTTTTTTAAAGCAGGAGAAGTTCCAGTGCATGGCACTTTATGGCACATGATTGTGTGGATAGAATAGTACCCTTAAATCCTTGTTACCTCAGTTACAGAGAGAACAAGTTGTATCAGATGCTAAAACAATAGAAAATGAGCACAATCTTTGTTTATACTGGAGTCAAACAGTTTTGGTTTTGCTCACTGTTTGAGCAATTGAGTCGTATGCAAACTTAAAAATGGTTCTTCTATTAAAAATACACATGAATAATTCAGTCTCTTAATTGTCAAAGGTTGCTAGAAAGGATCAGGGAACAGTTGCATTCCATTTCTTTTAGCAGCATGATAGAAAGCCTTTGTACGCCAATTAATGCAATGATTATCTGAAGATGAGGGATGGGGTCTGGGAAGTAAAGAATTGCCTCTGTTGAGTTGAGCCATGGGGGATTTCTGGAAGATTTACAGTTGTATTGGCTCATTGCTTGATCAGATGGCAGAAAGATGTTCTCAGTGTGTATTCCTTTCTTTAATGAAAGAGGTGATTAACCCATGCCAAAGACTATCCTTAGAAACTTTTTTTTCCTCTAACAACCTAGCAAAATTTGATTGAATCCCTGGTTTGGTACTTCACAGCTGCAGAGTGTGTTTTGATGATGTAACGAACAACAAAGCTGTGCAAAAGGCATTTTTGATAGTTTCTGAGTTTTGTAGAATAAGTGATTAGCGTAGTCACATCTTCTGAGAGAACCAGAAGAGGCATGGAGACAGCGTAAGGACTCTGACAGCCAAGGTCTTGGCAAGTCTAGTAGCAACATTTTCAATGCTTCTGTCTCCAGTCATCTGTCTGCCACACTGCCAGATGCTAGTTAAAGGCACTTTGACAGCAGCAGCAGCAGAAGGGATTTTGCTCCTTGCCCATATAGGAAAATTTGCAGCTGTTTTCTTTCTGATTCTGTTCCTTTGTTCTGATTCTGTTATGGGAGTAGTAATTGCTAGTGCTGGAAGTAGAGTCCAAGGCCTTTTCCTAACACCATTGCTAATTCCATCAAAGCACTTACCCCACAACTCTTAGACTGCAGCTGACTAACTCTTTGCAATCCTCTGGTCTGCCTGGGGAACTTGCCTGACAGTTTTGATCCACTGGAAAAGTAAAAATGTCAACTTAAAAAGTCAGACTTGTATCTGCATTAGTCAGAGCTTTCTTAGCAACTGACTCACAAATACAGAATTTTCTTCCTCTGTAGATAAGCCAGGATTGTGAATGGGTATTTTTTCAGACCTGTTGAAGGCTTCAGTTTGCCCTTATTAGCATTTTAAAAACGTGCTTAGCATTTTCTCTCACAGTGCACAGCAGTTTGGTGCTGCCTGGTCAATGTGTTAGGTTTTTTTGCATTTCATATGGCTGTTTTCCTCCAAATGAACATGTCAGCACGGAGTGAAGGGTGAGACATGGAAAGGAGGGCTTGTGCCTTCTTTGTTGCAGCATCCACTTTCATACTGAAATTGTTCTTGCACTGGAAGGATAACCATAGAGCTGAGATGAGTAGGAGCCTAGAAAGCTTACAGGATGGCCAAGGGATCAAGCCCAGCCAGCATGGGTTTAGGAAGGACAGGTCCTGCCTGACCAACCTGATCTCCTGGGGCAGGCTGTGGATGTAGTCTACCTGGACTGCATCAAAGCCTCTGACACCATCTGCCACAACAAGCTCCTGGCACAGCTGGCAGCTCATGGCTTGAACAGATTCACTCTGTGCTGGGTCAGGAACTGGCTGGAGGGCCAAGCCCAGAGAGTGGTGGTGAATGGTGCCACATCCAGTTGGCAGCTGTCACTAGTGGTGTTCCCCAGGGATCAGTGCTGGGCCCAGTCCTGTTCAATATCTTTATTGATGATCTGGACGAGGGGATTGAGTCCAGCATCAGTAAGTTTGCAGATGACACCAAGCTGGGACCAGGTTGGATAGTAGGAGAGCCCTGCAGAGGGACCTGGTCAGGCTGTATGGGTGAGTAGAGGCCAATGGGATGAGGTTGAACAAGGCCAAGTGCAGGGTTCTACACTTTGGCCACAACAACCCCAAGCAGCGCTATAGGCTGGAGACAGAGTGGCTGGAGATCAGCCAGGCAGAGAGGGAGCTGGGGGTACTGGTAGATAGTAGCTGAACATGAGCCAGCAGTGTGCCCAGGAGGGAGAACCCATGGCATCCTGGCCTGGAACAGGAACAGTGTGGCCAGCAGGACAAGGGAGGTTGTTCTGGCCCTGTGCTCAGCACTGGTCAGGCCACACCTTGGGTGCTGTGTCCAGTTCTGGGCTCCTCAGTTCAAGAGAGATGTTGAGATGCTGGAACGTGTCCAGAGAAGGGCGATGAAGCTGGTTAGGGGCCTGGAGCACAGCCCTGTGAGGAGAGGCTGTGAGGAGCACCTCCCTGGAGGTGTTCAAGGCCGGGTTGGATGAGTCCTTGAGAGACTTGTTCTAGTGAGAGGTGTCCCTGCCTATGGCAGGGGGTTGGGACTGGCTGATCCTTGAGGTCCCTTCCAACCTAAACCATTCTATGATTCTATGATTTTACCCATTTATAGATGAAAGTGTCCTGAGCAGAGAGATATATTTTACCCAGTCTTGCAAACTGTGTCCTTGCTTCATTACTCACATTATTCTCTGACTGTATTTCACTTAAGGTGATGTAAGAAGAGTTCATTCCAAACATATTTCTTTGTGTTCTATCTCTGCTCCTCTAGTCAGAGTTCACCACCCCAGGATGATGCAGTGTCACATCACCATGCAATGCCAAGGCTCCCAATGACAGTTATAAACACTTTCCTATCACGTTATGTTCAAAACACTTCTTTTGAGAGCCTATAGAGGAATTCAGAGCAGTTAATGCAGCTCAGGTCAGCTTGTGCTATTTCCCAGATTTTTAAGCCTGGATGAGCTTGGACTCATTCTCCAGATCGATGTGTCCTAAAGTGTATATCATTTCTTTTTCAGAAATGAGAGGATTTACTGTCCAAAAAAGTGTCAGCCTTCCTGCTGAAGAATTTAAAAGGTGCAGCTCAGCCGTGTTTAACAAAATGGGCTGGCAATGATGTTGTCAATTTGTAATGAAGTAACTTAAGGGGTCTGTGTACAATCTACCGGTGTTTTGCAGCTTCCCAAGAGGACAGTTTTCACACTGGTCAGTAATAACCCCATTTTCTGAACAAATCAAGTCCTTATTAATATAGATTATATTTTTCAGACTGGGACAGAATCTTCCCCATTCTCCTAATACAGTCAAATAGCCTACATCTGTGTTGATGTTCTAAGACATGGGGGAAGAGGGACAAAGGAAAAGAGCAAAGGGCAGTGGTGTGAAAATGTCCTTATTCAATTTAGTGCTTTGTAACAATTTGCCAGAGGAGGTCTAGGCTGGATGTTAGGAGGAAATTGTTGCCAGAGAGTGATTGGCATTGGAATGGGCTGCCCAGGGAGGTGGTGGAGTCACCGTCACTGGAGGTGCTGAAGAAAAGACTGGCTGAGGCTCTTAGTGCCATGGTCTATTTGATTGGCTAGGGCTGGGTGCTAGGTTGGACTGGATGATCTTGAGGTCTCTTCCAACCTGGTTGATTATGTGATTCTATGATTCTATAGGTGCTAGGTTGGACTGGATGATCTTGGAGGTCTCTTCCCACCTGGTTGATTCTATGGTTATATGGGTGCTAGGTTGGACTGGATGATCTTGGAGGTCTCTTCCCACCTGGTTGATTCTATGATTCTATGGGTGCTAGGTTGGACTGGCTGATCTTGGAGGTCTCTTTCAACCTGGTTGATTCTGTGATTCTGTGAATTTCAAAGAAAGATATTCAGGCAGTCTTATTATGTTGCAAGTTCCTTTTTCTTCTAACTTCAAACAATAAACAGATGTTTTTGGTTGTTTTTTTTTTATGTCCAACTGATCAAGGCACAGTAGATCAGCATAGTCCTTCGAGATGTAATAGAGGCAATAAGGATTAATTTCTTAAGTTCTCAGACTCTCCTTGTCTGTCTGAGAACAGTACATCACCCAACCATCCCCCACATTACCACCATTTAAATTGTGATACAAAGGGCCTTGCATCTCACTATACAGGCTTGACATGAAGAAGATCTGTTAGTAAAGATTTAATAGGCTTGAAATAGAGGGTAATAGAAATTGAATTGGTGTAATTTATGTGGTGCTGGCAACAGTATGCTCTGAGAATCTTCAAAGGTTTTCCCTTCTGCAGTGGTTCAAAATGAGCAGGTATTTTCAAGCCATATTGCTGCAAGATGTGTACTATCAGTGTGACTTTTTCAGACTTGTTCTGGAATTTTGTGAAAGTGCATATTTAATCAGAAATGCTGGAAGGAAAGATTTCAGCCTTTATCTCCAGGGAATGGTAGTGTGGATGGTTGGATCGCCAGCTAACTCACATTCTTTTCTTCAGTGTACAGAAACACACAATCACAGAAGTATTGGGGCTGGCATAGACCTTTGAGGTCATCAAGATTAGCCTATGACATAACACCATGACATCAGCTAAGCCATGCCACCAAGTGCCACATCCAATCTTTTCTTAAAGATCTCCAAGCATGGTGACTCAACCACCTCCCTGGGCTGTCCATTCCAGTGTTTGGTTACTCTTTCTGTGAGGAAGTGCTTTCTAATATTCAACATAGACCTTCCCTGGTGCAGCTTCAGGCCATACCCTCTGGTCTTCTCACAAATTGCCTGGGGGAAGATCCCAACCCTCACCTTACAACTTCCGTTCAGGTAGTTGTAGACTGAGATAAGGTCCCCCCTGAGTCTCCTCTTCCTCATGCTAAACAAGCCCAACTCCTTCAGCCTTTCCTCATATGATTTTCTCTTCAGTCCCCTCACCAGTCTCATCACTCTCCTCTTGACCCGCTTCAGCTCCTCAGTATCCTTCTTGAAGTGAGGGGCTCAGACCTGCACACAGGACCTAGAATCATAGAATCATAGAATCAAGCAAGTTGGAAGAGTCCTCCACGATCATCCAGGCCAATCTAGCACCCAGCCCTAGCCAATCAACTAGACCATAGCTCTAAGTGACTCATCCACTCTTTTCTTCAGTACCTCCAGAAGTGGTGACTCTCACCTCCCTGGGCAGCCCACTCCAAAAGCAATCACTCCCTCTGGGAAGAACTTCCTCCTAACATCCAACCTATACCTCCCCTGGCCCAACTTGAGACTGTGTCCCCTTGTTCTGTTGCTGGGTGCCTGGCAGAAGAGACCAACCCCACCTGGCTACAGCCTCCCTTCAGGGAGCTGCAGACAGCAATGAGGTCTGCCCTGAGCCTCCTCTTCTGCAGGCTGCACACCCCCAGCTCCCTCAGCCTCTCCTCACAGGGCTGTGCTCCAGGCCTTTCACTATTTTTGTCGCCCTCATACTGGACACATTCCAGTATCTCAACATCTCTCTTGAATCGATGAATGGGCTTCAGCAGCCATTTTTTAATTTACTGTACACCGGAGTCAGAGAGGGTATTTTATTGGAACAGAAATCAGAACTTAAAAGCATCAAAAAGATTTCTGGCTAAATTTGCTTCTGAGATGAGGAGACTGGTTTTGTGAGATTAAAATTACCAC
>WAAF01011661.1:26511-40146 GCA_013400475.1 Tricholaema leucomelas
GATGATGATGTTCAATATTGACTGGAGATTTGTATTTGTGCCTGAGTGGAAGTCTTGTGAAGGAGTTTAGTAGGAGGATGATGATGATGTTCAATATTGACTGGAGATTTGTATTTGTGCCTGAATGGAAGTCTTGTGAAGGAGTTTAGTAGGAGGATGATGATGATGATGTTCAATATTGACTGGAGATTTGTATTTTTGCCTGAATGGAAGTCTTGTGAAGGAGTTCAGTAGGATAATGATGATGTTCAATATTGACTGGAGATTTGTATTTGTGCCTGAGTGGAAGTCTTGTGAAGGTGTTTAGTAGGATGATGATGTTCCATATTGACTGGAAAGAGTACCTCAAAGTGTTTTTAAACTGTGTTTTCAGAATAAAGGGGCTACAAGTTGAGTATTTTGGATGAGATTCATTTAACTCTGACTGTGACAGAAGTCCCAAGATGGATTTTTAGTTAAACATTAAGCTTTTAACATAGTTTAGAATCTTCTAACAAAATGTACTTCTGTGTTCATTTTCATCTTGAATACCTATTTTTGTCTGAATTATTTTTATACATCTGAGATCATGATACAGGACACCTGCAACTACATAGGAGAGTTCAGCCTTACTGCAGGCTGACCTACTTCACTGTTTACAAGCAACATTTTCTATAAGAAAAGAATTTTTGGCACTTGGTCATGCTTTAAATGGTGCTTAACACCAGGAATTGAGTTCACTTGCACTTGCTAATCCCAAAACAAATGGGCTCCTAGATGTTCATTACTTGCCCAAGGCAAGGAGGCAATGAATTTCAAAGCTAGGATGAAAACACCGTGAGTCTGTGGCTTGTAAGTATCCTGTTAGACAAGGTACTCTCCTAAATGTCAAATATTAGTTTATAGAAGCAACAGATATAACAATAACCGTGCCTTAGTTATGATTGATGAGTCATATTTGTTCGTCTGCAAGACCTAGGAATTACTTGCAAAGTTTCTGCATTAAGATGCCTTTTTTTCACAGGCAGTTTAACACAGCATGTCAGTCCTTTTGTCTTTTGAGGTAATGACTTGAATCTTATTCTCTAAGTGTCACCCAGAGAATAATTATCTTTGCGTTGCTATTCAGAACCAGAGTTTGGTTGGTTTCTTTTAACTTGACAGCCATGTTTCTTTGGTTCAATAGATGTTATCAGGCATCCTTTGGTTGCTTCTATTGCATCAACTTTAATTAGTTTTTGATTGCTGTTAATTTCACAGCTTTTTCTCCTTAATAAATTGCATGAAAAAATGCTTAGGTTTGTTGTTGTTGTTGTTGTTGTAGTTGTTGCATCAAGTTTAATTAGTTTTGTGCTTTGCTTACTCTATTTTGCTTCCTCTTTTTAAAGAAGCTCCCTCACTGTTTCTTCCTCAACCTCTTGAGTTACTGATTCTGCTGTTGATGATTAAGGGAGATTATAGAACCTCTGATCATTGAACCTGTCTCTTTCCAAAACCATGAGAGTGTCTTTGCCTCATGTGCTAGTTCGAGCCTAGCTAGAATGTTTTGATGAGAAGAATTGTATTACAGGCTGTGAAAAGGAAACAGTGGTGATGTCGACTTCACTCATAGGCTTGCTGAGATGTATAAGAACAAGAACATAAACACAGATAACAGAGTCGCTCTCTGGGTTGTGTGGGCTGCACTTCTCTCTCTAACCTAACCTGCTGTCTTTGTGAATAATCCACCTGCTTCCTACCCACCCTGGCCGACCCTCCATACTACCTTAAACATAAGGCAAGACCTTGGGTAAGGTGAGGGGTGGGAGGAAAGGTGGAAGGGTGGTTGTGAGCCCCTCCTGGGGACTCTGGTTTCTGGGAGGGCTGTTGTGTTTCTGTATGCCCTTTTACCTTGTATATTTCTGTCTATAACTGTATGTACTGTAACTATCTGCTTGTATATTGTGCTGGCTGTAAATATAAGCTTCATTCAATTTCCAGAGCCGCTGAGTCTAGTCTGGGTGATTTACAAAGCGTGGAGGGCTGGGGTACACCCAAACCATCACACCTCAGCAGGGTACACTACTGAATGTGGTCAATGACAGAAAAATCACCAATGGGTTTTGCACAGTGGTGTCATTTACAGTGCATTTTTATAATACATCAGTAATAGAATTCTTCAGATATGATCTAAACAAAGACATGCTACAAACTTTAAATGAAACATTTATTCGAAGAAATAGGGAGGTGGTGGAATTGCTATCCCTGGAGGTGTTCAAGAAAAGACTAGATGAGACACTTAGTGCCATGGTCTAGTTGATTGGCTGGGGCTGGATGATAAGTTGGACTGGATGAGCTTGGAGGTCTCTTCCAACCTGGTTGATTCTATCATTCTATGAATTTCAAAGAAAGATATTCAGGCAGTCTTATTCGGTTGCAAGTTCCTTTTTCTTCTTCTAACTTCAAACAATAAACAGATTTTTATTTTATGTCCAACTGATCAAGGCACAGTAGATCAGCATAGTCCTTCGAGATGTAATAGAGGCAATAAGGATTAATTTCTTAAACTATGGAAATTACTCTCCTTGTCTGAGAACAGCATCAGTGTGGATGACAATAGCTGTATCTGTCATTGAAAAGTATGCTAAGTCTCACTGAAAAAAGTAATGAAGTAGAGCAGGCTTCTTTTAAAAGTTCCCATGGTCTAGTTGATTGGACAGGGCTGGGTGATAGGTTGGACTGGATGGTCTTGGAACTCTTCCAACTTGGTCAGTTCTGTTATTCTATGATTCTATACTCATATCTCACCTTTCTTTGTTGTTGTTTTAATGGAGGCAATGGCAGTAGTTAGCTGTGGCTCTGTAACATTTCTCTTGTTCAAAAGAAAAAGTATCCTTCCTCAGTGACTTCCTAGTCAATGCCATCTTCAGTCTAGAACACTCCAGGTACATTTGCAGTTTCTCAGATAAGATCTCTGACCATCAGGTGAATGCTTTGATCCCTTCTTTAGAAAAAAGTATAGCATCTGTGTCCAGTAACAAGTGAGACAGTCTTCAGGGGAGGTTTCCATTTTGGCAAATAAGACTTTTTGGAAACATAGTTGTCAGCCTTTCTCAGATTCTATATGCTGCCTGTGCCCTAAATTATCAAAGTTTTCACTTCCATCTCTTCTTTGGCTTACATACTACACCTTTGAGGGCAGAGTGTTTTCTCCTGTGTTAGCGTACAGTGACTCTAAATTATGTGCTTTAAGACATTTGTATAACATCCAGAGCAAGTAATAAATATTGTTTTCCTATCAGTGGGCTTTGAGGCTGCTTTGCATTATTCAAGTTGAAAGTGTGTAGTATATTGGATAACCTGTAGCAAATTTAATAATGTTGGTTTGCTTCCCTATCGAGATTCTTTCCATTTCTGCAGCTGGACTGAGAAAAGATACATTTTTTATTCCACATATGAGACTTTACAAGGTTTTTTTGGTTGTTGTTTTTTTTCCCCCCCCTTCTGTATTTATGAGTTTCCATCATAGTCTTTCCCTAAGCAATACCACATATAAAATTATTACCAATGTTTCACATTGCTAACTTACTGTGAACAGTACCTACCTTTTCCTAAGACTCAACTTGTAAATTGTAGACCATTATTCTAGAAGTCCTACTATTAACATAAAATTTTATTAAGCTTCTTACAGCTTCCAGAGTCCAATTGCATTTTGTAACAGATATGTGTCTTAGAAATAAACACATTATTCATGTGTGGTGGTTTGGGGATTACCTTCCCCCCTACACTTACAAAATCACCCAGACTGGACTCAGCTAAGCTGGAAGTTAAGGAATGAAGCTTTATATTTACAGCTTAGCACAAGATACAAGCACAAGATACAAATATACACAGCTATATAGAGAAATAGACAAGTTAAAAAGTAATACAGAAACACAACAGCCCTCTGAGAAATCCCCAGGAGGGGCTCCCAACCACCCTTCCACCTTCTTTCCACCCCTCTACCTTATCCCAGATTTTGCCTTAAGTGCAAGGTGAGGTTGGAGGACCAGCAAGGGGGGTTAGAAAACAGAAGGATTAGTTACACAGAAGCGGGGCACCAACTGCAATAGAGACACACACATACTGACACTGCTTTGTGTCCTTGTTTTTATACATCTCAGCAAGCCTATGAGTGAACCAGACACCACCATTGTTTCCTTTTCACAGCCTGTAATCTAATTTTTCTCACTAAAATATTCCAATTAGCCTGAAACTAGCACACCATGTTAGGTTTCAGTATGTATAGCTATACTCCTATGAATCAAGAGATGAAGTAATCAGATGTGTGAGTGTGACTTCCACAGTGTTGGGTAGCAGCATCAGTTCTTCCATAATTAGTTGACACATAGCTGTATGAAATAAAGGGCAATACATTTGCAATTAACTGTATAAAGAAATAAAAGAAAATAGGATCATCACAGTATCACAGTCTCACAGTATCACCAAGGTTGGAAGAGACCTCATAGATCATCAAGTCCAACCCGTTACCACAGATCTCAAGGCTAGACCATGATATGCTCTGTCTTTCAAGTTCCTCCTCAGAATTCTAATTCCAAGTTCCTAACTCCTATTGTGCCCTGATGAGACACAGGGTCCTGCTTCTGGGTCAGGGAAATTTCAAGCAGCGTTATAGGCTGGGCAGTGACTGGCTTGAAAGCAGCCCTGAGGAAAGGGACTTGGGGGTGCTGGTGGATGTGAAGATCAACGTGAGCTGCCAGTGTGCGCTAACAGCCCAGGGAACATCCTGGGCTGCATAAAGAGAAGTGTAGCCAGCAGGTTGAGAGAGGTGATTCTTTCCCTCTACTCCACTCTGGTGTGACCCCACCTGTAGTACTGTGTCCAGTTCTGGAAGCTCTATTACAAGAAGGAAACGGATGTGCTGTAGTATGTCCAGAGAAGGGCCGTAAGGATGATCAGAGGGCTGGAGTACAAGGAAACTGTAGATAGAGTGGCAAAAGTATCAGCACAAACAAATCTGTGCTTATTTTCCTGAAGGCTGTTTCTATAGGTTATACTGGCATAAGTTTTAAATTTAAGCAGTCATAATACGTGGATTCCACTTCAGAGCTTTGCCATTACACACATTTCAGGACAAACAGGATCAGAAAGGTTTTCTTGTGCTTTATTTGTAATGGCCTTTTTTATTCCTTTCACTTGACTCTTGATGTGTCCTTGTAGAATCATAGAACCACAGAATCAGTCAGGATTGGAAGGGACCACAAGGATCATCTAGTTCCAGCCCCCCTGCCATGGGCAGGGACACCCTAGCCTAGATCAGGCTGGCCAAAGCCTCATCCAGCCTGGTCTTAAACACATCCAAGGATGGGGCCTCAACCACCTCCCTGGGCTACCAATTCCAGGCTCTCACCATTCTCATGGTGAAGAACTTCCTCTTCACATCTGGTCTGTCTCTGCAAATACTGCTGAAATAGGTATTGTTAGCCATTCTTTGATATGTTTTGGTTGGACAGGTTCTGTAGGGTCAAACAATAGCTCATTTAGCCAAAACCGTGGCAGCAGCAATTGCCAGCGTCAGGCCAGTTTAGATTTTCAGGGCTGCAATCTGTGTTTACTTGTGGTTCTTAAACTTTCACCAAACATCAATGCAGCACTTCTGCTCCTTGTATAAAATAAATAAATAAATTAAAATCTCCAGTGGTATCTGTCATCCAAAGTGTGATAGCTGTGAGCTTTGTGCTCAGGGATACAGACTGCATAGTAAGTAGGTAAATCCTCATTCTCCGTGGTGTTTCATGGATATTTGCATAGCCAGAAATCGATTAACCTCAACGACTTCAAATATATCAGGGTTCTGTGCTGACATAAACACCTGATATTTTCAGCTGCCATCTGTACAATTCATTCGTGGAATTTCTAGGAGGTTAGTTCATAGGATATGACTGACACCTTAGTAAATTCAGACATAGAATCATAGAATCAAGCAGGTTGGAAGAGACCTCCAAGATCATCCAGTCTAACCTTGCACCCAGCCTTGTCCAATCAACTAGACCATGGCACTAAGTGCCTCATCCAGGCTTTCTCTTGAACACCTCCATGGATGGCAACTCCATCACTTCCCTGGGCAGCCCATTCCAATGCCAATCACGCTCTCTGGCAACAACTTCCTCCTAACATCCAGTCTAGACCTCCCCCAACACAACTTGAGACTGTGTCCCCTTGTTCTGTTGATGGTTGCCTGGCAGAAGAGACCGACCCCCACCTGGCTACAACCTCTCTTCAGGTAGTTGTAAAGAGCAATGAGGTCACCCCTGAGCCTACTCTTGTCCAGGCTGCACACCCCCAGCTCCCTCAGCCTCTCCTCACAGGGCTGTGTTCCAGGCCCCTCACCAGCTTCGTCGCCCTTCTCTGGACACATTCCAGCACCTCAACATCTGTCTTGAATTGAGGAACCCAGAACTGGACACAGGACTCAAGGTGTGGCCTGACCAGTGCTGAGTACAGGGAAAAAATAACCTCTCTTGTCCTGCTGGCTACACTGTTCCTGATCCAGGCTGAGATGCCTTTGGCTCTCCTGGCCACCTGGGCACACTGCTAGCTCATGTTCAGCCTCCCATCTACCAGTACCCCCAGGTCCCTTACTGTGTTGTTTGTTTCCTTCCTAGGTTGATCAATACAATTTTTCATCTGGTAAGATTTTTTTCAGGTTTTAATGAGATTTTGAATAAGAAAAGAAATGAGATTGGTATACACAGAGCAGCCAGAAACCAGAAATAGGAAGAGGCAGCTTTTCTTCTTTTTTAAGTATGCTGCATCAGTGTGGCTGACAATAGCTGTATCTGTCATTGAAAGGTATGCTAAGTCTCATCAAAAAATTAATGAAGTAGAGTGACCAGCAACAGAATGAGAGGACACAGTCTTAAGTTGTGCTGGGGGAGGTATAGGCTGGATGTTAGGAGGACGTTCTTGCCAGAGAGAGTGATTGGCATTGGAATGGGCTGCCCAGGGAGGTGGTGGAGTTGCCGTCCCTGAATGTGTTGAAGCAAAGCCTGGATGAGACACTTAGTGCCATGGTCTGGTTGATTGTCTAGGGCTGGGTGCTAGGTTGGACTGGATGATCTTGGAGGTCTCTTCCAACTTTCTTGATTCTATGATTCTCTTCTTCAACAATTTCAATATTTGCTCCTCCTACTAAGTGTCAGCATGGCCTAGAGGAATTTCTTCTACTACTGTTACTTCAAATGAATCAAGTATTTCAAGACAATTATAGTCTTGGTTTTGACTTGAAGAGTATCATGGGATGGCTGGAGTTACTAGAATGGAGCATGCATTAAATAATCCTCAATCTTTTTCTTCTACAACAAAAATGTTTATTGAACTTTTGATAAACCTACTCATTTCCTTCTTATCCGTGGGTCCTTCTCTGGTTTTGTTTGTTTGTTTGTTCCATTGTGTGCTATTTTATGTGCTGCTGCAGTGAAAAATGTCATTACTGATGATAGTGATAATTAAAACAGAAACTGTTAAAGGGAAAAATGTCCTCCCAGCTGCTGCTGTAAGTAGACTGTGTTAAATTTGTTCCACTAGTAGGCTGCAAGTAACAAGGGTTTCTGTCTCTAGAACTGGTAACCACAGGAAGTGTTTCTTTCCTAAGTGGTTTGGAGAGGCCTACTGTCTTTTTATCTGAACTTTACAATATTCCTGAGCTGATTGACAGTAACATTTGATTACTTTTAAATGTGTGATAATGAAAATTTCATGTAGGTTTATGCCTTGGGCTACATTTTAAATATCCACACTCTTGTTGTACTTGCAGTGTAGACTATTGCATAGTAGCAGTGTTCTGAATTTGTTTTCTCTACTGATCTTCTTACTGCCATTTTTCATTCTACCAAATCCTCTTAAAAATAGGATCTCACATAACAGTTTGTTCTTCCACCTGATGGGTGATGAGCTGTCTGAAATTTGGAAGTTGATTGGAATCGACTATTCAGGGTATTGCTTAAGTTTTACACCACACTGCAGGGCGCAGATTCAGTTTTCTCCTGAGCTCACAAACTATTTCATTGCAACCTTTTCCTCTTCTGCCATGGCAAACAGTTATCTGAATGTGAAAACTCATATTGCCTTATGTTTCATTGCTGTTTTAAAGTTCCTGTGATTTACAACAGCAGCTGTTAAGTGAACCATGTGGGTTCACTTAATAATTAGTGAACTTAATTCACTTAATAATTAGATATTAACTTTAAATCATTTCTTTTTAAAAATACACTATTCATTCATTTCTTCTATACTGTACTCACTTCAGTAACTTGAATACTAATGTGAACGTTTTTGGTCTGTTTTACAAAATCCAGAGTTTATGTTTGCACAAGAAGAAAAGCTCTAAATGACCCTGTGGGTGCTCAAGAATTTTATGGCTAAATTCACAGAATGTTAGACGTTGGAAGGAACCTTCAGAGATCATCTAATTCAACCTCCCTGCCAAAGCAATGTGATGGTTTGGGTGTTACACCCCCCACCCCCGTCTCCTCTTACGAAATCAACCAGACTAGACTCAGCCAAGCTGGAAGTTAAAGAATGAAGCTGTATTTACAGCTTAGCACAATGTACAAGCAGATATATTTAGAGTTATATGCAGAAATATGCAAGTTAAAAGTAATACAGAAACACAACAGCCCTCCCAGAAACCAGAGTCCCCAGGAGGGGCTCTCAACCACCCTTCCACATTCTTTCCACCCCTCTACCTTATTCCAGACCTTGGCTTAAGTGTGAGGTGAGTTGAGAGGATCAGCCAGGGGAGTCAGAAAGCAGAAGGATTAGTTACACAGAAAGCGGGCCAGGGAGAAAAGTACAGGCACCCAGAGACACACAACAACTGTCTTATCTATATTTATGTTCTTGTTCTTATCCATCTCAGCAAGCCTCTGAGTGCAGCAGACATCACCATTGTTTCCTTTTCACAGCCTATCATCTAATTTCTCTAACTAAAATATTCCAGTCAGCTTCAAACTAACAAAAAAAGGGGAGGTCACACAGGAACATATCTGGGTGGATTTTGAGAGCCCACCTGAGAAGGAGACTCCACAACCTCTCTGGGCAACCTCACCATAAAGAAATGTCTCCTCATATCCACCAGACTCAACAGGATTACATAATTACAACCTAGTCTCAAGAATTCATCTCATAAAATCCTGGCCCATTTCCAATTACAGGTTTTGAATTCTGAATTTTCTCCATTGTCAGCTCAAATAAGGACAGAATATACTTATGTTTATTCACTTTTCCTCTTGAACTCGTTCATGTTTTGTAGCAGCAGTTCAATGATAACAAGGATTTTCATGTCTAGGAAATGAGTCACTGTTGTAATATTCCAATAATTCAGATAAACAGAATAATATTTTTACAGTCATTAATAAAGTGGATAAAAGCTTCATAATTATATGCAACATTTTATTTCCTTATGATATGCATTTCCATCTTATTTGTTACTAAATTAGATACAAGAAAGTACTATAAATTGCAACAGATATTGGAAAATTTTACTACTCAAATTCGAATTTGTTTCTATAGAATCATAGAATCAGCCATTTTGGAACAGACCTCCAGGATCATCCAGTCCAACCTAGCACCCAGACCTACCCAGTCAACCAGACCATGGCACTAAGTGCCTCACCCAGTCTTATCTTGGACACTTCCAGGAATGGTGACTCCACCACCTCCCTGGGCAGCCCTTTCCAATGCCAATCACTCTTTCTTGAGACTGTGTCCCCTTGTTCTGTTGCTGGTTGCCTGGGAGAAGAGACCAACCCCACCTAGCTACAACCTACCTTCAGGTAGTTGTAGACAGCAATGAGGTCACCCCTGAGTGATGTAGTGATCTGTGCACTTCTGGGGTTGTCTGGTGAAGAACATCACCATACCACAATGGAGCTGCAAGAGTCTGGCACAGGCTGCCCAGGGAAGCTGTGGCTGCCTCGGGAAGCTGTGGCTGCCTCCTCCCTAGGGGTATTCAAAGCCAGGTTTGATGAGGCCTTGATCAGCTGAGTCTAGTTGAGAGGTGTCCCCTATGGCAGGAAGGTTAGAGCAGATGATCTCTGAAGTCCCTTCCAACCTGAGCCATTCTAGGATACTCTAGGTACTCCTTGGATGGTTCAGCAGTAGCTTTAGTTCTGCCTGCCTGGAGATACAAGACAGAAGATACACATTTAGGCCTGTTCCAAAGAACAGCTCAAGCACTTCACAATAGTAGTTAAACTAAGCAAGATGTTTAGGATTTACTTAATGCCATGCGTGTAAAATGCCACTGCCATCACTTCTCACATTCCACTGGGAAACAAAGATATATTTATTGGTAGGTACATTGAACAAGAACAGGGCTCTGTATGAGAGCACCTGAGATAGTGCTGTGTAAAATTACCTTCTCATTGCCACAGAGAAATAAGCCATTAAATGGTAGCCAGCTGAAATCATAATTGATAAATAGCTTAGCTAGTGAGCTTACCTAATCTGTGAAACAAAGCAGGGTAAAACATGCCTTTTATTTATTTTAGAAGCCAAGCTGCAGTAGTTATTTCATTTTTGATAAACTGAGGAGAAAATAATGCGCACATTTCCTCATGTAGCCAGGTGGGGCTTGGTCTCTTCTCCCAAGCAACCAGCAACAGAACAAGGGGACACAGTCTCAAGTTGTGCCAGGGCAGGTCTAGGCTGGATGTTAGGAGGAAGTTGTTGCCAGATAGAGTGATTGGCATTGGAATGGGCTGCCCAGGGAGGTGGTGGAGTCACCGTTCCTGGAGGTGTTGAAGCAAAGCCTGGATGAGGCACTTAGTGCCATGGTCTGGTTGATTGGCTGGGTCTGGGTGCTTGGTTGGACTGGATGATCTTGGAGGTCTCTTCCAACCTGCTTGAGTCTATGAATCTATGATATATTGTAAATGTCTGCTTGTATGTTGTGCTAAGCTGTGAATATAAAGCTTCATTCCTTAACTTGCAGCCATCTGAGTCTAGTCTGGGTGATATCATAAGAGTGTGGTGGGGCAGGTAACTCCCAAACCATCACAAAGTGTAGTTTATCCTAGAAAATGGTCCTCATTTTTGTTGTGGTTAGCTAAAACAAAGAACTGAGATATAAATACAGATACAGTTACAGATATTATCAGGTGGTCATTTCATACAATCTTAGTGCCATCAGGCAAAAAGACATCCATTATCACACATAATGCTTTGTATCTTGTGGACTTAGGAAAACAGACCAAAGGAGCGGCTGAAAATGCATCGCTTCGCAAGAGGTCTGCCAAGCTTCTTAATCCTTACATGTCTGTGAACACAAGCAGACATTTTAAGGAAATGAATATGTATCAAGTGTTTATTTTTACTCTAATAGTGGAAGTCTAATTTATTTCTGATTAAATTGTGCCTGATTGAGTCCATGAGAACAATCTGATATGATTGGTGCAGAACACTTCAAAAGATAGTGTGTTATGATGCAAGATTTGAGTTTCATGTAGTAAATTGGTGGATAGTAGGCTGAAGATGAGCCAGCAGTGTGCCCAGGTGGCCAAGAAAGCCAATGGCATCCTGACCTGGATCAGGAAAACTGTGGCCAGTAGGACAAGAGAGGTTATTCTTCCCCTGTACTCAACACTGGTCAGGCCACACCTTGAGTGCTGTGTTCAGTTCTGGGCTCCTCAATTCAAGAGAGATGTTGAGGTGCTGGAAGGTGTCCAGAGAAGGGCAACAAAGCTGGTGAGGGGCATGGAACACAAACCCTATGAGGAGAGGCTGAGGGAGCTGGGGGTGTGCAGCCTGCAGAAGAGGAGGCTCAGGGCAGACCTCATTGCTGTCTACAACTACCTGAAGGGAGGCTGTAGCCAGGTGGGATTGGTCTCTTCTGCCAGGCAACCAGCAACAGAACAAGAGGACACAGTCTCATGTTGTGCTGGGGGAGGTCTAGGCTGGATGTTAGGAAGAAGTTGTTGCCAGAGAGAGTGATTGGCATTGGAATGGGCTGCCCAGGGAGGTGGTGGAGTCACCATCCCTGTAAGTGTCCAAGATAAGACTGGGTGAGGCACTTAGTGGTATGGTCTGGTTGACTGGGTAGGTCTGGGTGCTGGGTTGGACTGGATGATCTTGGAAGTCTCTTCCAACCTGGTTGATTCTATTCTATTCTAAACATGTTCCAGTAAATCAAAGGTCTCATTTTTTAATAAGAATGTCTCAGTTCTGGTTTAAATTTCCCAAAGATTCAAATACAGTTAACAGAACCAATATCAATTGATAGGATGCCTTTCCCTCTCCCCATCCTTTTTCCAAAGAAAGGGAATTAGCTGTAGAGAGGAAAAGGTAAACAGACCCAAATGAAATAGTCTCACTTTGATTTGGAAGATAATCTTGACAATAAATAAAAGGTATTTCAGGTAGGGAAGTTACAAAAGGTATAGAGAAGGGAGAACAAGACACACAATATATATATACAACCAGATTTGATGGCATCGGTTTTGTCCACCTCGTGAGTTATGGCCACGTGGTAAAAGAAAGAGTAGCAGGAAACAGGATGGTGATGCTGGTAAGCAGGGAGGCAGGGCAAGAGAGAGAGAGAAACAGTAACTTCCTCTGGGTTTTTCTAGGGAGTCTAGGCAGGAAGTAGGAGTGAACTCATCCCCGCACCTGGTAGTGTTCAGAACCACCCCTGGGGAGGGGGCAGGAGGACCTGGAGTCAGGGTCAAGACCACTCCCCCAGGAGGGTTAACCCTTTACAAAGAGTTGTGTAAATATATTAAATTAAAAAAATGCTGGGAGTTATTTATGGCTTTGCTACAGAGAATGCTTTTTGCCTTGTTTTTAATGTACTGAACCCTCATGAAGAAAGAAAATGAACAATTTGACAGAACATGCTGTTTGCATGACAGAATATAATTGCATAACAATCACAGAAAAAGAAGAACTAATTAGATTACTAGAATAAGTATCACCAGAAATGGGAAACTTGTCAATTTTCATAATATTTTTAGAGTAATTTTAAAAAGACTGGGGGAAAAGGAAGAAAAAGTTAAAGAGAGACCTGGGATTTTAACTCCCACAGTTATTTTGCAAGCTGATGGAACTAAAGTTTTGTTATGTTTTGTTACATTAGCAAAATAATTATCAGGGAAAAAAAAACAGGTAATAGTTGCATGTAGTCAGAATATAAAAGAAAATGGTTCTCAATGGCCTGTATGGCTATGGTCTAATGATGCAGGATGCTGGGATGAAGGTTGGACTGGATGATACTGGTGGTCTTTTCCAACCATAGCAATTCATAGTGATTAGATGTTGTGCTGAGGGATTTGGTTTAGTCAAGGACCTGTCAGTGTGAAACTAATGATTGGACTCGATGAGCTTGAGGGACTTTTCCAATCTAAGAAATTCTGTGGTTCTGTGATTCTGTACACCAATTGATCAACTTCTTTTTCCACTATTTGCTAGATTAGATTTGGATTCTACAAATGGAGGGCAGGGATGCCATCCAGAGGGACCTGGACAGGCTGGAGAGGTGGGCCCAGGCCAACCTCATGACGTTTAACAAGGCCAAGTGTAAGGTCCTGCACCTGGGTCGGTGCAATCCCAGGCACAGATACAGGCTGGGTGGTGAATGGCTGAGAGCAGCCCTGAGGAAAAGGACCTGGGGGTCTGGGT
>WAAF01011661.1:45261-56695 GCA_013400475.1 Tricholaema leucomelas
GGGGGGGGGGGGGGGGTAGGGAACACCCAAACCACCACACATAGTTAGAACAAAGCTACTTTGACAGGAGGCTGCTATCAGAGTGTAAAGAACACAATGCTTTCAGGCAGGTATTTTTAGGCTGCCCTTGAAACCACAAGTTTGTTTAATGCTTTCATTTGATTGTCGCAGAGCATCACTGTTGAGTGTGGCACAGAGTAACGACATTATACTGTGGCTGTATATTGAAATGACAGCCAAGGTATCATGTTACTGTCTTAAGTATGTCAGACCAAAATGATACAGCTTTATCACATGATTTTATTACACTCAACAATAGCAAGAAGTGCTTATTGTCCAAACAAAAAATGCAGACAAAATAAGGGCAGGTCATCATAATAAAATGCAGTGGTTTCTGTATGACATTTCTAGGGATGTGCTTGTAAGAAGTGCTGATCTCTTTAAGAAGACAAACAGCTCCACTTCAGGAGGAAGAAGCAGTTCAGCTAATGCACACTTCAGCAAATAAAGCCCACTTTCTTCCATTAATACATTTCATTCACATGTTTTAG
The DNA here is from genome assembly GCA_013400475.1 of Tricholaema leucomelas. NCBI lineage: Eukaryota > Metazoa > Chordata > Aves > Piciformes > Lybiidae > Tricholaema lacrymosa > Tricholaema leucomelas. The sequence goes on from WAAF01011661.1 coordinate 45,813, forward strand.
TCTTACCCTACCCCAAGGATGACAAGGTGGCTGAAACACTGGCAGATTCCTGCACCTGAAATCACAACAAAATAGTCTGTACATGCAGGTGTGTGCAGGGCAAGGGAGTGGAGGAGGAATTACTTGCTGCTAAGCAGACTGACTAGACAGGTTTTCTATATTACTGAAGTAATAAGACATGATAGCATGTGCATTTCTGAGCTGTGAAAGGATTCAGATACTGAGATGTGACTCTGAAGAGAAATAACTTTAACAGCTGAAGTCGTGTGCATGTAGCACAGTGTTGCACACTCACTGATTGTCCTTCATATTGTGCCTCCATTGGCCAGGGTTAAATATAATGCTGAAGCACAACCTTTAAACACAATAATTGGTTAAAACATGAAAAACATATTTGCCATCAGTCAAAATCATAGAATCATCGAATCTGAGAATCAACCAGGGTGGAAGAGACCTCCAAGATCATCCAGTCCAACCTAGCACCCAGCCCTAGCCAGTCAACCAGACCATGGCACTAAGTGCTTCATCCAGGCTTTTCTTCAGCACCTCCAGGGATGGTGAATCCACTACCTCCCTGGGCAGCCCATTCCAATGCCAATCACTAATTCTGGGAAGAACTTACTTCATCCAGCCTATACTTCCCCTGGCACAACTTGTGTCTGTGTTCCCTTGTTCTGTTGCTGCTTGCCTGGCAGAAGAGACCAACCCCCACCTGGCTACAGCCTCCCTTTGGGTGGTTGTAGACAGCAATGAGGTCTGCTCTGAGCCTCCTCTTCTCCAGGCTGAACTCCCCCAGCTCCCTCAGCCTCTCCTCATAGGGTTTGTGTTCCAGGCCCCTCACCAGCTTTGTTGCCCTTCTCTGGACATGTTCCAGAGCTGATCCTTGAGGTCTCTTCCAACCTAAACCATTCTATGGTTCAATGATTCTAACTCTGAAAGATGCTTGGTTTATTTTATAGTATTTTCTACCAACTGCTCGTTACAAATTACTTGGAGAAATCACCAAATGGATATGGAACTGCTGGAGCGGGTCCAGAGTTGAGCCACGAAGATGCTCAGAGGGCTGCAGCAGCTCTGCTATGAGGACAGGCTGAGAGAGTTGGGGCTCTGCAGCCTGGAGAAGAGAAGGCTTCGAGGAGACCTTAGAGTGGCTTTGCAGTATCTGAAGGGAGCCTACAGGAAGGCTGGGGAGGGACTATTGACAAGGTCTGGTAATGTCAGGACGAGGGGGAATGGGTTTAAGCTGGAAGAGGGGAGATTTAGACTGGATGTTAGGAGGAAGTTCTTTACAGTGAGGGTGGTGAGACACTGGCACAGGTTGCCCAGGGAGGTTGTGGATGCTTCCTCCCTGGAGGTGTTTAAGGCCAGGCTGGATGAGGCCTTGAGTAACCTGCTCTAGTGGGAGGTGTCCCTGCCTCTGGCAGGGGGTTGGAGCTGGATGATCCTTGAGGTTCCTTCCAACCTAAACCATTCTATGATTCTATGAAATAAGTCACTTGTTCTCAGCAAACCTTGGCTATGTAAGCTCTGTGTTTTTACCTGCTTTACAAGTTCTGCATGCTAAAATTGAATGGTGCTGCATGCTAAACACCTGCTCCTAACTTGGTGTGTTGTGCTCTGTAGAGACTTGTATCATTTTCCATTTTTAGTAGTTAGGAGTTGATGCAGCACAATGCATTTAGCCTTTTTTATTTTTGCTGAGGCATTAAAACCCAGAAATGTTTGATGCTATGCTGTTGTTCACCATGGGTAATACTTCAAGTTTATCTAAAACTTAGTTTTGTTTACAGCTAAATTGGACACTTACAGAATCATAGAATCATAGAATGTTTAGGTTGGAAGGGACCTCAAGGATCATCCAGCTCCAACCCCCTGCCATAGGCAGGGACACCTCCCACTAGAGCAGGCTGCTCAAGGCCTCATCCAGCCTGGCCTTAAACGCCTCCAGGGAGGAAGCATCCACAACCTCCCTGGGCAACCTGTGCCAGTGTCTTACCACCCTCACTGTAAAGAACTTCCTCCTAACATCCAGTCTAAATCTCCCCTCTTCCAGCTTAAACCCATTCCCCCTCGTCCTGACATTACCAGACCTTGTCAATAGTCCCTCCCCAGCCTTCCTGTAGGCTCCCTTCAGATACTGGAAAGCCACTCTAAGGTCTCCTCGAAGCCTTCTCTTCTCCAGGCTGCAGAGCCCCAACTCTCTCAGCCTGTCCTCATAGCAGAGCTGCTGCAGCCCTCTGATCATCTTCGTGGCTCTCCTCTGGACCCGCTCCAGCAGTTCCATGTCCTTCTTGTGTTGGGGGCTCCAGAACTGCACACAGTACTCCAGGTGGGGTCTGAGGAGAGCAGAGTAAAGGGGGAGAATCCCCTCCCTTGCCCTGCTGGCCACACTGCTCTTGATGCAGCCCAGCACAGGTTTGCTGTCTGGGCTGCATGTGCACACTGCCGGCTCATGTTGAGCTTCTCGTCGACCCAGACCCCCAGGTCCTTTTCCTCAGGGCTGCTCTCAGCCATTCACCACCCAGCCTGTATCTGTGCCTGGGATTGCACCGACCCAGGTGCAGGACCTTACACTTGGCCTTGTTAAATGTCATGAGGTTGGCCTGGGCCCACCTCTCCAGCCTGTCCAGGTCCCTCTGGATGGCATCCCTGCCCTCCAGCAAGTCAGCTTATCCAGAGGCTGATACTGTTAATAAGTTATTTGGATGTTGATGGATCAGTGATTATAACTGCTAAACATTAATTAAGAAACAAAACAAAATAGGCAACGATAGCTTCAACAAAAGTTTGTGAAAGACACAAAAGCAATGTGGGAAAAAAGTCACTAACAAGTAAGTCACCCCTAGAACCATCCATGCACTTTTTAAACAGAATGCAAACTCTGCCATGTCCATTCTGTCAATCACCTACCTCTTTTTATTAGTCTTAGATAGAAGATAAACAACCAGACTGGCAGCTTTGTGTCCTTTGGTATTTTTGTGTCACCATCAGAGAGTTAGAGGGTGTTATGTCATCACTCAAGGCTGTCAGGTTTAGTTTAGTCTGCAGTTTGTCTTAATGATTGTTTTCCTCATTTCTTTCATCTAAGTTGGTACACATACCCTGCATAGATTGTATATTGTTCATCTTACCAGAACACATTCTTCAGATGAGAAATGTCTTTAACCTCAACCATGGAAATGTCACTTTTTTCCCTATTCACCGAAGTGGAAATTAGAAAAATAAGCATCTTCCTCACTCAGAAAGTTCTGGTTTGTACAGAACTTTTCATGCCTCATACAATCATAGAATCATAGAATCAACCAGGTTGGAAGAGACCTCCAAGATCAGCCAGTCCAACCTAGCACCCAGCCCTATCCAATCAGCTAGACTATGGCACTAAGTGCCTCATCCAGGCTTTGTTGAAACACCTTCAGGGACAGTGACTCCACCACCTCCCTGGGCAACCCAGTGGCAAATCACTCTCCCTGTGAAGAGAGCCTAGACCTCCCCCAGCACAACTTGAGACTGTGTCCCCTTGTTCTGTTGCTGGCCGCCTGGGAGAAGAAACCAACCCCCACCTGGTTACAACCTCCCTTCAGGTAGTTGTAGACAGCCGTGAGGTCTGCCCTGAGCCTCCTCTTCTGCAGGCTGCACACCCCCAGCTCCCTCAGCCTCTCCTCACAGGGCTGTGTTCCAGGCCCCTCACCAGCTTCATTGCCCTTCTCTGGACACGTTCCAGCACCTCAACATCTCTCTTGAATTGAGTAGCCCAGAACTGGACACAGAACTCAAGGTGTGGCCTGACCAGTGCTGAGTAGAGGGCTAGAATAACCTCCCTTGTCCTTTTGATCACACTTTTGCTGATCCAATCCAGGATGCTGTTGGCTCTTTTGACCACCTGGGCACACTGCTGGCTCATGTTCAGCTGCTGTCTGCCAGTACCCCCAGGTCTCTTTCTGCCTGGCTGCTCTCCAGCCACTCTATCCCCAGCTGCTTGGGGTTGTTGTGGCCAAAGTGTAGAGCCCTGCACTTGGCCTTGTTCAGTCTCATCCCATTGGCCTCTGCCTACCCATCCAGCATGGCAAGGTCCCTGTGCAAGGCTCTCCTACCCTCCAACAGATCCACACCTGCTCCTAACTTGGTGTCATCGGCAAACTTACTGATTCTGGACTCAATCCCCTCGTCCAGATCATCAGTAAAGATACTGAACAGGACTAGGCCCAGCACTGATCACTGGAGGACACCACTAGTGACTGGCTGTGATGGTATTTACACCAGGTCAGATCTTCCTCATGCTGAAACAAAGACACAAATAGAAGAACAGATAAGAGACTGTTTGGTCTAGCCAGTAGTCATATAGGTAGAGCAGTCATTGCTAGTGGGATGGGTAAGGAAAGGATAGGTTTTTTGACTGCCATATTCTATGATACAAAACTAATAATAGGACTTTTGGTGTATTCACCTCAGTGTCTTAACCACCTGTTTCTTAACGGGCTTTGCTCAAACCTTTATTTACTGAAGCTATTGCACTGCAAATATTCACAGTGGGAAGCAGAAAAAGGATGAGCTAGCAGGTAGGAAGTATGAGAAAACAAAAAGAATAGAATCAACCAGGTTGGAAGAGACCTCCAAGATCATCCAGTCCAACCTATCACCCAACCCCATCCTGTCAACCAGACCATGGCACTAAGTGCCTCATCCAGTCTTTTCCTGAACCCCCCCAGGGACGGTGACTCCACCACCTCCCTGGGCAGCCCATTCCAATGGCAAATCACTCTCTCTGGCAAGATCTTCCTCCTAACATCCAGCCTATATGTTCAAATCTGTGCTTCACTTAATATGTATTTATATTTAAATGTCTGTAGGATGTATTCATACAAAGTATGACAAAGGAGACTTTTAATGTCAAAGGAGACATTTAGTGGCAGATGACCAAAAGCACAGTGGTGATGGCATACAGAATGTTAAGCGAGTTGGAAGCTCTGGGATGTGCTCTGTGTAATCAGGGCTCACTAACCAGATATTTAGAGGGGAATAAGCAGATTTTGGAGGTTCGTGTGCCTGCACTTCTTGTGCAAAATGAGAGCTAGTAAGTAATTCTGATGGTTTGTGTTGGGTGAGCTCCTAGGTAATAAGTGGAGGATCATCATGTTTGTTGATTGTCCTGTCACAGACACAGGATATACTCCTGCACCTCCCATACAGTTAAGTGGAGGATGGTCATGTTTGTTGATTGTCCTGTCACAGACACAGGATATACTCCTGCACCTCCCATACAGTTAAGTGGAGGATGATCATGTTTGTTAATTGTCCTGTCACAGACACAGGATATACTCCTGCACCTCCCATACAGTTAAGTGTCCCAGGAGGATGCAGGAAGTTTCCTTTAGGTACTTACATGTCCTGAGAGACCTGGGCTCAATAACTCAGCTGTGTCTCTGTCATTGCATAACTGAAGGATCTCAGCAGTGCCCAAAGGTTTTCCTTAGGCACAGGGAATTCATGTTCATATTTGCTAGTTTTTTAAGTTCACTCCCAACCAGAGCTAGATACTGTTCCTTCATCAATTGACAGAAATGCCAAAGACCAAATCACAGCAGAGAGTGCCAGTGAATTTCCTGGGTATTTTTGACATGTCTGTCTCAGCTGCCAAATTTATTCCTAGTAGAGATCACCTTACAAGAGGACACTTGATTTACATTATCTGATTTGTTCCATAATGGAGGAGATCAGAGTTGAGTCTTTGATTTCATTTTCACAGGGAACAATATATCTTTAATTTTAAAATGGATGATCAGCAGCTACATTCATAGAATAATTCAGAACATCACTTTGGCTACTGCTGTTCACATTGCAAAGTGATGTAATCAGCATTCCCTTCCTCCTTTGTCTGTCACTGTCTATAATGTTTCATCTGGGCTCACCTGCAGCTGTCTGTCTGGGACCTAGATACAGAAACACCAAGGCCAAATCCTCACACGTTTCCACATTTTTTTCTCAGCGTTCCCCTTTCTGAAGGGAGGTTGCAGCCAGGTGGGGGTTGGTCTCCTCTCCCAGGCAACCAGCAACAGAACAAGGGGACACAGCCTCAAGTTGTGCCAGGGGAGGTCTAGGCTGGATGTTAGAAGGATGTTCTAGACAGAGATAAGCGTATATTGAGCATACCGAAGGCAGTTAGAAGGGGAAGAAAATAAATGTAACCTTTGATTTAGTAAGTTTTGGTTGAAGACTTTGGAAACACCCTGACTAAAGAAGGGCAAGAGGAAAGTATAAAACTTGGCAGAGGTGGAAAACAAAATGGAAAACAGGAAAAAATAAATAGTTGCATTGCTAAAATACTATTGTGTACTAGAGAAAGAGGATTTGATACCTGACAATTTTGCAGAACTCTTGAGCCTACCAGGAGTGAATTAGATGGCCTGGAAGACAGCCCTGTGAGGAGAGGCTGATGGAGCTGAGGTTGTTTAGCCTTGATAAGAGGAGGCTCAGGGGTGACCTCATTGCTGTCTACAACTACCTGAAGGGAGGCTGTAGCCAGGTGGGGTTGGTCTCTTCTGCCAGGCAACCAGCAACAGGACAAGGGGACATAGTCTCAAGTTGTGCCAGGGTCCGCATAGGCTTGGTGTGATTGGCATTGGAATGGGCTGCCCAGGGAGGTGGTGGAGTCACCATCCCCAGAGGTGTTCAAGGAAAGACTGGATGAGGCACTTAGTGCCATGGTCTGGTTGATTGTCTAGGGCTGGGTGCTAGGTTGGACTGGATGATCTTGGAGGTCTCTTCCTACCTGGTTGATTCTATGATTCTATGGTCAAAGGATATTTTGGTGGTGTTTCATGATTGGTCACATCCCTGAATTTTGTGGAGCATGGATTCTTTACCCTGAACTCATCTAGAATCACAAGATCACAGAATGTTTCACATCAGAAAGGGCCTGTATAGTTTACCTAATCCAACTTTTTTTTTCTTTGAATCTGGATTAAGTTAATGATTTTCTTTTTCTTATAGAATCATAGAATCATAGAATGGTTTAGGTTGGAAGGGACCTCAAGGATCATCCAGCTCCAACCCCCTGCCATAGGCAGGGACACCTCCCACTAGAGCAGGCTGCTCAAGGCCTCATCCAGCCTGGCCTTAAATGCCTCCAGGGAGGAAGCATCCACAACCTCCCTGGGCAACCTGTGCCAGTGTCTCACCACCCTCACTGTAAAGAACTTCCTCCTAACATCCAGTCTAAATCTCCCCTCTGCCAGCTTAAACCCATTCCCCCTCATCCTGACATTACCAGACCTTGTCAATAGTCCCTCCCCAGCCTTCCTGTAGGCTCCCTTCAGATACTGCAAAGCCACTCTAAGGTCTCCTCGAAGCCTTCTCTTCTCCAGGCTGCAGAGCCCCAACGCTCTCAGCCTGTCCTCATAGCAGAGCTGCTCCAGCCCTCTGATCATCTTCATGGCTTTTTCTTCCTGCTAAGCAACCCCAAGTCTCTCAGCCTTTCCTTGACTGATACTTCAGTCTATTAATTATCTGTTTCCATCACCATTTCTCACTAACAGTTTCCTTCACTGTGCTAGTTTGAGGCAAATTGGAATATTTTAATGAGAAATTAGATGATAGGCTGTGAAAAGAAAACACTGGTGATGTCTTCTTCACTCATAGGCTTACTGAGATGAATAAAAACAAGAACACAAAACGTAGATAAGCGAGAGCAGGAGAGTCAGTGTGTGTGTGTCTCTGTTGCAGTTGGTGCCCTGGGCTGCTTCTTGTCTAACTAGTCCTTCTGCTTTCTAACCCCCCTTGCTGGTCCTCCAAACTCACCTTGCACATAAGGTATACTCTGGGATAAGGTAGAGGGGTGGAATGAAGGTGGAAGGGTGGTTGGGAGCCCCTCCAGGGGACTCTGGTTTCTGAGAGAGCAGTTGTGTTTCTGTGTTACGTTAAAGTTGTCTATTTCTGTATATAGCTGTATATATTTGTGATATATTGTAAATATCTGCCTGTATATTATGCTAAGCTGTAAATATAAAGCTTCATTCCTTAATTTCCAGCTGGGCTGAATGTAGTCTGGGTGATTGCATAAGAGTGGGGGGGCAGGTAACTCCCAAACCATTACATTCACTAAGACACATCTCACAAAAGAGAAAGTATCTGTGTACTTGTGGCTCAGAAGTGGATTATCTTCTGGTAGGCAATATGAGAAACATTATAAAACTTAAGGGGCTCTATCCTAGAAGATATTGAAACCACCAAAGAGCTTACTGAGAATCCTCTCTGGAATTACACTGGACTCATCTCAGATCTCTCTTGATTCTTTGTTCTGTATTTCGATTCCCACTGTACTGAGATCTACAAGTCACCACTAATACCACTAATGCCTTCAATATTGACATACACATTAGTATTTGTCTCTGTCTTGGTACTGTTATCAATTGCTAGATTGATTGCAGATACACTCATCAATCACTGCTGATGTCTTTGCAGTTTTGCTCAGGGTCTGTAATATTTTCAAGGTAATGGCCCAATCTTACCTGGCCTCTCAAGGAAGCTTGCTCCTCTGACTGCAGCAGCACTTTAGAGAGTTTGACTACTTAATGTAGTTAGTGCAAATTAATGTCCTACTGCATGTGTAGCCATCTTCTACAGGAAGAATTAAGTTAATTGATGTATCTACATGAGTGATCAAGCAGTGCTAAAAGAACATGAGCATCTTACAGCAGACACCTTATAGAGCGACCACTCTTAGATCATTAATAAGTGAGAAAATCTCTTCAAATTCTGCTGTATCATAGAATCACAGAATCAAGCAGGTTGGAAGAGACCTCCAAGATCATCCAGTCCAACCTAGCACCCAGCCCTAGCCAGTCAACTAGACCATGGCACTAAGTGCCTCATCCAGGCTTTTCCTGAACACCCCCAGGGATGGCGACTCCACCACCTCCCTGGGCAGCCCATTCCAATGCCAATCACTCTCTCTGGCAAGAACTTCCTCCTAACACTCAGCCTTGACCTCTCTTAGCACAACTTGAGACTGTGTCCCCTTGTTCTGTTGCTGCTTGCCTGGCAGAAGAGACCAACCCCACCTGGCTACAGCCTCCCTTCAGGTAGTTGTAGACAGCAATGTCAGGTAGTTGTAGACAGCAATGAGGTCTGCCCTCAGCCTCCTCTTCTTCAGGCTGAACAACCCCAGTTCCCTCAGCCTCTCTTCATAGGGTTTGTGTTCCAAGCCTCTCACCAGCTTTGTAATAACATGTTTGAACACTACAGCACTCTATAGATGAAGCAATACCATAAACATGTTTCTACCACAAGTATTATTCATTCATGCCACTAGAAATAATTTTCAGTATGATGAGAACACTAAGTTTAGGTAATGAATGAGCAGAATGATAACACCACCATTTACAAGGTTAGAGAAATGCAGGTATAATTTAGTTCTGCAACTTTCTTTAGATATGGTCATCTGTAGCAGGGCAGAGGAGAAACTGCATTTCCAGCAGTGTAAAATTTTACCAGGTTGTTCTGTGTTTCCTACTTTTTAGGTGTCCTTGCATCTAATACTGACTAAAGTGAAAGGTTTGCAAGCAATAACTGTAAAGGACAATCTCTTGAAGAGGAAATAGTGAATACAATAGAATGAAAGTTCTTCAAAATATGTAGACTGTCTCGGAAGAGCTCTGTGCTGTTTTGGCTAGACAGTTTTTAATACCTAAAGAAGCTGAACTCTGCCTTGGCTAGCAATCATTTCAGTACTGTTAAGACAGTGATTACTGTCAGCATCAGTAGCATGAGGAGAAATTGTCTAGTCTAGTCATCAGAGAGGAGAAAGTAAGAAATCTGTGTACCTCTGGTTTGGTTTGTGTGCTAGTTGGAAGCTAGCTGGAATGTCTTGGTGAGAAGAATTGGATGATAGGCTGTGAAAAAGAAACAGTGGTGATGTCTACTTTGATCATAGGCTTGCTGAGATGTATAAGAACAAGAACATAAATATAGATAAGGAAGTCTGTCTCTGGGGCTGCATGAACTTCTCTCTCTAACCTAACCTGCCATCTATGTGACTAATCTGTCTGCTTCCTAACCCCTTTGGCTGACCCTCTGAACTAGCTTAAGCATAAAGCAAAGTCTGGGGTAAGGTAGAGGGGTGGGGAGAAGGTGAAAGGGTGGTTGAGAGCCCCTCCTGGGGACTCTGGTTTCTGGGAGGACTGTTGTGTTTCTATATTATCTTTTTAACTTGTATATTTCCATGTATACTGTAACTATCTGCTTGTATATTGTGCTGAGCTGTAAATACAAAGCTTCATTCTTCAAATTGCCAGCAGCTGAGTCTAGTCTGGGTGATTTTCCAAAGNATTCTATCTATTATTTCTCTCTCACAACGAACCTTCCTTTAGCGCCAGGACATCCTGCATTGTGTTTTCAGTATTAACCTCAACATTAGAAAGCAAAATTATTTTTCCTAAGCTCTATTAACATTTTCTTAGGCAGGTGTGGACTGCTACTAGAGCTCTTCATTGTATGATTTTCATTTTCATACTTATGCAGTAGTGTTCCATTTGTAGACCTTCAGAAATTGCCTTCCCAACGGAGAGCCAGTTTCTATTTGTAATTTACAATGTATGGCACAGTGTGATGTATGCAGCTTTGGGATAGTGTAGAACTGCTTTTTTCCTTTTACCCAAATTGCCAGGTTCAGTACAACCTAGAATAGGATTCATTTTTAGAGTGGTGCTGCATTTGAACATACAGTTAAATAATTTCCTCTGTAATCCTCCAGGATTCTTTCCTGCATTACTGCAAAATATCAGTCTCCAGCTTGGTGTATAAGATTTACAATCACTTTTATCATAGAATCAAGAGAATCAAGCAAGTTGGAAGAAATCTCAAGATCATCCACTCCAACCTAGCACCCA
>WAAF01011666.1:1463-14758 GCA_013400475.1 Tricholaema leucomelas
TGTCCAGAGAAGGGCAGCAAGGCTGGGGAGGGGCCTGGAGCACAGCCCTGTGAGGAGAGGCTGAGGGAGCTGAGGGTGTGCAGCCTGCAGAAGAGGAGGCTCAGGGTAGACCTCATTGCTCTCTACAACTACCTGAAGGGAGGCTGTAGCCAGGTGGGGTTGGGCTCTTCTCTCAGGCAACCAGCAACAGAAGAAGGGGACTCAGCCTCAAGTTGTGCCAGGGCAGATCTAGGCTGGATGTTAGGAGGAAGTTGTTGCCAGAGAGTGATTGGCATTGGAATGGGCTGCCCAGGGAGGTGGTGGAGTCAACATCCCTGCAGGTGTTCAAGAAAAGCCTGGATGGGGCACTTAGTGCCATGGTCTGGTTGACTGGATAGGGCTGGGTGCTAGGTTGGAACTGGCTGAGCTTGGAGATCTCTTCCAACCTGGTTGATTCTATGATTCTATGGTTTTAATATGTATTAAGGTTCCAAGCAAACAGCAAGATGCTTACAAGCAACCCAAAACCCCCAAACAAAACCAGCCTCCAACCAATAGTTTAGCTTTCCTGTCTACTTTGACACGTGGTTCAAGCAGATTCTTCTCACCACACCAAGCCTGGTTGGTGTCTTGCCTGTTTGGCACATTCAGCACACATACAAGTCTGGCTTTGCAGCTGAGATGTGAGTCATGACTGCAATTAAGTGGTTTATATGCTGAGAAGCACAGCGCCTTTATGTAACACAAAGCACTGTTTACAACACAAAGGCATATTTTCACTAGGTGAAAAAAATATTCCTCCTACTGAGATAGTAATTAATATCTCCTCTGGATAGTTTTAGTTAAGTTATCCCACACTCTCAGTTTTCAATCTGCTTCCAATTGCCTTGAGTTATGGCTCTGTCGTAACGATGTGTGAATCCCAGTCAGAGAAAGCTACTTTACACCGAGATGAGGAGAGTTTTGCCTCCAAAATCCTCAGGAGCTGTGCCCTGTGACCAAGTTCCCCTGTGAGGCCACAGCTCAGGTTTCCTTCTGTACTGGAAAAAGCACCGTGAAGATGATCTCCTGGATATAGCTGCTTTTCAGCTCTCTCTATGGTAAGCTGGACAGTAGGTGGAAGTTTCTATGATTAAATTCCTTTCAGAATTGAGAAACTGATATTCATTCACATTCAAGGCCTTTTAATCTGATTGTGTGTCATCTGGCTATTTAATTAGTGAAGAAGCTCTGCTGGCCAAGGAATGTAAAATGGAATCACTGCAAAACAGCGGCGGCAGGAGACGCTTCCCTGTACTTGCTGCTGCTCCTGCTCAAACTTTCTCACAACGTTTTGGCATTGAGTTCATTCTGTTTTCCACATCAATAACCACAGTGGTGCAAGGTCTCTTACCTCCTATTAGAATCATGGGATCAACCAGGTTGGAAGAGATCTCCAAGATCATCCAGTCCAACCTAGCACCCAGCCCTAGCCAATCAACCAGACCATGGCACTAAGTGCCTCAGCCAGGCTTTGCTTCAACACCTCCAGGCTCAGCAACTCCACCACCTCCCTGGGCAGCCCATTCCAATGCCAATCACTCTCTCTGCCAACAACTTCCTCCTAACATCCAGCCTAGACCTCCCCTGCCACAACTTGAGACTCTGTCCCTTTGTTTCATTGCTGCTTGCCTGTATTAGGGATATTTCTCCTTGTGAGGGGTAGGAGCTGCTGTATAGAATTAGAACAGAATCTGCTTTTCAGAGGTGTAGCTCATGTAAGATCCTTGCACAAGCCTCAGTGCAGGATCTTCTGCCACAGAATGGGAGGAGCAAGGAACTTTTCAATACTCCTAAGAGATGACATCTTAGAATGAATGAGATCATACTGACACTAAACACCTGCTGCCTTAAATGTCCTCTCTTGCTCTTCTGTGTCTCTCTAGCAGTCATTTTTTTCCACCTGGAGAACATCCTGAACATTTGGGGCACTATGGAGAAGAAGAAAGATCCCATGTGCTGTTTACTCACTGATCATAGAATCAGCCAGGGTTGGAAGGGACCACAAGGATCAGCCAGTTCCAACCCCTAAGCATAGTCAGGGACACCCTACCCTAGAGCAGGCTGCCCACAGCCTCAGCCAGCCTGGCCTTAAACACCTCCAGGGATGGAGCCTCCACCACCTCCCTGGGCAACTTTGCAGTGAGTTTAATTCATCTGCTAGCTGGGCAGGCACTTGTCAGGGTTTAGGCTGTTTTAGTGGCTTGGACATAACAAAAGAAAAATAATCGAAACTTCATGGAAAGTTCTTTGGATCCTGCTGGATCTGGAAGGCTGGAAGGGTCTGTCCCTGCAGGGCGCTGTGGGAAGTCACTTCTGGTTACACATGTGCCTAAGTATTGTGTGGAGCTGGGCCCTCAAAGCATGCAGAAACACCCACACTGCCAGAGACTATCCAGGGACACACTTTCCATTCTTCCCCCAGAGCAGCTCACCTTGTCTTTGTCTTTGCCTCACCAAGTGCAAAACCTCAGCAGCAAAGATCCCTTTGCCTGGATGACAGAGTAGACCTGGTAGAGAGTGTCTGCTGCTGCCACTATGAGAGGACAGAGCACTGCACACCTGTTAAGTTGCATCTGAAAGTAGTGGGGTGTGATGGTTTGGGTGTTCCCTGCCCCCACACACTTTGGAAATCACCCAGACTAGACTCAGCTGGCTCTGGAAATTGAATGAAGCTTATATTTACAGCTGGCACAGCAGATGTTGAGGTGCTGAAAGGTGTCCAGAGAAGGGCGACGAAGCTGGTGAGGGGCCTGGAACACAAACCCTATGAGGAGAGGCTGAGGGAGCTGGGGGTGTGCAGCCTGCAGAAGAGGAGGCTCAGGGGTGACCTCATTGCTGTCTACAACTACCTGAAGGGAGGTTGTAGCCAGGTGGGGTTGGTCTCTTCTCCCAGACAACCAGCAACAGAACAAGGGGACACAGCCTCAAGCTGTGCCAGAGGAGGTCTAGGCTGGATGTTAGGAGGAAGTTGTTTGCAGAAAGAATGATTGGCATTGGAATGGGCTGCCCAGGGAGGTGGTGGAGTCACCATCCCTGGAGGTGTTGAAGCAAAGCCTGGATGAGGCACTTAGTGCCATGGTCTGGTTGATTGTCTAGGGCTGGGTGCTAGGTTGGACTGGCTGAGCTTGGAGGTCTCTTCCAACCTGGTTGATTCTATGATTCTATATTCACAGTCTATACAGCTATATACAGAAATATACAAAGTAAAAGGTAATACAGAAACACAACAGCCCTCCCAGAAACCTGAGTCCCCAGGAGGGGCTCCCAACCGCCCTTTCACCTTCCCCCTACCCCTCTGCACCTTACCCCAGTCCCAAGGAAGAGGCAAGGTCCTGCCAGGGGGTTAGGAAGCAAAGTGGATTAGTCAGAAAAACAGAGGGTGTGGTTAGGAGAGAGAGATGCAGCTCAGAGCTCACCAGCAGCAGAAGAGAGTTATCTGTGTTTTGACTTTTGTTTTTATACATCTCAGCAAGCCCATGAGTGCAGTAGACATCACCATTGTTTTTCCTTTCATGGCCTGTAATCTAGTTCTTCTCTTCAAAACATTCTAGCTCGCTTCAAACTAGCACATGGGGTCTTTGGCTGCAGGACACATTTCCTGAGGCAACCAAAGGCTTCCTGAACTCTTCAGTTTGTAGTGTTGTTCCAGCCAGAGTCTGCAGGCATCTCATTCCAAAGCAGCTGCACATAGCAAGAGCAAGCCGAGGAGTCCTCTCAGGCGATACGCTGTGTCTCCAAGCAAGAATAAAACACCAGCCTCCTCTGATCTGGGAGAAATGGCTATTAGGTGTGCATGAGTCTGTGTGCTGCCCTGAGAACAGGCAGGAAGATTAACTGTGACTCTTACTCGTGCTGCAGGTACGAGGGAGGATGGGCAGCAGCTGACTCCTGTCTGCGTACTCTGACTGAACAAACACGATTTTCCTCACTTGTGTTCTTTCTGGGTCCCTCGGGAAGAGCTGGCCTGCAGCCCTCATCTCTCCACTGCAGCATAGAGGATGGAGGCTGCTCTCTAAGGCTGAGCAAGCTGGGGACAGTCTGCTCAGCCAGTGGGAAAGGAGCAGACCCATGGCATATGGCTGTTTGCTGAAAACCTCAGCACAAAGCAAACCTTGAGTCCTGCTTCAAAAGATATGATTTGTCTGCTTGCTTGAATTTGCTCTTTCTGTTGTCTCAGACAGCTTGCCTGTGCCTGCAGGCATGCAGCAGATGCCTGGAAGGAAAGATGTGTCTCGACTGCCCAAAGCCCTGGTTTGCCTCACTTGGAGCACCACTGCTTCTGGATGGCATTCACAGAATCACAGAATTAACTAGGTTGGAAAAGACCTCTAAGATCGAGTCCAACCTATCACCTAAGCCTTAACTAAACCATGGCACTTAGTGCCCCATCCAGCCTCCTCTTAAACACCTCCAGGGACTGTGACTCCACCACCCTGGGCAGCCCGTTCCAATGCCAATCACTCTCTCTGTGAAGACCTTCCTCCTAACATCCAGCCTAAGCCTCCCTGGCACAACTTGAGACTGAGTCCCCTTGTTCTGTTGCTGGTTGCCTGGGAGAAAAGACCAACCCCACCTGGCTACAGCCTCCCTTCAAGTAACTGTAGAGAGCAATGAAGTCTGCCCTGGGCCTGCTCTTCTCCAGACTGCACACTCTCACCTCCCTCAGCTTATACTCACAGGGCTGTGCTCCAGACCCCTCACCACCCTGACCACCAACTGATGCAGCATTGCCAGCCTGCTCCCAAGCCTCCAGTCTCCATTGCTGGGTGAACTCAAGTGTGGTGTTGCTGAATCATGTTACAGGGCAGAGTGTCCCGGAGCTCAAGTTAATGGTGCTGCCTCACAGCAGCAGTGCAGGTGGTGGCACTGGCAGTGAGTGACATTGTGCTGTGCTCTCACTTACTAGGAGGCAGGGGGTGGCTGGACTAGGCAAAGAAACACCAGACCTTTATTGTTTCCAGCAAGGGTTCTGCATGCCCACTCAGTTTGTGCCTGCCTGCTGGCCAACATGATCTGTAGGTCGATGAATCCAGCTTCCACTACAGTGATCTCATTGTTGCCTACAGCTACCTGAAGGGAGGCTGTAGCCAGCTGGGGTTGGGCTCTTCTGCCAGGCAAGCAGCAACAGAACAAGGGGACGCAGCCTCAAGTTGTGCCAGGGGAGGTCTAGGCTGGATGTTAGGAGGAAGTTGTTGGCAGAGAGAGTGATTGGCATTGGAATGGGCTGCCCAGGGAGGTGGTGGAGTCGCTGTCCCTGGAGGTGTTCAAGCCAAGCCTGGATGAGGCACTTAGTGCCATGGTCTGGTTGGTTGGATAGGGCTGGGTGCTAGGTTGGACTGGCTGAGCTTGGAGCTCTCTTCCGACCTGCTTGATTCTGTGATTCAGTGACTTGAACAGGGCTTTTGTTTAAAGCTGATGTCAATTTTTGGGTGAATATCTGAGTGAAGAATCCTTTTATTACTTATTTATTTGCTTGTTTTTCATTTAAAAGGGAGCTGTGTGAATTCAAAGATGCAAAAAAAAAAATACACAGATGATTGTTTCAGGCAGGCTGAGTCGTGGGACTGACTTAAATCATTGATAGCATCTGGTTTGATTTTTTGAGTGGCTTCAAACTGTAGAGTTACACTAAACAGTTTTCAGTAAGGAAAGCTTCTCTAGGTAGCCTTCTATTCATTCCTTTGTTTTCTCCATCAGTATAGCTGTGCTCTGGCAAACATCAGTGCAGATAGCTGCACAGACTGATAATGCTGCAAAATAAGTGTCTGTGTGTATATATATGTGTATGTATGTATAGATCACAGGCTCACAGGATGTTAGGGGTTAGAATGGACCCGAGGAGATCATCCAGTCCAACTCCCCTATTGGAGCAGGACAATCCTATCTAACACAGATCACAGAGGAACACATCCAGACAGGCCTTGAAAGGCTCCAGGGAAGGAGACTCCACAACCTCTCTGGGGAGCCTGTTCCAGTGCTCTGGGACCCTTACAGTCAAGAAGTTCCCCCTTGTGTTGAGGCAGAACCTCTTTTGCTGCAACTTACACCCATTGCTCCTTGTCCCATCCCAGGGAGCAGTGAGCAGAGCCTGTCCCCCCACTCCTGTCAGCCCTCAGATATTTATAAACATTTATCAAATCCCCTCTCAGTCTTCTCTTCTCCAGACTAAGCAGCCCCAGGTCCCTCAGCCTCTCCTCATCAGCCATGCCCTCCAGTCCCCTCATCATCCTCGTAGCCCTCCACTGGACCCTCTCCAGCAGATCCCTGTCCCTCTTCAACTGGGGAGCCCAAAACTGAACACAGTATTCAAGATACACCAGGGCAGAGTAGAGGGGGAGGAGAACCTCCCTTGATCTGCTGGACCCACTCCTCCTAGTGCACCCCAGGATCCCATTGGCCTTCTTGGCCAGAAGGGCACATTGCTGTGCCAAGGTTAACTTGTTAGCCACCATCTATGTGTATGTATAAATAGATTCAGGGACAATTTATCCAACAAGAATCTAGAGCACAGAGGGGATTCTGGAGTCATCTTCAAAGTGTCTGCTGATGTTTTTAAAATGACCTCTGAACGTCTCTCTGGTTTGTTAAGAGTCCGGGGGGATTTTCAATCTGATAGATTTGGGTTATTAAATTACTGTTGGAAATGTGGAGCTGACCTCCAGTGGCAAATATTTCTGTGAAAAACCTTGGCAAACTTTTCCTTTGGTGAACTTTTTCCTCTATTGTTTCTTTTCTAAAGCAAAAATAAACCAATGGACATATATCAGCTGAGGCAAGAAAACAAAGCAAGGAACTGCTGGAGCCAGTCCAGAGGAGAGCCACGAAGATGCTCAGAGGGCTGCAGCAGCTCTGCTATGAGGACAGGCTGAGAGAGTTGGGGCTCTGCAGCCTGGAGAAGAGAAGGCTTCCAGGAGACCTTAGAGTGGCTTTGCAGTATTTGAAGGGAGCCTACAGGGAGGCTGGGGAGGGACTATTGACAAGGTCTGGTAATGTCAGGATGAGGGGGAATGGGTTTGAACTGGCAGAGGGGAGATTTAGACTGGATGTTAGGAGGAAGTTCTTTACAGTGAGGGTGGTGAGACACTGGCACAGGTTGCCCAGGGAGGTTGTGGATGCTTCCTCCCTGGAGGCGTTTAAGGCCAGGCTGGATGAGGCCTTGAGCAGCCTGCTCTAGTGGGAGGTGTCCCTGCCTATGGCAGGGGGTTGGAGCTGGATGATCCTTGAGGTCCCTTCCAACCTAAACCATTCTATGATTCTATGATTCTGTGATTCTATTTTGTTGCCTTTTCTGATAAGCCACACTGTCTGACCGCTGACAAATGTTGGACACATCTACTTTTAGAAGGTATTCTAAGTCCAAAATGCCTTTGAACTTGCACCTAAAACAGGATGAAATTGGCATTTCTTTTCTGCTGGCTTTGGCTAGGGCTGGTGAGAGCCCCTCCTTGTCCCAGTGTTTCACTGTGCAATGCTGACTGATGGACACAAGCTGGTCATAGAATCATGAAATCATAGAATCACAGAATGCCAGGGGCTGGAAGGGCCCTCCAAAGCTCATCCAGTCCAACCCCCTGCAGAGCAGGATCTCCCATGCCAGATCACACAGGAACACATCCAGGCAGGTTTTGACTCCGCAACCCTCCCTGGGCAGCCTGTTCCGGTCTTCTGTCACCCTCACAGGGAAAAAATTCCTCCTCACGTTTAAATGAAACTTGCTATGCCTCAGCTTCCACTCATTGCCCCTTGCCTTGTCACTGGGCATCACTCAGCAGAGCCTGGCTCCAGCCTCCTGGCACTCACCTCTGCATATTGATAACCGCTGGCGAGGTCACCTCTCAGTCTCCTGCTGTCCAAGCGGCACAGCCCCAGCTCCCTCAGGCTCTCCTTGTAAGAGAGATTTTCCATTCCCTTCAGCATCCTCATGGCTCTGGGCTGGACTCTCTCAAGCAGTTCCATGTCCCTCCTGAAGTGGGGAGCCCAGAACTGGGCACAGTACTGCAGATGTGGCCTCAGCAGGGCAGAGTAGAGGGGCAGGAGAATCTCTGTTGAGCGGTTTCAGTAACACTGAAGGGAAGAGGTTCCTGGGGATGGATTTGTGGCTCTGCTTCAGTGACACTCAAGCGTAGTGAATGGCAGGGGGAAGATGAGGGAGATGAGCACCCAGAGCTTTCATGCTTCCCCAGAATGCACCTGGATTGGGACCTGCACAGGGACTTCCATCTCCTGGCTGTCATCCTGACCAGATTACACCGGCAGGAGCTCTAATCTGGTGAATGCTGCACTGCTTGTACAAATTAAGCAGTTCCAGCAGAAAGGAGGGGGGGAAAAAGCCAGTAATGAGCAGAAAGAGAACTTGGACCTGAGCTTTTCCCCTGGCATGGCTACTCACATGTGTACTATTTAAATGGACAAGGTTTGATTTTGTCCAGTAACAAGCCCAGCCCTCAGAGTTCAGAAAATGGATTTCTCAGTGTTTTCAGGCTCTTTAAGGAGAATTTTGACTCAGCCCTTTAGAAACAGCCTCAGCATTTAAGGCATTTTCCTTATTGCCTCTTGAATTTCCAGACTCAGGGTGTTAGAATAAAATCTTTACAGATTCTGCTGCCCTAGAGCATGCAACACTTGATTGACATTAATACCTTGTGACCAGATCCCCATTTGAAAAGCTGTCTCTGGCAGTGCTTAGCCTCTCCAGCACAAGGTGGAGGAGAAAAGCAGTCTTGATTATTGATGCTGTAGCCATCTTTGGATCCCCTGGGTGCACTACAAGGCAAATTCCTGTATCTGGCATTCGTCCTGGGTAGAAGGGCCTCAAAGTCCAGTTCCTTAAACCCAAAACTTCATGCAAGAGTAGTTGCATGCCTCCAGTTGTCTTGTGAGAGCTCATTAACCCCCCCGAAAGAAACAAAAAGTGATAAAAACCCAAGGGGGAATAGCAGAGATGTTTTAAGCACAGGAAATGTTATTTTTAAACAGCTTGAGAGGGTTAAATCAACAAAAAGCTAAACTCTTCCCCGCAGACCCTGTTCCCATCTCCTTGGATGCATGAGGTCTGGACATCGTCCTCAGGCCAGAATGCACATCCTGCTGTCTGAGCTCTGGCTCCTCCGGTGTGCCTGCCGAGAGGCTGTGAGCAGAAGGCTCTTCACACTTAGATTCTGGTGCGATGGCTCAGTCTCAGTCATCCGGCAGTACTCTTGCCACTAAGTATCAAGCGCTGCAAAAACTCCTTTGACTTTAACACCCTGAGAGAAAACTGGGAGGCCAGCTCATGACATAGACATTTTAGTGCAAAAGAATCTTTGTGCAAAAGGAATCTTCGTGCAAAAGGAATTTTTGTGCACAAAGAATTTCCATGTAAAAAAGTTTTCATGCAAAAATAATTTTCATGCAAGAAGAATTTTCATGCAAAAAGAATTCCTGTGCAAAGGAATTTTCGTGCAAGAGAATTGTCATGCAAAGGAATTTTTACACAAAGGAATTTTCCTGCAAAAAAGAATTTCCCTGCAAAAGAATTGTCCTGCAAAAAGATTGGTCATGCAAAGGAATTTTTGTGCAAAGGAATTTTCATGCAAAGGAATTTTCATGGAAAAAGAATTTTCATGCAAAAAGAATTTTCATGCAAAGGAATTTTTGTGCAAAGGATTTTTGTGCAAAGGATTTTTTTGTGCAAAGGATTTTTTTGTGCGAAAGAATTTTCATGCAAAGGAATTTTTGTGCAAAGGAATTTTCATGCAAAGGAATTTTCATGGAAAAATAATTTTAGTGCAAAGGAATTTTCATACAAAAAGAATGGTTGTGGCTGCTTCCTCCCTGGAGGCGTTTAAAGCCAGGCTGGATGAGGCCCTGAGCAGCCTGCTCTAGTGGGAGGTGTCCCTGCCTATGGCAGGGGGTTGGAGCTGGATGATCCTTGAGGTCCCTTCCAACCTAAACCATTCTATGATTCTGTGATTCTATTCTATGAATTTTCATGCAAAGGAATTTTTACACAAAGGAATTTTCCTGCAAAAAGAATCTTCATGCAAAAGAATTTTCATGCAAGAAGAATTTTCGTGCAAAAAGAATTCTCGTGCAAAGGATTTTTGTGTGCAAAGGAATTTTCATGCAAAAGAATTTTTATGCAAAAGAATTTTCACGGAAAAACAATTTTCATGCGAAGGAATTTGCATGCAAAAAGAATTATCATGCAAAGGAATTTTTGTGCAAAGGAATTTTCATGCAAAGGATTTTTCATGCAAAAAGTATTTTCATGCAAAAGAATTTTCATGCAAGAAGAATTTTCATGCAAGAAGAATTTTTGTGCAAAGGGGTTTTTGTGCAAAAAGAATTAATCATGCAAAGGAATTCTTGTGCAAAAAGAATTATCATGCAAAAAGTATTTTCATGCAAGAAGAATTTTCATGCAAAAGAATTTCCGTGCAAAAGAATTTCCTTGCAAAGAATTTCCGTGCAAAAGAATTTCCGTGCAAAAGAATTTCCTTGCAAAAGAATTTCCGTGCAAAGAATTTCCGTGCAAAGGAATTTTCGTGCAAAATAGTGATTGTAATGCAAAATATTAATTGCAACGTAAAATAAAACTTGCGGGGGATAAGATGAAGGTCTAGAAAGCCAAGCTAAGCTGCCTGTTAGTTGTACTCTATTTCCTACTAGTGGGAAATGCTGAGATAATTCTAAAACCAAACTCGTAAACCGTGACCCGGGTCAGAGCGCTGAGTGCTGACGTTCCTGATGTGTGGGAAACAGAGCTGCAGCTCTCTCTTCCACCCCAAGCCCATTTCTTTGCAGCAAGGTAATTTTGCGGTGGTGAGTTCAAGGCAAAGCCCAGTCCCGGCGCTCCGCGGATGCAAGCAGAACAGAGCGACAGGCTGGGGGCACGGTGCTTTGCAGTCAATTACCCGCTGGCCGCTGGCTGCAGCAGAACAGGCCATTTGCTCATTGTTTTGCCATGTGCTCCATAGCATTAAGAGGAGTGATCATTGATAACATGGTAATAACTAGGGGAAAGTGCAGCTCTGCTCGCACGCTTCGGCTTGCCAAGATTCGGGGAGCTGACTAAGCGCTGTCCGGGCTAGGAGCGATCAGAGAGCAGATCTGGTTATCTTATATATGGAGTGGAAATACCCTTAGGGGATCTGCAATCCGAAACTGGCTCAAGTGGTTTGGCACATAATGTGATAGAACCTTCCCGTCAATAGCATCGCCCATGAGATGCGAAACAAAGGCCGTGCTATTGTAGAAAACCTTTCTTCCCTCTGGGCAGAAATAGATCTGGCTTCCTCGCTGCTTGCCAGCTACCCGAGTCCTTTAGTAATTGTTTAACTTCATGCTGATGAATGAATGGTAAAACTGAACCAGAGCTGCAGAGCACAGTTCAAACAGCAAGATAAAAAGGATGGATAATGCATGGATAGCGGTGGCCAGAAGTGAAATGTGAAAGTGATGATAAACGAGGGCTAAGTTTCGAAATGTCAAGAAAGCAACACATGGAATGGATAAAAATTGAAACAAAATGTGGGCTGGGGGCTTGCCCTATGTGGCCTCTCTTGTCACATGTTGCTGATTTTCTGGACATTCAAGGGCAAGATTCTGGTTTGCCATTCTGCATTGCTGATGGAAGAATCAGCCTTGGCATCCCAGAGCCGGCACCGAGCTCTAGTTTCAATGGGTGCAGTGCCGGCCTCACTGGGTCACCTCTCTGGGGCACACACAGGTTAGGCTTTATAAAGTTGCTCAGATTTTCAGGGTTTTTCTTAGTCTCTTCTATTATTCCTCTACAAAGGTTTACAAAGTTTGCTTAAATTTACTGGAAGTTCTTACTAATTTTCATCTGGATGAATTTTCTTCTCAATGCAGAGCTAAAGTGAGGTAGCACCCATGAAGAATCATAGAGTCAAGCAGGCTGGAAGAGAGCTCCAAGCTCAGCCAGTCCAACCTAGCACCCAGCCCTGGCCAATCAACCAGACCATGGCACTAAGTGCCCCAGCCAGGCTTTTCTTGAACACCTCCAGGGACGGCAACTCCACCACCTCCCTGGGCAGCCCATTCCAATGCCAATCACTCTCTCTGCCAACAACTTCCTCCTAACATCCGGACTGAACCTGCCCTGGCACAACTTCACACTGTGTCCCCTTGTTCTGGTGCTGGTTGCCTGGCAGAAGAGACCAACTCCACCTGGCCACAGCCTCCCTTCAGGTAGTTGTAGACAGCAATGAGCTCTGCCCTGAGCCTCCTCTTCTGCAGGCTGCACACCCCCAGCTCCCTCAGCCTCTCCTCAGAGGGTTTGTGTTCCACACCCCTCAGCAGCTTTGTCACCCTTCTCTGGACACATTCCCATGTAGGAATGGGAGGAGGGAGGGATGTCTACAGTGGTGTACAGATGTCTGAGGGGTGGGGTACAGGTGTCTGAGGGGCTCAGGACATGCTGCATAAAGGATGGGGAAAGAAACCTCTCTTTTGAAAGCAATGTGCTTAAAACACTGAAAACCATATTAATCTTCTGCTCTGTGTATTTCTGAGCCTGGCAGCAATGGAAGGTGAGGACCCAGTGGCTCATAGTTGTGATGAGAAATGTGATGCATTAGCTTCTTCTGCAGGCAGGACCATGGATGTCAGTGAGACTGACTCTTAGGCATGGCATGATTCAAAATGACCTGTAAGAAGCAGTAATCCAGAGACCTGGGGACATTGTCATGTTATATTATGTTTTGTTGACTCACACATTTCAGAGTTTAAAGATTAGAGGGGACCATTAGATCATCCATACTAGCCCCCTTGTACTGTTAAACCTCACCCCTCCATCCCTGTGTGAAGCAAGAAATCTATATTTGGCTTGCACATGTCTTCCAGGAAGGCATCCAGTCTGGATTTAAAGATAGCAGAAGACAGATGATCCATCACTTCATTGGGTAGTTCATTTCAAAGGTTAATCCTCCTCACTCTAAAAATGCAATGCCTTATTTCTCATCTGAGTTTCTCTGGCTTCACTCCTTACCCGGTCATTCTTTTTGTCTTCCCTCATTAAATAGCCTCTATGTGCTTGGTGTTTTCTCCCCAGTTTCCTCTGCCCTCTCATCCAAGCATTTCTGAATCTTCAGAAGAGCAATCTCTGTGCATGTTGAGCAAGTACATCCCTAGCTCTCAGATCACTGCCCCCTCCTTTCACTAAGACACCTCCTGCCTTTCTATGTCCTTCAGAAGTCAAACACCAGTGTTAGCCGTGGCATTGCAGCACTCTCTGCCTGCCCCTCCATAGCTTACTTTAGAAATTATAGGCT
>WAAF01011667.1:8675-23240 GCA_013400475.1 Tricholaema leucomelas
TGCCTTCCCCCCCATACTTCTGCCCCTCCCCCCTTTTTTCTGCCCCCCCTCCTATTCTTCTGCCCCCCCATTCTTCTGCCCCTCACCCCATTCTTCTGCCCCTCCCCCTTCTTCTGCCCCTCCATCCTATTCTTCTGCTCCCCATCCTATTCTTCTGCCCCTCACCTGGACCAGCAGCAGCTGGGGCTGGCTTTTAGCACAGGCTTTGCCTCGGGGATGGCTTTGTTTGGTTCCATCCTGACCTGCTACAGCCACTTCCCTCTCTGTGTTTATCTGCTGCTGGAAAAATGAGCTGATTAGGGACGAGATGTTTGCATCTCAGTGGAAACTATGGGATGGCAACCAGCCTGGCCGGATCTCAGCTGCCTTTTGTGTCAACAGACCCACAGGGCTCGGTCTTTGCCAGCCCTGTGCCACCAAGAGCCAACCTGGGGCACTCCTAATGATGCCAACTGAGTGCTTTTAACTGCTGAGGACCTGCTGGCTCTGTTTGGCTTTGCCAAAGGCATTCCACTGGCATGGTGACTGCTCCTGAGGGCTGGGAGTGGTGGAGCCATTCGTTGGCTTCCACCTCTCATCAGCAGGAATCGGCTGGGAGCTGATGGGTCCTGCTGCCCTGCTGAGGAGGTGGTCAGGAGTGCTAAAATCAGCACCAGCCGTGGCTCAGCCTCCTTCCACCCCAGGATAAAGTGTGCTGGAGCTCCCTCCCACCCACCCCCACCCCAAGCCCTCTGCCCCTCAGCTTTTGGGAGCATTTTCAGTCTCTCTGCTCCCTGTCGTCCACCTCTGCCTTCACAGAATGGATTGGGTTGGGAGGGAGCCTCAAAGGTCATCTTCTCCAAGCCCTCTGCTTGTCAGCAGGGACACCCCCAGCTAGAGCAGGCTGCACAGGCTCACTTCCAGTCTGATCCTGAATGTCTCCAGGGATGGAGTCTCCATCACCTCCCTGGACAACCTCTTCCAGTGTCTGCCTACCCTCACTGTGCAGAACTCCCTGCTGATGTCCAACCTAATCTGCCCTGCTCCAGTTTCACACCACTGCCCTTAGCCCTTCTGAGCAGTCCCTCCCCAGCCTGCTGTGGGTCCCCTGCAGATACTGAAATGCAGCTCTGAGGTCTTCCTGGAGCCTTCTCAGGCTGAACAGCTCCAACTCTCTCAGCCTGTCCCCGTAGGGGAGCTTCTCCAGCCCTCCCAGCATCTTCATGGCCTCCTCTGGACCTGCTGCAGCAGATCCCAGAGAGATGTTCTGGGCAGGAGGATTTTGGGTGGTCCAGGAGGTGCAGGGCTGCATCTTCAATCCCAAGAGATCATCCCAGCCACTCCTGGCTTCCCTTCTCCTTCCTTTGCCCCTCCTCTCCTCTCTGTTTCATCAATGACAGCATTCAAGTGGTGAACTTTGTGGGTCAAAGTTCCTCATACTGGAGGGGTTGGAACCTTCAGCGTGGAGAATTTGATGGATGGAGTGAGTGATTGATTGATTGATTGATGGATGGATTGATTGATGGATGGATTGATTGATTGTTGGATTGATTAATGGATTGATTGATTGATGGATTGATTGATTGATGGGTTGATGGATGGATGGATTGATTGATTGATGGATGATTGATTGATTGATTGATTGATGGATTGCTTGATGGATTGATGGATTGAGTAATGGATTGATTGATTGATGGGTTGATTGATTGATGGGTTGATGGATGGATTGATTGATTGATGATTGATTGATTGATTGATTGATGGATTGATTGATTGATGGATTGAGTAATGGATTGATTCATTGATGGGTTGATTGATGGGTTGATTGATGGATTGATTGATGGATTGATTGATGGATTGATTGACTGATGGATTGATGGATTGATTGATGGATTGATTGATTGATGGGTTGATTGAGTGATGGATTGATGGAAGGATTGATGGATTGATTGATGGATTGACTGATCAAGAGAAGACTCCAGAGAGGATCTGGGTGTGCACAGCTGGCCCTGAGGGTCTGAGTGTCCCTGTCTGGCCCCAGGAGCCATGATGGGGAGGGCTTGCTCTGACCTCAGGAGGTTGTGTCCATCCTGGGGTGGGGTCGCTCCCACTGCTGGGGGCCACCAGCACCCCCTCAGCTCTGCTCTGGTGTGGTGCCAAGGTTAGAGCTGTTGGTGCCCTGCTAGTGCCAGAGCCACAGCACCAAGGCCACCAAAATCAGGGGCTCAGACAAGGCCAAAATGAGGATGAGGATGGGGGTTGGGCATAGGGATGGGGATGGGAATGAGGATGGGAATGAGGGTGGGATGGGGTTAGCATAGGGATAGGGATGGGGATGGGGTTGAGCATAAGGATGGAGTTCAGCATAGGGATAGGGATGGGGATGGGGATGGCATAGGGATGGGGATGGGGAGGGGGATGGCAGAGGGGTGGGGATGGGGATAGGGAGGGAATGAGGAGAGGGATTGGGTGGCATAGGGATAGGGATGGGGATGGGGAGGGGGATGGCAGAGGGGTGGGGATGGGGATAGGGAGGGAATGAGGAGAGGGATTGGGTGGCATAGGGATAGGGATGGGGATGGGGAGGGGGATGGCAGAGGGGTGGGGATGGGGATAGGGAGGGAATGAGGAGAGGGATTGGGTGGCATAGGGATAGGGATGGGGATGGGGAGGGGGATGGCAGAGGGGTGGGGATGGGGATAGGGAGGGAATGAGGAGAGGGATTGGGTGGCATAGGGATAGGGATGGGGATGGGGAGGGGGATGGCAGAGGGGTGGGGATGGGGATAGGGAGGGAATGAGGAGAGGGATTGGGTGGCATAGGGATAGGGATGGGGATGGGGAGGGGGATGGCAGAGGGGTGGGGATGGGGATAGGGAGGGAATGAGGAGAGGGATTGGGTGGCATAGGGATAGGGATGGGGATGGGGAGGGGGATGGCAGAGGGGTGGGGATGGGGATAGGGAGGGAATGAGGAGAGGGATTGGGTGGCATAGGGATAGGGATGGGGATGGGGAGGGGGTTGGCTTAGGGATAGGGATAGGGATGAGAATGGCATAGGGATGGAGTTCATCATAGGGATGGGGATGGCATAGGGATGGGGATGGGGATAGGGAGGGAATGAGGATGGGGATTGGGTGGGACAGGGATGGGGATTGGGATGGGGATGGAGATAGAAATGGGGATGGGGATGGGGTTGGCTTAGGGATAGGGATGAGAATGGCATAGGGATGGAGTTCATCATAGGGATGGGGATGGCATAGGGATGGGGATGGGGATAGGGAGGGAATGAGGATGGGGATTGGGTGGCATAGGGATAGGGATGGGGATTGGGATGGGGTTGGAGATAGAAATGGAGATGAGGATGGGGCTGAGCATAGGGATTGGGATGGGGTTAGCATAGGGATAGAGATGGGGATGGGATGGGAATGGGGATGGGGTTGAGCATAGGGATGGTGATAAGCATAGGGATGAGGCTAAGGATGGGGATGAGGATGGATTTGAGAATGAAGATGGGGATGAGGATGGGCAGCAGTGCCTGTCATGCTGGGGTCAGCAGAGCCTCCCATGAGGATGGTTGAGGGTGGGGATGAAGGTAGGCATGGGGATGGGGATAGGGATAGGGATAGGAAAGGGGATGGGGTTAAGGATAAACATGGGGATGGGGATGAGGATAGGGATGAAGATGGGGATGGAAATGGGGATGGGGATAGAAATGGGTATGAGGATGGGGAAGGGGTTGGAAATGGGGATGAGGATGAAGATGGGGATGGAAATGGAGACGAGGATGGGAATGGGCAGTGGTGTCTGGGTTGGCAGAGCCTGCATTCCAGGCAAGGCTTGAAGGAGCCCCACTGCCCCCAGCCCTTGGGCATGCATGTGGCTGGGCACACACAGGTCAGGGCAAGCATTTGCACACAGGTGTGTGAGCAGCCATGGCACCACCACAGCTGCTTTGAGCTCTCTGCCCTCCTGTAGTCCCAGCTCCTGCACAGAGCAAGCCAGGGACACCCCCCCACACCCCACACCCCACACACCCCATCTGGTACCCCTCACTCCCCACAGCCTTCAGCCAGCAGTTTCCAGCCCAGCAGCATCCAAGGGTGCAAGACAGCTCCGTGCTCCCCTCTGGGCTCAGCTGGGTGCTCCCAGGTCCTTGAAGGGAGCAAGTGAGAGGGTGCTGGGAGCCCAGTGGTGGCCAGACTGGGCAGTCCCAGGCTGAGGAGTCCCCTCCTTGTGCAGCTCCTCTCATCCAGCCCTCTGTGTGGGGAGGGGGAGCGGAGGGTGGAGCTTTCCCGGCTCCAGGAGCTGTGCCATTCAGTCTGGCAGAGACAGAGCCCAAAGCACTGGGCAGGGACAGCCGGAGCTGGGTGGGCACAGCAGCAGGGTCAGGGCCACCGCAGTGCGACCGAGCAGCCGCTGGGGAAAAGGGTTCTGGAGGCAGCCAGGAGCTGGAGAGAAGCACTGAAGCGTGGGCAGGGGTTGGAGGGTTCTGGCTCACCCCTGCGGGCTGGGGTCCCACTGTGACCCCCACACACACCATGCAGGAGGAGCTGGGCTGGCCCCAGCCCCGCAGAGACTGAGCCTGGGCACCCGCGGAGGGGGCAGCACAGCTCCAACCATGGGGGGCCCATGGCAGCCCCCCAGCACCTGCAGCCTGCTGCTGCTCACCCTCCTGATGCTGCAGGNGACCTCCTGCCTGTGACAGCCACTTTGGGGTCCAGCCAGCCCCTTGGCCAAGGGTCCCCCAGGATGCTCCCAGATCTGTCCCCAACCCTGTGCCCATCCCTCCTGCTGCCCGAGCCAGGGCTGACACCAACACTGTCCTCAAGGGCAGGGGAAGGGAAGCAGAGACAAGGGAATGCTGGAGGCTTTGAGGGGTCTGTAAGGGAAGTGATGGAGTCAGGCTCCTGCCCAGAGGGGGAAGCTGAGGCACACCAAGTTCGTGCCCATTGCTCTGCGTCCTGTCCCTGGGCACCACTGAGCAGAGTCTGACCCCAGCCTCTTGCTCTCAGCCTTTATCTCTTGCTGAGCATTGCTCAGCTCCCCTCTGGGGCTGCTCTTCTGCAGGCTCTCAGCCTTTGCTCCTCACAGAGCTGCTCTGATGTCTCCCATTAACACCCAGCAGCCTGACCAAGAGCAAAACCCATGTGGGCAAGCCCCACTCAGCAAGGGAAGGCTCAGACCTGCCCCAGGAGGTGATGTAGGGGGGGTAAAATCTCCCATGACATGAGATGGTTTCCATGCTCAGGCTCTCACCTCCCTCCTCTCTGCCCAAGCTCATTGGGGTTGGCTCTGAGCTCAGCTCCTGGGCATGGAGCCTGCAGCAGGTCGGTGGAGCAGTGGCCTGAAGCATCACACAGCTTTGGAGGGAGCTGGAAATGATCCTGCTGGTTCTCAGTGGTGTTTGCAAGGCAGAGAGCAGAGAGCTAAGGGAATGACAAGGGCCAAAAGCTTGGATCTGCAGGATAGGCTCTGCTGGAGCTGGCTGCAGCACAGCTGCTGAGCACTGCTCAGCTCTCCTAGCACCCAGCAGCCTCCTGACTGCCCTCTCAGAGTCATGGAAATGGTTGGCTTGGAAGGGACCTCAAAGATCAGCCAGTTCCAACCTCCCCTGCCATGGGCAGGGACAGCTCCCATCTAGCCCAGGGTGCTCAGGGCCTCATCCAGCTTGGTCCTGAACACCTCCAGGGAGGTTGTGGAGCACAGAAGCACCCAATGTGATCTTTGATCACATTGGGTGCTTCTGTGCTCCACAACCTCCCTGGCAAACCTGTGCCAGGGTCTCACCACCCTCAACCTGTGCTCCACAACCTCCCTGGCAAACCTGTGCCAGGGTCTCACCACCCTCAACCTGTGCTCCACAACCTCCCTGGCAAACCTGTGCCAGGGTCTCACCACCCTCAACCTGTGCTCCACAACCTCCCTGGCAAACCTGTGCCAGGGTCTCACCACCCTCAACCTGTGCTCCACAACCTCCCTGGCAAACCTGTGCCAGGGTCTCACCACCCTCAACCTGTGCTCCACAACCTCCCTGGCAAACCTGTGCCAGGGTCTCACCACCCTCAACCTGTGCTCCACAACCTCCCTGGCAAACCTGTGCCAGGGTCTCACCACCCTCCCTCTCACTTCCCTTTCCCAGCTCAAAGCCACTTCCCTCATCCTACCACTCCCAGCCCTTGTCAAAACTCCCTCCCCAGCTCTCCTGCAGCCCCTTCAGGTCCTGGATGGTTGCTCTGAGGTCTCCCTGGAGCCTTCTCCAGGTTGCACAGCTCCAACTCTCCCACTCTGTCCCCATAGAGGAGGAGTTTCAGCCCTCTGAGCATCAATGTGGCCTCCTCTGGACCCTCTCCAGTAGCTCCAGGTCCTTGTGTTGGGGTCCCCAGAGCTGGAGGCAGTGCTGCAGGTGAGCTCTGACAGCTTGAGCAGCTCAGCCTTCATTTCTTGGGGTGCTTCATTTCCCCATCCCTATCAGACCCAACCCCTGAGCCTGACAGAGCTTTTCCTTCCCCCAAGTGATCATTTCTTACCCTAAATTATTTGAGCCAAGCTGCTTTTGCCTGAAAATGTGATTAAAAGCAGAGCCCTCCTCAAGCTGGGAGCTGTTCAATGTCCTTCTTATCCTTTCCCTCTTCTCAAGGTGCAAGCAACACATCCTGACTGCTCCATCATCCTCTATTTCCAACAGCAAGAGGCTGAATGTCTGCAGATCATCAGGAGTGAAAGCCAAGCAGCAGCCTCCCCTGGACCCCCCAGGCAGCAGGGTGAGTGCCAGCTGCCCACAGAGCCCTCAGCTCCCAGGGCAGGTGGGAGGTTGTCTGAGGAAGGGCTCTGGAAGGTGATCCACGGTTGGGAGGTCACAGAGGGCTGCAGCAAAGCAGGCAAAAGGAGAGCAGCTCTGAGGCAAAGGGTAAGGAGCATCCCTGGAGAGCTTCCAGGAATGCTGCTGATGGCAGAGAGGGGCTGGGTGGGGTAGAGGTGGGCTGGGGGATGCCAACAGAGCCTGTGGTGGGCCCAGGTGGCCAAGAAGGTGGCCAAGTGATGGAGCTTCCTAGAGAGAGGTTCAAGGTCTCTGAGGTCTGGAGAGGCTTGGAAAGGAAGGAAAATGCTTGCAGGACAGAGTGGGATGGTTGGAGCTGTGCAACCTGGAGAAGGCTTCAGGGAGACCTCAGAGTAACCTTCCTGTGTTTAGGGTAAGAAATGATCACTTGGGGAAGGAAAAGCTCTGTCAGGCTCAGGGGTTGGGTCTGATAGGGATGGGGAAATGAAGCACCCCAAGAAATGAAGGCTGAGCTGCTCAAGCTGTCAGAGCTCACCTGCAGCACTGCCTCCAGCTCTGGGGACCCCAACACAAGGATCTGGAGCTACTGGAGAGGGTCCAGAGGAGGCCACATTGATGCTCAGAGGGCTGAAACTCCTCCTCTATGGGGACAGAGTGGGAGAGTTGGAGCTGTGCAACCTGGAGAAGGCTCCAGGGAGACCTCAGAGCAACCATCCAGGACCTGAAGGGGCTGCAGGAGAGCTGGGGAGGGAGTTTTGACAAGGGCTGGGAGTGGCAGGATGAGGGAAGTGGCTTTGAGCTGGGAGAGGAGAGTGAGAGGGAGGGTGGTGAGACCCTGGCACAGGTTTGAGGGTGGTGAGACCCTGGCACAGGTTTGCCAGGGAGGTGTTCAGGACCAAGCTGGATGAGGCCCTGAGCACCCTGGGCTAGATGGGAGCTGTCCCTGCCCATGGCAATGGGGTTGGAACTGGTTGATCATTGAGGTCCCTTCCAACCCACCCCATCTATGACACAGCTGAAGGGTGAGTGCAAAGCAGAAGGGCTCAGGTTCACTCCAGTGGCAGGATAAAGAGCAATGGAGACAAACTGGTTGAAGTTGGAAGGAACCTTGAGGGTCATCTGGCCCAAATCTCCCTCTCCTCCCCCTCTCCATGAGCACTGTAAAGAGTTTTCTTCCTAATCTCCAGCCTGAACAGCAGAGAGAACTCATTTAGGTTTGTCTGAGTGCAGCTCCCTGGCTGGGACCAGCTGCAGCTGCAGGTTAATGATGTTCCCCTAGAAGGTTAATCATGCCCAGGGTGCAGGAGAGCTGTCCTGGGAGCACCATGCCCAGGTCTCATCCTAGGTGTGCTGCAGCTCTAACCCTTCCAGGTCCCAAGGCTCTTTGGCTGTGCTCATTTCCAAGGCAACTGGAAAGTCATTTAAAGATGAACTTAATGCTGTAGGGAGAAGCAAAAGCATCCTGCAGCCATTTGCTCTCCAGTGAGCCCTGCAGTGAATCAGTGAATCACAGAATCAAGCAGGTAGGAAGAGAGCTCCAAGCTCCTCCAGCCCAACCTAGCACCCAGCCCTGCCCAATCACCCAGACCATGGCACTAAGTGCCCCAGCCAGGCTTGGCTTCAACACCTCCAGGCACAGCCACTCCACCACCTCCCTGGGCAGCCCATTCCAATGCCAATCACTCTCTCTGCCAACAACTTCCTCCTAACATCCAGCCTCAACCTGCCCTGCCACAGCTTCAGGCTGTGTCCCCTTCTTCTGTCCCTGGCTGCCTGGCAGCAGAGCCCAACCCCACCTGGCTACAGCCTCCCTGCAGGGAGCTGCAGACAGCAATGAGCTCTGCCCTGAGCCTCCTCTGCTGCAGGCTGCACACCCCCAGCTCCCTCAGCCTCTCCTCACAGGGCTGTGCTCCAGGCCCCTCCCCAGCCTTGCTGCCCTTCTCTCAACACCTTCCAGCACCTCAACATCTCTCTGCAATGGAGGAGCCCAGAACTGGACACAGCACTCCAGGGGTGGCCTGAGCAGTGCTGAGCACAGGGGCAGAAGAACCTCCCTTGTCCTGCTGCCCACACTGCTCCTGAGCCAGCCCAGGATGCCATTGGCTCTGCTGCCCACCTGGGCACTGCTGCCTCCTCTTCAGCTCCTCTCTCCCAGCACCCCCAGCTCCCTCTCTGCCTGGCTGCTCTCAGCCACTCTGTCCCCAGCCTGTAGTGCTGCTTGGGGTTGTTGTGGCCAAAGTGCAGAACCCTGCACTTGGCCTTGTTCAGTCTCATCCCATTGGCCTCTGCCCACCCATCCAGCCTGGCCAGGTCCCTCTGCAGGGCTCTCCTACCCTCCAACAGCTCCACAGCTGCTCCTAGCTTGGTGTCATCTGCAAACTTACTGATGCTGGACTCAATCCCCTGGTCCAGATCATCAATAAAGATATTGAACAGGACTGTGCCCAGCACTGATCCCTGGGGCACACCACTGGTGCCAGCTGCCAGCTGGATGTGGCACCATTCACCACCACTCTCTGCCCTGACCTTGCAGCCAATTCTTGACCCATATCAGAGTGATCCTGTCCCAGCCAGGAGCTGCCAGCTGTGCCAGGAGCTGCTTGTGGCAGACAATGTCAAAGGCAAAGCAGAGTTCTGCTTTCTGCTCTTCTCCTTTTGGCATGGAGAGAACCATGGAATGCTTTGAGAACCATGGAATGGTTTGGGTTGGAAGGGACCTGCAAAGCTCATCCAGTCCAACCCCCTCTGCACTCAGCAGGGACATCCTCCACTAGAGCAGGTTGCCCACAGCCCTGTCCAGCCTCAGCTTGAGTATCTCCAGGGATGGGGACCCAAGCACCTCTCTGGGCAAGCTGTTGCAGTGTTTCAGCAGCCTCCTGGTGCAGAACTTGTTCCTCAGATCCAGTCCAAGTTTCCTCTTTCATTCAAAACCATTTCCTCTCATCTCACCACTGCAGGCCTTTGCAATCTGTCTTCATCCTTCTTGTAGCCCCTCCAGCTCCTGGCAGGCTGCTGTAAGCTCTGCCTGGAGCCTTCTCTTCTCCAGGCTGAACACCTCCAGTTCCCTCAGCCTGTCCCCATAGCAGAGCTGCTCCAAGCCTCTGCTCATATTTGTGCCTCTCCTCTGGACCTGCTCCATCAGCTCCATGTCCTTCCTGTGCTGAGGGCTCCACCACCAACTCTGTGTCCTTCCTACACTGAGGGCTCCAGAGCTGGGTGCAGTGCTCCAGGTGAGGTCTCAGCAGAGCAGAGCAAGGCTGAGAAGTCCTGAGCTGGGCCATCATGGCTGATGGGTGAGGAAAGCCAGCACAAAGCTGCCTTCTTTTAGGTGCCACTGGCAGCCTGTGGTGTTCAGCCTGGAGAAAAGGAGGCTGAGGAGAGACCTTTTGGCTTTCTACAACCCCCTGAAAGGAGGTTGGAGCCAGGTAGGGGTTTGGGCTCTTCAACCAAGGACAAGAGAAAGAGGCCTCAAGTTGCCCCAGGGGAGGTTTAGGTGGGACAGGACAGTGTAAGAAACTTCTTGACTGGAAGGGTTCTCACAGCCTGGCACAGGCTGCCCAGGGAGGTGGCTGAATGCCCATCCCTGGAGGGGTTGGAAAGCTGCAGAGATGTGTTGCTTAGGGCCATGGTTTGGCACCAGCCTTGGCAGAGAGAGGAGGATCTGAGAGGTCTCTTCCAACCAGCACCATTCCATGACTCCATGATAAATCCCCAGCCTCTCCCACAGCCTCTCCCTCAGGGTCTCCTCGCAGGACCTCTGGGTCTGATGCAGCTCCAGCAAATTCCAGGTCCCCTCTCACCTTGGACTGGATGATCTTGGAGGTCTCTTCCAACCTGGTTGATTCTAGGATTCTATTCTATGATTCTAAAAGGAGCTCTGGGAGCTGGGGGAGGCCATTCCAGAGCGGGGGGGGAGGGAAGGGGACAGGATGCTGCTGATGGCTGCGTGGGGCCAGCACAGCCCTGCAGATGGAGTGACTGCTGCTCCCTGCTCCCCCGTTACAGCCTGGGCTGTGCCTGGGCACTGGGAGCTGCCTGTGTGTCCTTCCCACCAGCACTGACCCTCCTCTCCCTCCCCAGGCTGCCTGACCCACTGGGATGGAGTCAGCTGCTGGTGGGCAGTGCCCATCGGCCAGTCCCGAGCCGCCTCCTGCCCTGACATCCTCCACGTCTTCAAGAAGTCCAAAGGTGCAGTGCCCTGAACTGGCATCCCTGGCACCCAGCCCTGCCAGCCTGGGGCCCTGGTGCCACCTCAGCCCTTCCCCTACCTGGTCCCACAGCTCCTGCCCCATCCATCTCTTGCAACCCATCAGGGGATGGGCAAAGCCAAGGCTGTGGGATGCTGCCTCCCCAGGCACCCTCTTACCCCCCAGCACCAAGTACCTCCTTGGGGACATCCTCCTCCAACTGGAGGCACCAGGACTTGGTG
The DNA here is from genome assembly GCA_013400475.1 of Tricholaema leucomelas. Lineage (NCBI taxonomy): Eukaryota > Metazoa > Chordata > Aves > Piciformes > Lybiidae > Tricholaema lacrymosa > Tricholaema leucomelas. Next base: position 19,863 of record WAAF01011667.1, read on the forward strand.
CCCCCAAGCTTCTTGGTGCCTCCAAGCTCCTTGGTGCCCCCAGACTTCTTGGTGCCCCCAAGCTTCTTGGTGCCCCCAGACTTCTTGGTGCCCCCAAGCTTCTTGGTGCCCCCAAGCTCCTTGGTGCCCCCAAGCTCCTTGGTGCCCCCAGACTTCTTGGTGCCCCCAGACTTCTTGGTGCCCCCAAGCTCCTTGGTGCCTCCAAGCTCCCCTTGGTGCCTCCAAGCTTCTTGGTGCCCCCAGACTTCTTGGTGCCCCCAAGCTCCTTGGTGCCCCCAGACTTCTTGGTGCCCCCAAGCTCCTTGGTGCCCCCAAGCTTCTTGGTGCCCCCAAGCTTCTTGGTGCCCCCAGGCTCCTTGGTGCCCTCCTCCCCCCCCCCTCCACACACCAGCCCAATGCTCTTAAGCACTCCAAGCCACACAGATGGGCAATGCAGCATAAGATGGTGATAATGCCAGGGCTGGGTGGTCTCCTAGGGCAGGAGCTGCTGCTGCAAGAGTGTGAAGGAGAGCACCTAGCTGGGCCCCCCTGGCACCTGAGCACTTCCCTGGCGAGGGAGGGTTGGCAAACATTTACTTTAGGGCAGAAACAGAGGAGGATAAGCTTGATGAAGGGTTAAAGAAAAGCCTTTTCTCAGCTTCAATTCCATCCCACTGCATGGATCATGCCTGCCCTGAGATGTCCTGGCACCAGAGGGCAGGGCTGTGACCTGCATGGAATGAGGCTGCCAGGTTGTGTGGGTGCCAAGCTGCTGTCGGTGCTGGGGTGCAGGCTGGAGAGCAAGGTGCTGGGGTGCTGGGGTGTTGGGGTGCAGGCTGGAGAGCAAGGTGCTGAGGTGCTGGGGTGCAGGCTCCAGGCTGGAGAGCAAGGTGCTGGGGTGCTGGGGTGTTGGGGTGCAGGCTCCAGCCATCAGAGCAAGGTGCTGCTGCTGGGCTGCACGTTTTGGGGGTGCTGATGCAGAGGTGGTGCCTGTGGCTCTGGTGAGATCTCTTCTTGTTGCTGCAGCTCTGATCCAGAGGAACTGCACCGAGTCAGGATGGAGCTCTCCCAGCCCCCCCTACCACACTGCCTGCGAGCTGGAGGACAGCAGCAGCAGCAATGACACCGAGGCCAAGGCCAGTTGGTCCCCCAGGACCATGGAGCACCCTCCCTAGCATCACCCTACCCCACCCTGACCCATGCTGCTGGGCAGTGAAGCTGGTCTGGGGCATACCTGATTGGCCTTGGCCTTGTTGCTGGGCTGCCTGTAGGGGTTGGAGCTTGGATGGGCACAAGCTCAGCCTGGGCAAAGCTTGGGGCATCACCCTGTGACCACCCTGCCCAGCACACAGCAGCACTCCCAGTCCATGCTGCTCACTCTGCTGGTGCTTTCCCTTCCAGAAAGGCTATTTTGTCACCATGAAGGTGCTCTACACCTGTGGCTACTCCACCTCCCTGGCAGCCCTGTGCTTGGCCATTGGCATCTTCTCCTGCTTCAGGTAAGGCTTAGTGCTGGCTGCTCCGTGGGATGCAGTTGGAGGAGAGCAGGGGAAGTCATGAGGAGAGTAAATTCCCTCCCAGAGCAGGCTCCATCCCTGAGACAAGAAGGACATTGAGGTGCTGGAGTGGGCAGAGAAGGGCAAGGAAGCTGGGGAAGGGTCTGGAGAACAGGGCTGAGGGAGCTGCAGAAGAGGAGGCGGAGGGAGACCTCATTGCTCTCTACAGCTCCCTGAAAGAAGGTTGGAGCCAGGTGGGGGTTGGGCTCTTCTCCCAAGGAGAAAGTGAGAGGACAAGAGGAAATGGCCTCAAGTTGCCCCAGGGCAGGTTTAGTTTGGCCATGAGGAACAATTTCTTCCCCTTGAGGGTTGTCCAGGCCTGGCCCAGGCTGCCCAGGGCAGTGGTGGAGTTCCCATGCCTGGAGAGGTTCCAAAGCCAGGAGGGGTAGAGCTGAGGGATGTGGTTTAGTGATGCCCTGGGTTGACAGTTGGACTCGATGACCTTAAAGGTCTCCTCCAACCTGAGGGGTTCTGTGACTCTCCTTCCCTGTTGCCACCCAGACCTGAAGCCTCCAGGCTGCCTTTTTGAGCTTGGTTTTCACAGCCCTTGCTGTGCTGCAGGAAGATCTTCCATGGAGGTGGCTGCAGGATGTGCCTCAGCGCACCTCAGCCCCAAGCAGCAGCCTCCAGCCCTGTCCTTCAGGATTGCAGAGCAGGAAAACCTCCAACAGGGCTTTGTGCTTGACCATCCCCACCACAGCATCCCCCCTGGGCTGAGGTCCATCCAGGGAAGCAGAGCTGCATCCAGATGTGGAGCCCTCAGCACAGGAAGGACATGGAGCTGATGGAGCAGGTCCAGAGGACCAGGAAATGGTCAGGGGGTTGGAGCAGCTCTGCTGTGGGGACAGGCTGAGGGAGCTGGGGGTGTGCAGCCTGGAGGAGAGGAGGCTCCAGGCAGACCTCATAGCAGTACCTGAAGGGGCTCCAAGAAGGCTGCAGAGGGACTGTTCCCAAAGGCCTGCAGGGACAGGGTGAGGGCAATGGCTTCAAACTGGAGCAGAGCAAACTGAGATTGGATGTGAGGAACAAGATCTGCACCAGGAGGCTGCTGGAACACTGCAGCAGGCTGCCCAGGGAGGTGGTTGAGGTCCCATCCCTAGAGACAGCCAAGGTGAGGCTGGACAGGGCTGTGGGCAACCTGCTCTAGGGGAGGATGTCCCTGGGAGTGCAGAGGGGGTTGGACTGGATGAGCTTTGCAGGTCCCTTCCAGCCCATTCTGTGATTCTAAGATGCTGCAGAAGAAGCTTCTCCTCTTGTCTGCTCTCCCTGTCCCACCCTGGGCACAGTGTGTCTCTTCCTCCCCCAGGAAGCTGCACTGCACCAGGAACTCCATCCACATCCACTTCTTCACCTCCTTCATCCTGCGTGGGGTTGCTGTGCTGATCAAGGATGCTGTCCTCTTCTCAGATGACTCCACTGACCACTGCACCATGTCCACAGTGAGCAGCTGAGCCCTGGCACCCTGCAGGAACTGGCACCAAGGGCTGGGCTGGGTGGGGCTGGGCTGCATTTGAGGCAGATTTAGCTCCGGCAAAGAGGAGGGAGAGAGAGGTCATGGAGCTGGGGAGCAAAGGCTGGCTTGGGTGGAACACAGGAGGGTCATGACAGGATCTCCTTCTGGAATGATTGAATCATAGAATCAAGCAGGTTGGAAGAGAGCTCCAACCTCCTCCAGCCCAACCTAGCACCCAGCCCTGCCCAATCACCCAGACCATGGCACTAAGTGCCCCAGCCAGGCTTGGCTTCAACACCTCCAGCCACAGCCACTCCACCACCTCCCTGGGCAGCCCATTCCAATGCCAATCACTCTCTCTGCCAACAACTTCCTCCTAACATCCAGCCT
>WAAF01011668.1:0-31345 GCA_013400475.1 Tricholaema leucomelas
CAATGTCCTGGCAGTAGGACCCTCGCTTCCCAAATCCACCAGACAAGCAAATCCACCACACATGCCCCACAGCCCTAGGTCAAAAGAACTATTTGAACCCACCCTCAGCATTCCTCCAGCTGGAAGGTGCTGGGGTCACGTCGGATGAGTCAGGCTCCAGCAGTAGGTCCCCAGCCCACTAGCGCAGCGGGCAGCCGCGCTGCCTCCCGACGGCTGCGCCTTGATTAATCAGCTCTTTCTAAAGGAAAAGGAGGATGTCAGCAGGAAGGGCATTTCTGGGGCTGTGACTCAGCCCAGCAGGGCCACACCAGCCAACGCCTCTCATGCTCGGAGGCAGCTGAGGGAAAGGATCATCGGAATTACAACGAGCTGTCAGAACATGATTCATCTCCTTGCTCCTGCCCTCGTTATCTTTCCCAACCCTGCAAAACTGCTGTCAACGGGACAAGGACATCAATGTGATGATCTCAGGGATCGTTGTTTGGGGAGTTCCAAGGTTGTTGTTTTTTTTTTTTTCCTGGAAATATTAAAAATATTTCTCATGATACAGCCTTGAAAAGCAGTTTTTTGGGTCTGTTTTTCTAATTACTTGAAATTATTCTGGTTTTGGGTTTTGGTTTTGTTTTTTTTTTTAAGAGAGAGATGATTTTTTTTTCTTTCCCACCCATTAGATTCTGTCATTTCTTTTCCTCTTGTTTGCCCTGACCTGCTTTTCTCCTGAAAACTCTCCATCTGACACTCCCTGCTCCACAGGCTGTGCAGAAATATGGCATCTCTGTAATATTCCCCTTCTCAGATGACAAAAGGGTGAAAGAGGCAGGGGAGAAAGCTTCAGGAGAAGGGCAGGAGCTCCTCTGCTCCCATTCCCATCAGCTATCCAAAAAGCACAACTCATCTGGTGTGGAGGTTATTCCTATTCCTAACCCTCACACTCTTAGTCCTCCTGTTTCTATTCCTTTTCCTTACTGTTGCTATCACTATTGCTAGCACTATCCCTATCCCTATTCCTGCTCCTATTTCTATTCCTAACCCTGTTCCTATTCCTACCTCTATTCCTGATCCTTTTACTCAAAACCAAGAAACATCTCTGCTCAGCCCCAGCTCTTAGTGATACTTTAGTAACATCACAGGACGTTAGAGCTTGAAAGGGACCTCCAGAGATCACCGACTCCAACCCCCTGCTGCCAAAAGCAGGATCCTCTCAGGGTAGTTCACACAGGAATGCATCCAGGTGGGTTTGGAAAGTCTCCAGAGAAGGAGACCCTACAATTTCTCTGGGCAGCCTGCTCCAGGGCTCTGGCACCCTCCCTGGAAAGAAGTTTCTCCTCATGTTGAGCTGAAACCTTCTCTGTTCCAGTTTGTAGCTGCTGCTCCTTGGCTTATTGCTGCTGACCACCAAAAAGAGCTTGGCCCCAGGCACTTGACACCCACCCCTCAGATATTGATAGGCGTCCTTCAGATCCCCTCTCAGCCTTCTTGTCTCCAGACTAAACACCTCCAGGGCTCTCAGTCTCTCTTCACAGGGAAGATGCTGAAACATCCAATCATCCCCGTGGCTCTCCACTAGACTCTCTCCAGCAGGTCCCTGTCTCTCTCAAATTGGAGAGCCCCAAACTGAACACAGTATTGCAGGTGTGGTCTCAGCAGGGCAGAGTAGAGGGGGAGAAGAACCTCCCTAGACCTGCTGGAGACACTTCTTGTTGCACCCTAGGATGCCATTGGCCCTCTTGGCTACAAGGGCACATTGCTGGCCCATGGAGGACTTGCAGAAAGACCTCACACTTTGTATATATATGTATTTAAATTTTGTGTTTGATTTTCTTTTTCCTTTTGAGTTTTCCCTCTTTATTTCCTCATTTTTTTCCTCTCAGACATGATTTGCTCTTCTTCAGCCAACATAGTGAGCCAGTGGAGATGTCTTCTTGTTGCTCCAAGCAGGAATGACACAGGGTTGGCCATGGAAAGGCTGTTTCAGTGCAAACACCACAGTCTAGTTTTCTTTTTGTTTAATCTCCCTTTTCCCCCATCTCCCTCCTTCTCTCTCCATCCCCTGTTTTCCCCCATCTTTCTCCTTTTCATTCTGTCTCCTTCCTTTCCTCTCCATCTTCCTCTTTCCCCCCATCACAGGCTCACAGAATATCAGGAGTTGGAAAGGACCCAAGGAGATCGAGTTCAACCCCCCTGACACAGCAGGACCATACAATCTAGCTCAGGGCACACAGGAACACATCCAGACAGGCCTGGAAATACTCCAGAGAAGCAGACTCCACAACCTCTCTGGGCAGCCTGTGCCAGTGCTTTGAGCTGGAACCTCCTGTGCTGCAGCTTCCATACATTGCTCCTTGTCCTATCCCAGGGAGCAGTGAGCAGAGCCTGTCCCCCCACTCCTGACCCCCAGCCCTCAGATAGTTATAGACATTGATTAAATCCCCTCTCAGTCTTCTCTTGTCCAGACTAAACAGCCCCAGGTCCCTCAGCCTCTCCTCATCAGGCAGTGCTCCAGTCCCCTCATCATCCTCATAGCCCTCCCTTGGACTCTCTCCAGCAGATCCCTGTCCCTCTTCAACTGTGGAGCCCAAGACTGAAGGCAGTACTCAAGATGAGGTCTCAGCAGGGCAGAGTCGAGGGGGAGGAGAACCTGCCTTGATCTGCTGGACACACTCTGCTTAATACACCCCAGGATCCTATTGGCCTTCTTGGTCACAAGGGCACATTGCTGTGCTGCTGCAGCTTATTATTCCTTCCCAGGTGCCATGTTCCTCCTTTTCTCTCTATCTCCTTTCTTTTCTCCCATCTTCCTCTTTTCTTCTCCATCTTCCTCCTTTTAGCACCACCTCCACTTTCCCGAACTATCTGCCCCTTTTCCCACTCCACATCTCATTTTCCCCTTTTGTCCCCCAAACCCAGAGCACCTGGGTGCCATTGGAGTCTCCTACCACCCCAGATGTGATCACTTTGCCCTCCTTGCCCATTCCCCTTTATAGTCAGCCCCAGGAAAGACAGAGACCCCAGGTTTGCCCAACTGGGTGGAGGGCTCCTCCTCCCATCATCACTGATGAGTTCTCATGGTGTGCACCAGGTGAATGGGAGTGGGATCAAAGGCCAGGGAGCCTGGTGGCCCCTCTTGTTAAGCAGGATAGATTTACTGGCCACTCTAACATCACCCATGGGTGCTGACTCCAATGCCTCCTATTTCCATTCATTTTCCTATCCTTGTCTCTGTTGCCGTCTCTCCTTCCACTCCTATTCCTATTATTCCTATTGCTAAGGATTACTTTCCCCCTCTTCTCCATCCATCCTTTTCTCCACACTCTCTCCTGAACTACACAACCCAATCAGGGCTGGAAGAGGATAAAATAAACCTTCAGAGTTCAATCAGATTGCCTCCTTTCAATGACTGTTCTGTAGGGAATTGCAAGGGATCTTACCTTGCATCCTCTGGAGCCATGCCAGTGGGATGCACATCGTGAGCCACTCAGCACTGTTCACACCATGTCCTTCAAGCACAGGGAAGGGCTCAGGTAGATCTCTCACCACTAGGGCAGAAATCAGTAAGTCCCTGGGAAGATCTCAGAATTTCTTTCCTCTCTGTAATTTCCAGGTCTTCTCTTTAAAGCCTGACTCGAGGTGCTGACAGCCTGAGTTCTACGTTCCAGTGCAGATGAGCACTGGGAGCTGCCTTCAAGGCAGGTCCTGAGCAGCTAAGATGCCCAAGCTATAGGCATTTCTTCCTAGCAGTGTGGTTGCCTAGATGCATGCCACCTGCTGCCAGCACTGTGTTGCCATTTCTTGAGGACCCTTTGTCACCCCTAGGGAAGAGCAAGTGGTGGGAAGAGGCCAAGGTGTGGGCAGGCACCCACCCTAGAGCCCCCAGTGTGTACAAATACTCTGAGCAGCAGCTGAGGGAACTCAGAATGTTTAGCCCGGAGAAAAGAAGGCTGAGGAAAGACTTTCTTGCTCCCCACAGCTCCCTGAAGGAGTTTGAAGTGGGGTGTGAGTCAGTCTCTTCTTTCACGGAGCAAGCAATTGGACTAGATGAAACAGCCCCAAGAGGCATCAGGGGAGATTTAGGCTGGACGTGAGGAATAATTCCTTCCCCCTAGAAAGCCCTGGAACAGGTTGCCCAGGGCAATGGTGGAGTCGTCCTTGGAGGAATTGAAAAGCTGAGTAGACTCGGCGCTGAGCGACACGTTTTAGTTTTGACCTGTCAGTGATGGGTTAATGATCGGACTTGATGATCTTAAAGGTCTTTTCCAGCTTAAATTTTCCTATGGTTCCATGATTCTGTGGCAGGCCATGAGACATCTAGCACGGCTCGGATGCCTGATTTCCTCCTTGACTTTCCCTTTGACTCGCCATACCTCCAAGCTTTTTGCACATTTTTCACGTCTCTAAATTGCCGTAGAAGCCAAGAAAACTGTCCCAGGGCAGCTCCCAGATCCCTGGCCCTTGCTCTCTTCCCGGTTCCGGGCGGAGCATCCCCGAGGGCCGAGCTGAGCATCCCCTTGGCCGGGCGGGGCATTCTCGGGTGCAGGCGGAGCATCCCCGCTCCGGCGTTCCCTGCTTCCCCCCAATCCGTCCGAATCCAGCCCGTAACTCGACGGGGAGGAGCCGACAGAAGTAATGGAGGGGGACGGTCAGGCTGGAGGGGCAGGATTTGCCCGGGAGTTACTCCTCCCGCCCCGCCGCAATCACTCCGCGCAGCACCGGCGGCAGTGGCCCGTCCCCGCATGCGCTTCCTTCCTGCGGCGGGGAGGGTCGGAGCGTTTATAAATCGGGGCCCGGGAGAGAGAGACGGGATGCCAGGGATTTGCAGTACCGCTCGGTCCCTCCGCCGCTTGCCATGCGGCGGCTCCCGCTGCCGCTGTCGCTGCTGCTGGCCGGGCTGGGCTTGGGGCTCGGCGGGGAACTCGAGCCCGTCGCCCTCTCGGGTGCCCAGTGCTTGGAACACGACTGTTTCGGCGTCTTTTGGGCGAAGAGGTCCTTCGCGGAGGCCAGCAAGGTGTGCGAAAGGGGAAGCGGGCACCTGATGACCGTCCGGTCCACCGTGGCCGAGGACGCCATCGCCTTGCTGCTGCAGAATCGGAGCGGGACGTTGTGGTTGGGCTTGAGTTTGCCCTTTCCTTGCACCGAGCCCAGTCAGCGCCTTCGCGGTTTCATGTGGGTGACCGGCGATGGCCGCACCGATTACACCAACTGGGCCCCGTCGGGGCGGCGCTGCTGGGAGCGGTGCGTCACCGTGTCCCGGGACCTGCGCTGGGAAGAGCGGCGCTGCGAGGAACTGGCCGATGGCTTCCTCTGCGAGTACAACTACGGCGGCAGCTGCCCCCAGCTGCCTCCCGCCGAGGGGCTGCTCGTCACCTACACCACCCCCTTCGGCGCCCGCGGCGGAGATTTCCAGGCCTTGCCACCTCGCAGCACTGCCAGCGTCCCGGCCATGGGGTTGGAGCTTCGTTGCGATGAGGAAGAGATAAGTGGGGGACTGCACTGGGGCCGTGACACCCCAGGAGCTTGGCCCTGCCGCCTAGCGAACGGGGGCTGCGAGGGGACGTGTAGCGAGGAGGGTGACCAGCCGCACTGCTCCTGCCCCGACGGCAAGGTGCTGGGACCTGACGGGCGCAGGTGTGCCTCGCCCTGCGCGGGCACGTTGTGCCAGCATCACTGCGTGGTGGCTGGCAACAGCTTCCTCTGCATGTGCGACACAGGCTACCAGCTGGCCGCCGACGGCTACAGCTGCGAGGACATCGATGACTGTGTCATCTTGCCCAAGCTGTGTGAACAGGTCTGCGTCAACACCAAGGGCGGCTTCGAGTGCCGCTGCGACAGTGGCTACGAGATGCTGGACGGGCGATGCCGGCGCATCAACCACTGCGACAAGGCACACTGCGAGCAGCAGTGCGAGGAGCTGCCCGATGGCTTCCTCTGCAGCTGCTATCCCGGCTACGCCGTTGACCCGCAGGTGTCCACCCGCTGCCTGCTGCACTGCAACAGCAGCCAGTGCCCAGCTCAGTGTGACATAGATTTTGACTCCTGCGAATGCCCTGAGGGCTTTCTGCTGGACACGGACAACGACGAGAGCATCTGCGTGGACATAGATGAGTGTCAGTCCGACAGCTGTGAGCACAACTGCACCAACCACCCTGGTGGCTATGAGTGCTCCTGCTACACTGGCTACCAGATTCGTGACAAGAATTCCTGCGTCAAAATCACAGAGAATGAGGAGGGAGAATACTCGGGAGACTTAGGACTTGCACCCCAGACACCTGCATCCGAGACGCCTGCCCCCAGCAGGACCCCACCGAAGGCAGAGTACCTTCACCCTGGCGTGCTGGTGGGCATTGCCATGGGTGCCCTCTCAGCAGCCCTGGCCTTGCTAGCCCTGGGCTACCACCTGGCAAAGAAACGCTGCAGGCCCCCTGCCACCATGGATTACAAGTGCAGCAGCCCCCACGAGAAGGAGATGGGACTTCAGCCGGTCACTTCGGTGTGTGCCACCCCCAGCCAGAAACTGTAGGGAGAGTGGGATGAAGGGAGAGAGGGAGGTGGATGGAACTGGGTAACATTTACTCCCCTTACACCCCCTATACCCCCCATTTTCTAATGGCAAATTTGGGAAGAGCTGTCATCACTCCCACTTCCAAAAGCATTCCCTGCCTTCCAGCTGGCTCTTGCAGCACCAAGGAGTGGGGAAGGTGGAAGGCAAGGAGCTCTGCTCAGCTTCTGCTGTCTTCCACTTTCCTTTACTCAAGCTGTCAGTCAGGGCAAATCCTGTGTGTATTACAGGAGGGGAACCGTGGCTGAGTTCATCATGGACCGTGGAAGGTCCACTGACCCCAAATCCTCCTCACCTTGCGTGGGAAGCTGGGCTGGACACGAGGATTTTCCCAGGGTGTGGAGGAGCTGGGGTGCTCCTGCCTTTATCAGGATTGGATTTAGAGGGTTTTTTAAGCCAATGGGTGGTGGAAGAAGGAGCAAAACTCTGGTGGTCAGCACTTTGCCTTGCTCCTCTGCCTCCTTCTACCTCACCAACAGAAATCTCCATCTTTGTATTGTGTCCCCACCACCTTTTGCCTCTAAGCTGAGCGTTTTTCCACCTTAAATCGCTACCGACAGGGGGGACCCTGCTAAGTGTCACTACAAGGACTAGAATGCCAATTTCCCACTGGTCTGGGGGTTAAACAGGGATACTAAAAATGCCAGAGTCATTTTTTCCATGTTAGGAAAGTTTCTTCGTGGCGCCAGGGAGCCTTGCATCCCACACATGATTTCTTCAAATACTTTCTGCTCTTATTGGGTTAAAATCTTTATAGAGTTTGATTTGTTGCTTTTGGGTTTGGGTTTTATCAAACGTGCTTAACCAATCCCTCTGGTCCATAGAGATTTTTCCCTGGTTTTCCTTTTAGTTTTGTCCATGGCAGAACTTTTTCAGGGGCAGGGCAAGATCCATCCCTCTGCTTGCTTCCCAAGTGCAGACTGAGGGAGAAATCTGGGGCAAAAGGCCTTTTCTTGGTGTGTTTTCCATCTCTGTTGTTTGGTGAGGCCATGAGAGGCATAGTGTTGAGACTGGAGGGTGGGGAGCAGTGTCCTGTTTTGGCACCTAGGCTGGGGGAGAAGCCAGGAAGCTGCAAGAGAGTGCAGACAGCTTTACGTCCATGAAACACCATCCTCCAGCAGCACTTGGCTTCCCTGCAGGGCATTTTGCAAGCCTGGGTCCATTGGATCAGGAGGGCTGGACCTGGCAGAGAGGCTGCAAAGCTCAGGGAGGGTTGTGCCCTCCCCATACTTTCCCCATTATCACAAAATGCCAAGTTGGAAGGGACCCCAAGGGTCATCTGGTCCAACCTTTCTAGGTGACAGTGGGGTTGAGATGAGATGGCTCTGCACCCTGTCAAGCAGGGTCTGTCCAGTGGAGGGGAATCCACCACTTCTCTTGGGAGATCATTCCGATGCCTGATTGCTCTCATAGTAAAACTTTTTCTCCTGGAGCCCAACCAGAACCTACCTGGGAGTAACCTGTCCCCACTCCCCCTTGTCTTTTCCATGTGAGTCCTTGTTTTCCCTCTCTGAGAGCCCTACCTTGTGGTGAGGAGAAATAAAGCTGTATGTTGTAGCTTTCCTGATGGGAATGGTCCAAGCTCGCTGTTGGATACGCCTGGCACGGTTGTAAATAGTTATTTATTTATTGGAAACATACCCTGAGCGATGCACAGCCACAGGGGGATCCTGTGTGGAGACCAATAAAACCTTTACAGTCTGGGTTTGAAAGCTCTTCATGAATTGGTTCTTTATTCCCCCTTGAATTATTCCTTTCTCCCCCTTCTTTGAAATGAACACTTTCCCTCAGCTTGTCCTGCAGACAGAGCCCCACAGACCCCTTCAGACACAGCAGGAAAAACGGGAGCATGGGGTGAAGGACAGGATGTCACCCAGAGGGAGCTGGACAGGCTGCAGGGGTGGGCTGAGGAGACTCTGGTGAGGTTCAGGAAGGCCAAGTGCAAGGTTCTGCACCAATCCTAGATGTCACAGAATGTTGGGGCTGGCAAGGACCCATTCAGTCCAATTGCCCTGCCAGAGCAGGGTCACCCAGGACAGGTCACACGGGAATGCATCCAGGTGGGCTTAGAATGTCTCCGGAGAAGGAGACTGCACAAACTCTCTGGGCAGTACAGGCTGGGGGACAAAAAGATTGAGAGCAGCCCTGCAGAAAAGGACTTGGGGTTACTCAAGCCAACCTCATGAAGTTCAGCAAGAGCAAATGCAAGGTCCTGCATCTGGGTCAAGGCAATTCCAAGCACCAATATAGGCTGGGCAGGGACGGGCTTGAGAGCAGCTCTGAGGAGAGGGACTTGGGGGTGCTTGGGGGATGAGAAGCTCAATCTGAGCTGTGAGTGTGCTCTGTCAGCCCAGAGAGCAACCAGAACCTGGGTTGCAGCAAGAGCAGTGTGGGCAGCAGGGCAAGAGAAGTGATCCTGCCCCTCTGCTCCACACTGCTGAGACCCCACCTGGAATACTGTGTCCAGTTCTGGAGGTCCTGGGCCAAGAGAGCTATGGATGTGCTGGAAGGTATCCAGAGAAGGGCCACAAGGATGAGCAGAGGGCTGGAGCTGCTCTGCTGTGAGGACAGACCGAGGGAGCTGGGACTGTTCAGTCTGGAGAGGAGAAGGCTCCCAGGTGACCTTGTGGCCTTTCAGTATCTTGAGGGGGCTGCAAGAAAGATGGAGAGGGACTTTTGAGGCTGTCAGGTAGTGATAGGACTGGGGGGAATGGAACCAAGCTAGAAATGGGGAGATTCAGACTGGTTGTTAGGAAGAAGTTGATCAGCATGAGGGTGGTGAGAGCCTGGAATGGGTTGCCCAGGGAGGTGGTGGAAGCCTCATGCCTGGAGGTGTTTAAGGCCAGGCTGGCTGAGGCTGTGGCCAGGCTGATCTAGTGTGAGGTGTCCCTGGGCATGGCAGGGGGGCTGGAACTGGCTGATCCTTGTGGTCCCTTCCAGCCCTGACTGATTGTGTGATTCTGCTGGTGAGCAAGAAGCTGGACATGAGCCAGCAGTGGGCAATTGCAGCCCAGAAGGCCAATGGCAGCCTGGGCTGCATCAAAAGAAGTGTGGCCAGCAGATGGAGAGAGGGGATGCTGCCACTCTGCTCTGCTGAGACCTCGCCTGGAGTACTATGTGCAGTTACTGGACCCCCCAGAACAGAGGGAATTGAACCTGCTGGAACAGGTCCAGACGAGGCCCACAAAGATGATCAGAGGGTTGAAGCATCTCTCCAGTGAAGTAAGGCCAAAATAATTGAAGCTGGTCAGATTGGAGAGGAGAAGGCTCTGGGGAGACTTTAGAGCTACATTTCAGTATCCAAAGAGGACCTGCAGGAGGGCTGGGGGGGGGACTGTTTAGAAGGGCTGGTGGTGATAGGATGAGGGGCAATAGTTTGAATCTGGAGCAGAGGAGATTTAGGTTGGACATCAGAAGAAAGTTCTTTACAATGAGAGTAGTGAAATACTGGAACAGGTTGCCCAGAGATGTGGTTGAGGTCCCATTGCTGACACCTTCAAGCTCACCCTTGATGTGTCCCTGGGCAGCCTGATCTGGTTAGAGGTGTCCCTGCTGCCAGCAGGGAGTTTAGACAAGATGAGCTTTGGAGGTCCCTTCCAACCCAAGGCAGTCACTGAATCTGTGACTCTTTTGTCCTGTTGGTCTTCACAGATGTGATTAGAACAGAAGGAATGAGCTCTAAATAATGGAGAACAAGAGGAACGTGGCAAAAAAAAACCCAATTAAGCTGGAAATGGCTAACTTAAGTGCTGCCTCAGCAGGGCCACGCTGCATCTATCTCTTTCCATCGATGTGTGGTTGAAGTGCCATCCAGAGGTGATGCTCACCTGTGGCCCAGCAAGAAGGATTGAGTTCTCCTGGATTTTCTTGTGGAAAATACAGCCTGGGGCCTCTGTGTCCTAAAATCCCTTTGCCTGGGAGCCTGAGGAGATTTATTGACAGGATTCAAATACTTCCCTTTCCCCATTATCTCCTACTCCCTTCCTTTTCTCCCCTCCCTCCTTTTCCCCAAAGGAGTTTTGGGACTCCTGGGCACTTTCCAAGCTTGTGTAATTTCAGACTGTGATCTCAGAAGCTCTATTTAATGTAAGAGGAACCCGAAAGGGTCATATTCATCCCATGCCCTCAGCACCCTGTGTGGCTGGTGTAGAAGTCTGGTGTGATCCTACCCCATCACGCTGCCATGGGTGTAGGAGGCTTGGAAAAGTCCTACAGCCCATCTTTTGGACTTTCCAACATCTCCCAGGGCACTCTGGGGCAAGGTTGTGGTTTATGATTTGGCCCGTGGCTGGCCACTGGTATGTTTTGAACCCCTCACAATCCCCGATCCTGGTGGAGGTTCCTTGCTGCCACAGTAATTAACCAAGCAATGTAATCAGCTGTGTCACAGGCCAGTCTTATGGCTTTTTATTTTGTTGAACTGCACAGCACAAGCAAGGATCAGCAGCTTGCCCCCTGGCCAGCCAAAGTCCCCTTTGCCCGTGCCTGGTGGAGACACCCGTCCAGCGTCTGGTGAGGGCGAGGACACCCTAGAAGGTGGTGGTCTTTGTGAGGAGAGATCCAGGCTTGCAGCAGGGCTCGGGATGCACAGGCTCCTGCTGGCAGGGCAGAGGTGGGCACATGCAGCCCTTGCCCTTGTCGTCCCCCCGTGGAGCGGCACAGTAATCGAGAGGCTCTTCCTCCTCCTCCTCGTCCATGGTGTTCCCCTCCCCAGCGTGGCAGCAGCAGAGGCTGGCATTGAGGCAGCGACGCAGGACACCGTGGAAGGAGTGCCGGAAGTTTTCCGAGAGGAAGCCGTAGAGGATGGGGTTGGCACAGCTGTTGGAGTAGCTGAGGATGAGGGAGGCATTGTTGACGGTGGCATCCAAGCGTCCCGGCAGCAGCAGGTTGATCAGCTGCACCACGTAGAAGGGCATCCAGCAGATCACGAACATGGCGACCACCATCAGCACCAGGCGGGTCAGCTTGCCCTCGGAGCGCCGGCGCTGCTGCCAGCCCACCCGCTGCGCCACCGCCCGCATCTTGCCCACGATCAGCAGGTAGCACAGCCCCATGGCCAACACCGGCAGCAAGAAGCCCAGCAAGGTGGTGTAGACCACAAAAGCGGCTGACCAGGCCGGGCTCGGCCAAAGGAGGTTGCAGGCCACCGCTTGGCCGTCGCGGGTGGTTGCCGTGCCGGCAAAGATGGGGATGGGCGAAGCGACCAGCAAAGAGAGGAGCCACACGCCCCCATTGACCATCTTGGCCACCCGAGGCCGGCGGTAGGTGGCCGCTCGCAGCGGGTGCACCACCGCGATGTAGCGGTCCAGGCTGAGAACAGTCAGGCAGAAGACGCTGGTGAACATGTTGAGCCCATCAACGCCCAGCACGGTGCGGCACAGGGCCCGGCCGAAGGGCCAGTGGTGCAGGGCGGCCGAGGTGGCCACGAAGGGGATGCTGAGCATGAAGAGTTCATCGGCGATGGCCAAGTTGAGCAGGTAGATGTTGGTGGCCGTTTTCATCTTGGCGTAGCGCAGGATGACGAAGATCACCAGGGAGTTGCCCAGCAGCCCCAGCAGGCACACCAGGGCGTAGATGCACTGGATCACCACCATGCCGGCGATCTCGCCCACCTTGCCACCCCATTCCGCTTGCCCCTGCTGCCGCCCAGCCTCCCCTGCAGCCGTGCTAGTGTTGGGGGGCACCTCAGAGGCGGCCCAACTGGCTACGGTCCAGAGGGGCACACTGGCCACCTGGGCCCCCGCTGGGAGCTGCTGAGTGTCGGCGTTCATGCTGGGAGACAGCCCATGGAGGGAACAGTGCCGGGGATGGGGGCCAGCCTGAAACAGGGCACAGGCAGAGAGAGGAAGGGGGAGATGAGAGCAGCAGCAAATGCAAAGCACATTTCCCCTTCTTTCCTCCTTGGATCTTGGCCACATGCATTGGGCAGCGTTGCCCGTGGTCTCCCCTGCTCCCTCCCTCCATCCCTCTCCATTCCCCGGGCACCTTCACATTATTCCTTGAGGCAGCAGCATCCAGGCCGGAGCATCCTGGTGTCTGGGGTCCTAGGGGCTGCAGGAGCGGGGAGTCTGTCAGCTACCCAGGGAGGCACAGCAGGAGACCCATGGCATGGCCTAAGAATCGATGCCACCAACCGCCTTAGCGAACGACCTCAGCGGTTTCATTAACCCCTGTAGGGAAAAGTCAAACAGAAGGAGAAACCAAGCTGGGCATCTTTTACCTCTCAGTCCTCCGAGGATTAAACGAGCATCTCTCGCCCCTTCCAGGGGGCAGCAGCCGGTGCTGGGAGCTGCTCCAACAGGATCCGCGAGCTCTTGGCAACGCAAAGTCCTGCTTGACCTGAATCAGATGACCAGAAGGATCCGGACCTTTTAAAGCGAAAGACAGAGCAGGCTGGCTGGGTGGGGATACAGGCGACAATCTCTCACCCCCATCGCCCCCGCTGTAAAAAATCCCATTTCCTGTTACAAAAGAAATAGGCGAAATAGAATCCAAGTTTCCAATGGACGCGCTCTGCTTTCCCGATGGAAAATAAAGCAGCAGCCGTACCCCTCCCCCTTCTCTCTGAGGTGTGCGGGATTCTGGTGGCTGTGCCCACGCCGAGGTGGGACAAACCATCCTCCTTCTCCTCCGGTGCTGAGCCCCGGTTCTCCGGTCCCTGGTGCTGCGGGCACTGCGGCGGGCGGGATGCTGCAGTCCGCGCTCGGCGGCGGGGAGGGACCGGGACCCCCCCACCCCAGAATCCACCCTCCTCCGCACACACTCCGCCTTCGCATTCCCCCCTCCTAACCTCAGCGGGTGCCTCCGGGGGGTCCCCGGGCAAAAGCAGGAGATGGATCCGGGTTGCCCTGGCGACCAGCCCCCACCCCTTCTTCCCCGCGCTCGCTCCCGCATCCCTCCCGCGCATCCCCTGCGCCGCCCTTCCTTGCCAACATCCCCCCCCCCCCCGCCTTTCTGCAGCCGCTGCAAGGCGAGGGGGGGCAGCGGGGGTGTGCAGGCAGGGACCTCCACATGCCTGTTTGGTTGGCAGGGCAGGAGTATCCCAAACCCTGGAGATGGGGAAATGGTGAACATAAGGTGGCTGGAATCAGGAGGAAGTTCCTTGCAATAAGAGTGGTGAAATGCTGGAACAGGTTGCCCAGGGATGTGATTGAGGCCCCATCCGTGGAGACCTTCAAGATCAGACGCGATGCATCCCTAGGGAGCCTGATCTAGTTGGAGGTGTCCCCTGCTGACTGTAGGTGGGTTGGACAAGATGACCTCTGAGGGTCCCTTGTAACCCAATGCCATCTGTGAATCTGTGGGGTGAGGAGCCCCAAGCCTGACCCTGAAAGCAGTTATACCTTGACAATTTCACCCCAAATCAGCGTTTACCTTGAACTTTGTGATGCTATGAGTATAGAGAGGAAGAAATTGCATCACTTGTTGGAGGCTGGGGTGGGGTTGGGTTTTATTTTAAGCAGCTGTTGTGTTTGGGGTTTTTTTCTTGATGGCAGGGCTCAAGGGCATCTTTCTGCCAAGAAATGACCATCAGCAGCTCAGCTCAGTGACATCACAGGTCTCAGGCAGAGACTTCCCCAAAAGGGTCAGAGAAGAGGAGGCTGAGGAGGGATCTAATAAATGCTTACAAATATCTAAGGAGTGGATGTCAGGAAGATGGGGCCAGACTCTTCTCAGTGGTGCCCAGCAACAAGACAAGAGGCAATGGGAACAAACTTGAATGTGGGAAGTTCCATCTAATCATGAGGAAGAGCTTCTTTACTTTGAGTGTGGCAGAATACTGCAGCATGCTGTCCAGGGAGTTGTTTGAGTCTCTGTCCCTGCAAACTTCCAAGGCCCACCTGGATGTGTTCCTATACCATCTGCTTTAGGTGATCCTGCTCAGGCAGGGGGGTTGGACTCAGTGATCTTCAGAGATTCCCTCCAAACCCTACCATTCTGTGGTTAGAATCATAGAAGCACAGAATCAGTCAGGATTGGAAGGGACCACAAGGATCATCCAGTTCCAACCCCTCTGACATGGGCAGGGACACCCTACCCTAGAGCAGGTTGCCCAGAGCCTCATCCAGCCTGGCCTTAAACACCTCCAGCCATGGGGCCTCAACCACCTCCCTGGGCAACCCATTTCAGCCTCTCACCACTCTCATGCTCAACAACTCCCTCCCCATGTCCAGCCCCAACCTACCATCTCCAGCTTTGCTCCATTCCCCCCAGTCCTGTCACTCCCTGATATCCTGGAAAGTCTCTCCCCAGCCTTTTTTGTAGCCCCCTTCAGATCCTGGAAGGCCACAAGAAGGTCACCTGGGAGCCTCCTCTGCTCCAGCCTGCACAGCCCCAACTCTTTCAGTCTGTGCTCACAGCAGAGCTGCTCCATCCCTTTGAGCATCCTTTTAGCCCTTCTCTGAACATGCTCCAGCATGTCCACATCCTTCTTGTAATGGAGGCTCCAGAACTGGATGCAGTACTCCAGGTGGAGTCTCACCAGAGTGGAGTAGAGGAGGAGAATCACCTCCCTGTCCCCGCTGTCCACATCTCTGCTGCAGCCCAGGCTCTGGTTGACTTTCTGGGCTGCAAGTGCACACTGCTGGCTCATGTTGAGGTTCTTGTCTAACAGCACTCCCAAGTCCCTCTCCTCAGGGCTGCTCTCTAACCAGTCACTGCCTAGCCTGTTCTGTGATTCAAGCCCTGGAACAGGCCACCCAGGGCAGTGGTGTAGTCCTCACCCTTGAAGGGTTTTTAAATCCCCTCCAAATGTGGTGCTGAAGGACATGGTTTAGTGGTGGCCTGGCAATGCTGTGTGAATAGATAGACTCAATAGTCTTAAAGGTCTTTCCCAACCTGAATCTCCATCACTTCTGAGGGGCTGGGGATTTTCTGATGGTGTCGCTCCAACCCCACCTTCCCAATCTGGACCTTTGAGTCATGGAGCAGAGGACCTTTGTCTCAGTTTTCTGCATCTTGGCTCCCAAATCATGGCACTTGAGAAGGTAAGAATGAGCTCATTTGTGTGAGGAGGGGGCTCTGCCCACATGAGTGGAAACCTAGACTAATGTATCTATGAAATTACTGAGAAGGGGCTCCCTGTGCCTGGGAAAGCAGCTGCACTCTTCCTCTGGCTGCTGAAGTGTGTGACCAGAGTTAATTGTGCAGCTGGCAGAGATGTTTTGGCTATTATATCCCAGCTTAAATATCAGGGTCGTGGAAAAATCACAGAATCCCAGCCTGGTAGGAGTTGGAAGGGACCTTCAGAGATCATCCTGTCCAACCCTCCTGAAAAACCAGAGTGACCCAGAGCAGGCTGCTCAAGATCATGTACAGCTGGGTTTGGAATCTCTCCAAAGAAGGAGCCTCTCTGAGCAGCCTTGTCCAGGGTTCCAGCACCCTCACAGGGAAGAATTTTTTCCCTCATGCTCAGATGGAACATGCTGGGGTTTAGTTTGCTCCCATTGCCCCTTATCCTGTTGCTGGACACCAATGCAAAGAGTCTGCCCCCATGCTCTTGACACCCTCTTTCAGACATTGATCAGCATTGAGAGGATGCCCTTCTGCAACCTAAACAGCCCCAGGTCTCCCTATTTCTCCTCCCCAGAGAGGTGCTCCAGCCCCATCAGGGTCTTCACAGAATCACAGCACCATGCAGGCTGGCAAAGCCCCTCAGGAGCACCAAGGCCAACCTAGAACCCTACTCTACAAGATTCACCTTCAACCGTAGCCCTAAGCACCACATCCAAACCACTCTTAAACACATCCAGGCTGGGTGACTCCTGCACCTCCCTGGGCAGCTCATTCCAGTCCCTGACCACTCTCTCCATGAAGAACTTTTTCCTAGTGTCCCTTCTAAACCTCCCCAGCCTCAGCTTCACAGCCCTAAAAGAAAGAGAAGTGCCAGTACCCACAGCTGCAGGGAGTCTGAACCCCCCCCACCCCTTCACCCCATCTCGTGGGCTGTTTTACCAGGGGAGAAAAATGACACTTTGTCCCCTCTGCGATGACACACAAGTTCCTGGAGGCCACCAGGCTGGGCAAGGAGGCCCAGGAG
This sequence comes from Tricholaema leucomelas, assembly GCA_013400475.1. NCBI lineage: Eukaryota > Metazoa > Chordata > Aves > Piciformes > Lybiidae > Tricholaema lacrymosa > Tricholaema leucomelas. The sequence goes on from WAAF01011668.1 coordinate 16,593, forward strand.
GGGCAGGGTGCTCCAGGGGTTCCTGTTACAGCCGGCGACCGGAAAGTGTATAATAAAACAATGAAACTGCCTGCAAATTACATCGACCCCCTCCACCTCCCAGGAGGAGCAGGAAACTTCTAAATGCTCTTTTACTGTAAAGGAGGAAACTCCTTTGCAGCAAGCACTGCTTTTGCCCACAGGGCTACTGCTTGGTGCTACTCCTTTCCTTGGAAAAGCTGGGGGTGGGAAGAGCCAGGGATGAATCCCGAAGGGAACGTTTTGGGGTGGCAGGTGCCACCAGAGCCTCCTTGTAGGTGCCTTGATAGGAGGCAGGTGGCACTTTGTGACATGGTTTAGTGGCCATAGTGGTGCTGAGTTGAGGGTTGAACTTGATGATCTTAAAGGACTCTTCCAACCATAATGGTCATATGATTCTGTAATCCTATGATCCTATGATTCTGTGATCCTATGATCCTGTGATTCTGTGATCCTATGATCCTATGATTCTGTGATCCTATGTTCTGTGATTCTGTGATCCTATGATTCTGTGATCCTATGATCCTGTGATTCTGTGATCCTATGATCCTATGATTCTGTGATCCTGTGATTCTGTGATTCTGTGATCCTATGATCCTGTGATCCTATGATCCTATGATCCTGTGATCCTATGATCCTATGATTCTATGATCCTATGATCCTATGATTCTGTAATCCTATGATTCTGTGATCCTATAATTCTGTGATTCTGTGATCCTATGATCCTGTGATTCTATTATTTTACGATTCTATGATTCTATTCTGTGATTCTACTACTCTTCATCTTCAAGAGAGATGTTGAGGTGCTGGAACATGTCCAGAGAAGGGCAACAAAGCTGGTGAAAGGCCTGGAACACAAACCCTATGAGGAGAGGCTGAGGGAGCTGGGGGTGTGCAGCCTGCAGAAGAGGAGGCTCAGGGGGGACCTCATTGCTGTCTACAACTACCTGAAGGGAGGCTGTAGCCAGGTGGGGTTGGGCTCTTCTGCCAGGCAGGCAACAACAGAACAAGGGGACACAGCCTCAAGTTGTGCCGGGGGAGGTCTAGGCTGGATGTTAGGAGGAAGTTGTTGGCAGAGAGAGTGATTGGCATTGGAATGGGCTGCCAGGGAGGTGGTGGAGTCACTGTCCCTGGAGGTGTTCAGGAAAAGCCTGGATGAGGCACTTGGTGCCATGGTCTGGTTGATTGGACAGGGCTGGGTGCTAGGTTGGGCTGGATGATCCTGGAGATCTCTTCCAACCTGGTTGATTCTATGACACTCTACTACTCTATGATTCCATTATTCTAGTGTTCTATTACTCTATGATTCAATTACTCTATGGTTCTGTGATTCTGTGATTCCATTACTCTGTGATTCTATTATTCTATGGCTCTATGATTCAATTACTCTATGGTTGTATTATTCTGTGTTTCTCTCACTCTATGATTCTATGATTCTGTCATTCTACCATTCTATCATTCTCTATTATATATATTATTGTGTATACCACTCCAGAAGCCTTAGGATGATTCCACTGCCTGAAGAGCACCTACAAGAAAGCTAGGGAGGGACGTTTTACAAGGGCTTGTAGCGATAGGACAAGAAGGAATGGATTGACACTTGAGGAGGGCAGATTTAGACTGTGATTAGAAAGAAATTCTTCACAGTGAGGGTGGTGAGACACTGGCATAGGTTGCCCAGGGAGGTCATGGATGCTCCCTTCCTGAAGGTGTTCAAGGTCAGGCTGGATGAAACCTTGAACAACCTGGGCTAGTGGAAGGTGTCTGTGTCTGAGTTGGAACTAGGTAATTTCTAAGGTCCCTTCCAACTCAAACCATTCTATGATGTTCTTCCAGACAGATGCTGGAGCACTCAAAACATTCTGCCTTGGGCAGGGAGCACCTCAGCACCCACCTCCCAGAATGTGCTTTCCAGGAAAAACTTACATTTAAAGCTTGTGTGCTGGAGATAAACCTCTAGCATGTGTCTCTGGCCCCATTTCTCTCCAGTAAGGGTGGTGAGACACTGGCACAGGTTGCCCAGGGAGGTTGTGGATGCCTCCTCCCTGAAGGTGTTCAAGCTCAGGTTGGATGAGACCTTCACCAACCTGATCTAGTGGAAGTTGTCCCAGTCCATGCCAGGGGATTTGGAACTAGATGATCTCTAAGGTCCCTTCCAACCTAAACCATTCTATGATTCTATGATTTCCAAGAGGGTCCTGCCCCCAGTGCTTGTAAGAGATGAGTTTCTCTAAGCCAAAGTGGCTGGAAGGATGAGCAGCAGTGATGACTCTCAGTCCTCCACGCTGAGCTAACCAGCTTTTACCCTCCTTCCTTCCAAACCTCACAGAGCCCAGAGATCTGAAATGAGAGACTCTTCACCAAGTTATTTTAATTGACTTGCTGAAGGAACAAAATCAACCTGCCTTCCCTCAAGTGAAGCTCTCCAGATGGTTAAGTCTAAAATAAAACCAGAGAGAGCATCAAGTGGTATTTAAATAGGTGAAAAAACTGCCTGATCTCAACACCCACAGCACGGAAGGATAAAAACTGGCTTTGCCAGGTGAAACCTGAAGCCTTCCCTTATCAATGCACTGGAAACATAGGGCAGCCTGGCACATGGATGTTTGGGTTGGATGCCCACCCAGCCAAGCCCATACTATATATATTGCCTTACAGTGGTGTAAAAGCAGGCATGTGGTGAAGCACTCTAATTTGAAAGTGCCTGAAAAATATCCTTTAAATGGCACCAGCCCTCCCTCTGCCATGCAGAGGGGGATTCCAGCCCATGCTGGGCTCCATGCTTGGCACACATCCCGCTGGGCATGACAGTCTGGAGGAGCCGCCTATAGATGTACCCAGCAGGAGCAAATACATGGGGAACAGCACGAATCCGTGTTGAATCAGCCCCATTTCCATACCTCAGAGTTGATGCCAGCACTATTGGAGATGAATCACAGAGTCACAGAGACGTTCAGGTTAGAAAAGCCCCTCAGGATCACCAAGTCCAACCAATAACCCTGCTCTACAAGATTCACCTTAAACCATATCCCCAGGCATATGAGGAGAACATTGTTTCCCTCAGGTCATAGAATCATAGAATGGCTTAGGTTGGATGACCTCAGAGATCATCCACTGCAACTCCCCTGGTCATAGAGTCATAGAATGGCTTAGGTTGGAAGAGACGTCAGAGATCATCCACTGCAACTCCCCTGGTCATAGAATCATAGAACGGCTTAGGTTGGAAGAGATGTCAGAGAGCATCCACTCCAACCCCCCTGGTCATAGAATCATAGAATCATAGAATGGTTTAGGTTGGAAGGGACCTCAAGGACCATCCAGCTCCAACCCCCTGCCATAGGCAGGGACACCTCCCACTAGAGCAGGCTGCTCAAGGCCTCATCCAGCCTGGCCTTAAACACCTCCAGGGAGGAAGCATCCACAACCTCCCTGGGCAACCTGTGCCAGTGTCTCACCACCCTCACTGTAAAGAACTTCCTCCTAACATCCAGTCTAAATCTCCCCTCTGCCAGCTTAAACCCATTCCCCCTCGTCCTGACATTACCAGACCTTGTCAATAGTCCCTCCCCAGCCTTCCTGTAGGCTCCCTTCAGATACTGGAAAGCCACTCTAAGGTCTCCTCGAAGCCTTCTCCTCTCCAGGCTGCAGAGCCCCAACTCTCTCAGCCTGTCCTCATAGCAGAGCTGCTGCAGCCCTCTGAGCATCTTCGTGGCTCTCCTCTGGACTCGCTCCAGCAGTTCCATGTCCTTCTTGTGTTGGGGGCTCCAGAACTGCACACAGTACTCCAGGTGGGGTCTGAGGAGAGCAGAGTAAAGGGGGAGAATCCCCTCCCTTGCCCTGCTGGCCACACTGCTCTTGATGCAGCCCAGCACAGGGTTGCTGTCTGGGCTGCATGTGCACACTGCAGGCTCAGGTTGAGCTTTTCATCAACCCAGACCCCCAGGGCCTTCTCCTCAGGGCTGCTCTCAGCCATTCCCCACCCAGCCTGGAGCTGTGCCTGGGATTGCACCGACCCAGGTGCAGGACCTTACATTTGGCCTTGTTAAACGTCATGGCTTAGGTTGTAAGGGACCTCAGAGATCATCCACTCCAAACCACCCTGGTCACAGAACCATAGAATGGCTTAGGTTGGAAGAGACTTCCAAAGCTCTTGGTTGGGATTGGGTTGGGTTGGAAGGGACTTCCAAAGCTCATCCAGACCCTCTGCAGTAAGCAGGAACACCCTCAGCTAGATCAGGTTGCCCAGAGCCCTGTTGAGCCTCACTTTGGGTCTCCACAGCCTGTTATCTCACAGTCTCACAGTCTCACAGTACCACCAAGGTTGGAAGAGACCTCACAGATCATCAAGTCCAACCCTTTACCACAGAGCGCAAGGCTAGACCATGGCACCAAGTGCCACGTCCAATCCTGCCTTGAACAGCTCCAGGGACGGCGACTCCACCACCTCCCTGGGCAGCCCATTCCAGTGTCCAATGACTCTCTCAGTCAAGAACTTTCTCCTCACCTCAAGCCTAAATTTCCCCTGGCGTAGCTTGAGGCTGTGTCCTCTTGTTCTGGTGCTGGCTGCCTGAGAGAAGAGAGCAACCTCCTCCTGGCCACAATCACCCCTCAGGTATTCACTATTTCCACTTTACATCTGCTGTCTTCAGAGGTGAAACACTCTAAGGCCTTTGCAGGTCTCAGTCCACCTCAGTAAGGCTCCTCTTGGTCAGGCTGAACCAGAGCTGAATGTGTGCTGGGATGTGGGGCTCATATTGCACTGACCCTCAGAGGAATGCATGCCTGGGGAGGTGAGATAAGCTCTTCTGAGCATCACCTCGAAGGACACCACTCTTACTTGCTGAGCTGACTGGTCTGTTTGTTTCACAGCATTAAAATCAGAGCTGGGAAAGTGGGGCTGGACCTTTGGGTCTGATTTCCTGCTCCTCTGTGCGATATTTCAGCAGAGCCTTTGCTATTTTCCATGGAATCACAGAATGATAGGGATATTGAATGACTCCAGAGCTAAAGGCCCCCACCATGACCATATTGCCAGCATCCAGGAGCTGCTTTCTCAGCTGAAAATAGGCTAATCCCCGTGGTAAGAGCTGGATTGAGATGGAACCGACGCTGCCAATTGCGCATTTTCTCCCTTCTAAGCCTTTCAAGCTCTGAATATAAAACCTGAACATCTTTGCTTTGCAGCCTTTCTATACATCACTCTCTGCTTTTAGTCATAGAGAAAGCCAGACTCCCGAAAATCAGTGTTCATTGGACCAGAAGCTTCCATCTGAACATGAGGAGGAATTTCTTTTCCTTTGAGGATGGTAGAGCACTGAACAGGCTGCCCAGAGAGGTGCTGGGGGGGCTCCAACACTGGAGACATTCAAAACCCCCCTGAATGCAAGGCCTTGTAATGACAGGACGAGGAGTAATGGCAGAGGGGATATCCAAACTAGATGTTAGGAAGAAGTGAGGCTGGTGAGACACTGGAACGGGTTGCCAAGGGAGGTTGTGGATGCTCCCTCCCTGGAAGTGTTCAAGGTCAGGTTGGATGAGGCCTTGAGTTCTAGTGGGAGGCTGTGGCAGGGGGTTGGAAGTAGATGATCTTTGAAGTCCCTTCCAACTTAAACCATTCCATGATTCTATGATCCTAGAGGAAAGGAGGCTATGGGGAGTCCACCTCGCTCTCTACAACTCCCTGAAGGGAGACAAGAGTAAGGTGGCAGTTGGTCTCTTCTCCCAAGGAACAAGAGGAAATGGCCTCAAGTTGCACCAGAGTTGTTTTCAGCTGGACATTAGGAACGATTTCTTCTCCAGAAGAGTTGTCAAGCCCTGGAACAGGCTGCCCAGGGAAGTGGTGAAGGGAAGGATCTCAGAGCTATGTAGATGTGTTGCTGAGGAATGTGGTTTAGTGTTAACCTGGTAGCACTGGGTTGATGGTGGTTAAAGGTCTAGTGGGAGGTGTTGCTGCCCATGGTGGGGAGTTGGAAGTAGATGATCTTTGAGGTCACTTCCAACCTAAATTATTCTATCCCATCCTGTGCATCCTGCTCTAGGTGAACCTGCTCTGGCAGGAAGGTTGGGCTAGATGATCTCCAGAGGTGCTTTCCAACACCTATCATTCTGTGATTCTGGGAAAAAGGCCAAAACTTCCACTGGAATGTTGTGCAGAGGAGCAGGAGATCAGACCCAAATGCCCAGCCCCACTTCCCCAGCTTTCATTTTAATGCTGAGAAACACACACTCGAGTCAGTTCATTAAATAAGAGTGGTGTCCTTCGAGGTGATGCTCAGAAGAGCTTATGTCATCTCCCTGAGTATGTGGCCCTCTGAGGGTCAAGGCAGTAAGAGCATCCCAGGAGGCAGCAATAATTGCCAGCAAGGCTAGCGAGCAGCAGTGATCCATCTTCATTTCATGCATCTCTCTGGTCAGAAGGAAAGAAGATGTCTGAAAAGCCCTGACTTCAATTAAATTGCAACACAACAATGAAATCCAAATGCAGCTTCTGGCCTTCTGATTTCAGAATCATAGCATGGTAGGGATTAGAAGCAACCTTTAAAGATCACCGAGTCCAAATCCCCTACCAAACCAGGATCACCTAGGGCAGGTCACACAGGAACAGAATAGAATAGAATAGAATAGAATAGAATAGAATAGAATAGAACAGGTTGGAAGAGACCTCCAAGCTCATCCAGTCCAACCTAGCACCCAGCCCTATCCAGTCAACCAGACCATGGCACTAAGTGCCTCATCCAGGCTTTTCTTGAACACCTCCAGGGACGGTGACTCCACCACCTCCCTGGGCAGCCCATTCCAATGCCAATCACTCTCTCTGCCAACAACTCCCTCCTAACATCCAGCCTAGACCTCCCCTGGCATAACTTGAGACTGTGTCCCCTTGTTCTGTTGCTGGTTGCCTGGCAGAAGAGACCAACCCCACCTGGCTACAACCTCCCTTCAGATAATTGCAGACAGCAAAGAGGTCTCCCCTGAGCCTCCTCTTCTCCAGGCTAAACAACCCCAGCTCCCTCAGCCTCTCCTCACAGGATTTGTGTTCCAGGCCCTTCACCAGCCTTGTTGCCCTTCTCTGGACACCTTCCAGCATCTTGACAGTCTCCAGAGAAGGAGACCCCACAATCTCTCTGGGCAGCCTGCTCCAGGGTTCTGTCACCCTCACAGTAAGGAAGTTTTTCCTCCCATTGAGGTGGAACTTCCTGTGTTCCAGTTTGCATTCATTTCCCTTGTCTTATCACAGGATACCACTGAAAAGAATCTGCCCCCTTCTTCTTGACACCAACCCTGCAGATATTCATAGATATTCGTAAAATCTCCTCTCAGTCTTCTCTTTTGCAGGCTAAACAGCCCCAGGTCTCTTAGCCTTTCCTCATCAGACAGATGTTGCAGTCCCTTCATCATCCTCATAGCCTCCACTGGACACTCTCCAGTGTATCCCTGTCTCTCTTGAACTGGGGAGCACAGAACTGGGTGCAATACTCCGAATGTGGTCTCACCAGGGCAGAGTGGAGGGGGAGGAGAACCTCCCTTGACCTGCTGGCCACCCTCTTCTGAATGCACCCCAGGATACCGTTGGCATTCTTGGCCACAAGGGCGCATTGCTGTCCCATGGATCACTTCTGGTGCAGAGTAAGAGAGGGCTCTGCCCGAAAATCCCTGACTCTCACAGAGAAGATGGAAGATGCTTCACAACTCTCAGAACTGGTAGCTCCAGGCAAAGAGCAGCATCAAAAAGCCAAGTTTTTCCCCCAGCTTCAAAGTGCCCATAGCAGGATCATCCCCCACTGCCCTTTGAAGCCAGGGCAGAGGCTTCATCCCCACCCAAGCATTTGAAAAGCATCATTTTTTTGTGGTGTTATGGTTGCATTCTCCCCAGGAAGTTCTCTCTTTCAATTAGTTAAATGAGAAGCAAGAGCTCATCCTGCCCAGAAGCTCTCCAAAAAGCCACCCAAGAACTGGGCACCCTTCAGGCACTGCTGCTCATGGCTGGGGACACCTCAATGATGTGATGCTCCACTTCATTGGAAGGGTCCAGAAAGAGAGTAAAATCATCCCACACCATCATGGGTGCTGCCTGTGAATTCTTCTGTGCATGCTTTCCTCCTCTTGCCTTGCTTCACCTTTAGGCACTCTCTGCCATAGCATCCAGCGAGACCTGGACAGACAGAGCTGGGCACAGAGCAACCAAATGAGGTTAAACAAGGACAAGTGCAGAGTCCTGCACCTGGGGAGGAACAATAAACTGCAGCAGCACAGGCTGGGAGGTGACTGCTGGAGAGCAGCTCTGTGGAGAGGGACCTGGGAGTGCTGGGGGAGAACATCCATGGCACAGCAATGTGCTCTGGTGGTCAAGAGGCCAATGGGATCCCAGGGGGCATTAAGAGGAGTGTGTCCAGCAGATCAAGGGAGGTTCTCCTCCCCCTCTACTCTGCTCTGCTGAGACCTCGTCTTGAGTACTGCCTTCAGTTTTGGGCTCCCCAGTTGAAGAGGGACAGGGATCTGCTGGAGAGGGTCCTGTGGAGGGCTGATGAAGAGAGGCTGAGGAACCTGGGGCTGTTTAGTCTGAAGAAGACTGAGAGGGGATTTAATCAATATCTGTAACTATCTGAGAGCTGGGGGTCAGGAGAGGGGGGACAGGTTGTGCTCACTGCTCTCTGGGATAGGATAGGGAGCAATGGATGTAAGCTGTAGCACAGGAGGTTCCAGCTCTACACAAGGGAACTGAAAGGGTCCCAGAGCACTGGCACAGGCTGCCCAGAATGGTTGTGGAGTCTCCTTCTCTGGAGCCGTTCCAGGCCTGTCTGGATGTGTTCCTCTGTGCCCTGAACTAGATTGTCTGGTCCTGCTCTGGCAGGGGAGTTGAACTCGATGATCTCTTTGGGTCCCTTCCAACCCCTGACATCCTGTGGGCCTGTGATCCTCCTGGGGAAGCTGAGACTAGGTGAGTGGACAAAGAGGTGGGCTGAGAACTGGCTGCAGCCAGAGCACAGAAGCTTGGGATTAGTGATGCAGGGTCTAGTTGCAGGCCTGTAGCTCTTGGTGCTCCCCAGGGGTCAAAACTGAGTCCACAGAATCACAGAAGCATTCAGGTTAGAAAAGACCCTGAGGATCACCAAGTCCAACTGATAAGTCCAGTCTGGTTCAGCATCTTCATCAGTGACCTAGGGACAGAGTGGACCCTCAGCAGGTTTGCTGATGGGAGGAGTGACTGACTCCCCATCAGGCTGTGCTGCCAGACCTGGGCAAGGCTGGAGAGCTGGGCAGAGGTGGACCTCATGAAATACATCAAGGACAAGTGTAGGGTCCAGCCTCTGAGAAGGAAAGATCTCTGCACCAGCACAGGTTAGGAGGTGACCTGCTGGGAAGCAGCTCTGTAGAGAAGGACCTGGGAGTGGTGGTGGACATTAAGTTGCACACAAGGTAGACTGTGCCCTCGTGGCCAAGAGCACAAGTGGTCTCTTGGGATGCATGAGAAAGAGTGTGGCCAGCAGGCTGAAGGAGGTTCTTCTCCCCCTCTACTCTGCCCTAGTGAAACCAAATCTGGAGTACTTGGTCCAGTGCTGGGCTCCCCAGTTCAAGAGGGACAGGGAACTACTGGAGAGAGTCTGGTGGAGGCTACAAAGATGCTGAAGGGCCTGGAGCATCTCTGAAGAGGAGAAATGGAAAGACCTGAAGCTGTTTAACCTGGAGAAGAGAAAACTGAGAGGAGACCTTCTCAGTGCTGATCACTGTCTAAAGAGTGGTGATCAAGAGGATGGGACCAGTCTCTTTTCAGCCAGAGGACAAGGTGCGATGGGCACTAACTGCAACACAGGAGGTACCATCTGAACTTCTTTGCTGTGAGGATGCTGGAGCCCTGCGGCAGCCTGCCCGGGGAGGTTGCTCCGTGTGTCGGGGCTGTTTCGCTCTCCCGCAGCCCGTGGCTGCTGCTGCAGCTGCTAAAGGTCTCTTAACAAAACCGGGCGGTGCACACAAGTGACAATAGCGGCGGTGGAGATGCGGTCGGTCTCTGCAGGGCTGGGATTTCCTGGCAGAGCTCACATATCCTTTGTTGTGGAAAGCAGACCTCAGCAGGGATGCCACACCTTTGGAGGGGGTGCTCAGAGAGCTGCGCCTAACCAGGACTAGCCTGTGCCCTTGCGGAGCCTCATCCTCCGTCCCGAGATGTGCTTCTCTCCTGCCTTCTCCTTCTCCTTCTCCTTCTCTCTCTCCTTCTCCTTCTCCCCCTCCTCCTTCTCCTTCTCCTTCTCCTTCTCCTTCTCCTTCTCCTTCTCCTTCTCCTTCTCCTTCTCCTTCTCCTTCTCCTTCTCCTTCTCCTTCTCCTTCTCCTTCTCCCTCTCCTTCTCCTTCTCCTTCTCCTTCTCCTTCTCCTTCTCCTTCTCCTTCTCCTTCTCCCTCTCCGCCTCCTTCCCCTTCTCTCTCTCCTCCTTCTCTTCGCTTTCTTCTCCCTCTCTCTGCCTCTCCTCCTTCTTCTCCTTCTCCTTCTTCTCCATCTCTGTCTCCCTCTCCTTCTCCTTCTCCTCCACCCACCCCTCTCCTCCCCCTCCTCCCTCAACAGCCAGTCCAACAACAGCTTTTGCATCTCCATGTCGTTCCTATGATAGCTTAGCAAAGCCAGAGCTCTTCCAGAGTAAGCACAGGCTGTGGGGGGAAATCTGCCTTTCCATGAGACCAGCCCCTGGCCCTTGCTGTTATTTGCTGACCATATCCTGTTTGTTTTCTTTCACTTCTAACTGGGGACCCACGTGGTGGCAAAGCCAAATTTGAGCCCCTCAAAAGGTGCTGTAGCACATCTCCTACAGACCAGGCAGGGAAGTGTTATGCTTGATTTCCAGGCACAGAGAATGTCAGAAGACTCTTGACACTGAGCTGTGGTACCCCCAGGGACAGGACACTTCCCATTGTGTGGCCTCCGCAGCAGCTCTTGGGTCCACTGAGCAAGACCAGGGCAGCCCCAGGAGGGTTGAAGATGTCACAATGATTTTTGTTTGTTGCTGTGTTTATTCCCAGAAGCCTGCTGGTTTGGCACTGGGTGAGTAATGGCTGTCCCCCACCCTTCCCTTCAGGCTGAGCCACCGGATAGGATGCTCCTCCTTGAGCTTTTCCTTGAGGTCTCTCCCACCCTGGTGATGAGTCCACGACTTCTGGCAGCCCCTTTGCTACCACCTGGCTATTTGCCTCCCATCCTAGCTTTATGGGGACCTGTGAGCCCCTGATTTGATGTTTCATAGGGAAGAGCTCAGAATCTTGACTAAGACTGTGGGTTTGGAGTTGGATCTTTGCCCTCGGGTCTGCAGCCTGGTCAGGGAGCATCGCCAAGGGGTAGAGGCCACGAGGAAAGGATCCTGACTATTTTTCTCTGTGTTATCTCAGGAAATGGGGCCAAGGACACATGCTGGAGGTTTATCTCCAGCACACAAGCTTTAAAAATAAGTTTTTCCTGGGAAGCACATTCTGGGAGGGGGGTGCTGAGGTGCTCCCTGCCCAAGGCAGCATGTTCTGAATGAATCATAGAATCATAGCAGCATGTTCTTAGTGAATCATAGCATCATAGAATCAAGCAGGTTGGAAGAGATCTCCAAGCTCATCCAGTCCAACCTAGCACCCAGCCCTGGCCAATCAACCAGACCATGGCACTAAGTGCCCCAGCCAGGCTTTGCTTCAACACCTCCAGGGACAGCAACTCCACCACCTCCCTGGGCAGCCCATTCCAATGCCAATCACTCTCTCTGCCAACAACTTCCTCCTGACATCCAGCCTAGACCTCCCCTGGCACAACTTGAGACTCTGTCCCTTTGTTCTACTGCTTGTTGCCTGGCAGAAGAGATCAACCCCACCTGGCACTGTGCTCCATCATCTGTCTGGAAAACATCACAGAATCATAGAATGGTTTAGGTTGGAAGGGACCTCAAGGATTATTCAGCTCCAACCCCCCACTGTAGGCAGGGACACCTCCCCCTAGCCCAGGTTGCTCAAGGTCTCATCCAGCCTGGCCTTAAAAACCTCCAGGAAGGAAGCATCCACAACCTCCCTGGGCAACCTGTGCCAGTGTCTCACCACCTTCACTCACCCTCAACCTAATCTCCAGTCCAAATCTGTCCTCCTCAAGCTTCAATCCATTCCCTTTTGTCCAACAGCCTTTGTAAAAAGTCCCTTCTAGGCTTTGTTGCAGGCCCCCTTCAGGTACTAGAAGGCCATTATAAGGTCTCCCTGGAGCCTTCTCTTCTCCAAGCTGATCACAATATTGTCCTCAGTGAGGCCTGGGTTGTGGTGGTGATAAGCCCCAAATCTTGTTTCAGTGCTGCTTTAGAGGGACATAGACCTTACTGGAGTGGGTTCAGAGAAGGGCCACAAAGGTGGTCAGAGGGCTGGAGCACCTCTGCTATGGGGACAGGCTGAAAGAATTGGGGCTGCTCAGTCTGGAGAAGAGAAGGCTCCAGGGACACCTTATAGCCACAGAGTCCAGACCCACACAGAGCCCAAGACAGCTGTGAAGGAACCACATCTATGAACCCCGAGGACATGGATCAAATGAAGCACCACAAGAAGTGTGGCCAGCAGATGCAGAGAGGTGGTTCTGCCACTCTGCTCTGGTGAGGCCTCACCTGGAGTACTGCATCCAGCTCTGGGACCTCCAACCCAAGAGAGACATGGACCTGCTGGAGTGAGTCCAGAGGAGGGCCACAAAGATGCTCAGAGGGCTGGAGCAGCTCTGCTATGGGAACAGGCTGGAAGAATTGGGGTTCTCAACCTGGAGAAGACTCCAGGGGGACCTTAGAGCTACAGTCCAATATCTGAAAAGGACTTAGAGGAAGGCTGGGGAGGGGCTGTTTAGAAGGGCTTGGGGTGATAGGATGAGGGGCAGTGGTTTGAAAGTGGAGCAGGGGAGATTTAGGTTGGATATCAGGAGGAAGCTCCTTACAGTGAGTGGTGGAACACTGGAACAGTTTGCCCAGGGGCATGGTTGACATCCCATTGCTGGAGGCCTTCAAGATCAGCCTTGATGTGTCCCTGGGCAGCCTGATGTAGTTGGAGGTGTCTCTGCTGCCTGCAGGGCAGTTGGACAAGATGAGCTTTGAGAGTCCCTTCCAACCCAATGTGATCTGTGAGTCTGAGTAACTGCTTGAGCAAGACACACAGAGGAAATCAGGCACTTTCTAATGCTGACTGTTCCCCACTCAGGACAGAAATTCAGGGGGAAGGTCTCCTTTTCCTGAAAGAAAGCAAAAAAGAATCATAGAATCATAGAATCATANAGTGGAGCACAGAAGCACAGAATGTGATCAAGGATCACATTGGGTGCTTCTGTGCTCCACAGCCTCCCTGGGCAACTTGTGCCAGTGTCTCACCACCCTCACTGTAAACAACTTTCTCCTAACATCCAGTCTAAATCTCCCCTCCTCCAGCTTAAACCCATTCCCCCTCGTCCTGACATTCCCAGACCTTGTCAATAGTCCCTCCCCAGCCTTCCTGTAGGCTCCCTTCAGATACTGCAAAGCCACTCTAAGGTCTCCTGGAAGCCTTCTCTTCTCCAGGCTGCAGAGCCCCAACTCTCTCAGCCTGTCCTCATAGCAGAGCTGCTGCAGCCCTCTGAGCATCTTTGTGGCTCTCCTCTGGACTGGCTCCAGCAGTTCCATGTCCTGCTTGTGCTGGGGGCTCCAGAAGAAAGCAGCCTTTTGCTCTGAAAAAGCCTCCCCTTCACTCCTGGGAAGAAACACCTCTCCAAACACCTTTACCCCTGGATGCCCCTGAGTTTGACATGGCAGACAGGGAGGGAACAAGGTGTCACTGTGGCCAGGAATGCTCTGATGGGGCAGCTGTCAGGACAGGGAGGCTGGATGGCAGAGGATGTCATTCCCTGCAGGGGAGTGAGGCCTCCATCAGCTTTTTAGGAAAGAAAGAGGAAAAAAAAAAAAAAGAGAGAATTTGATTTTCCTGATATTGTTTTGTACCTCTAAAGGAAATTCCAGGACTGGGAACCTACAGGGAAACAATGGGGGTGAAGGCAGGCTGCCCCAGCTTGGTGTGGTCCTCTTACAGCCAGCACAGGGCCCCAGGCCCCAGCCCAGCCCTTTGGGGCACCGTCAGGGAATCTCTGCCAGGACCTCCACCCTATCCGCACCCAGCGCCCTGCTGCCTGCACCCACCCTGCTGCCTGCACCCCATTCTAGGAGCAGGAATTGGTTTTGCTTCCTAACTTTCTTGCTCTTCAATAAAACAAAATGAAAATGCCCAAATTCCACAGCAAATTGCAGCAGGAGCAGGACAGTGGTGGTGCTCCCACGCTCAGCACTGCTGATGCCGCAGCTCAAATGTTGAGCTCAGTTTTGGGGTCCTCAGTCCAAGAAGGATATTGAGGTCATGGAGCATGTCCAGAGAAGGGCAATAAAGCTGATAAAGGGTTTGGAGAACAGGGCTGGGGTAGGAGCAGCCGAGGGACCTGGGGGAGAGAGCTGGGTGAGGAGAAATCAAGTGAAATAAGGGCAAGTGCCAGATCCTGTAGTTGGGGAAGAACAACCCCATGGATCAGTGCAGGTTGGGTGCTGAGCTGCTGGAGAGCAGCTCTGAGGAAAAGGACCTGGGAGTCCTGATAGGCAACAGGATGAGCATGAGCAGGCAAGGTGCCCTTGTGGCCAAGAAGGTTGATGGCACCAGTGGTGTCCCCAGGGATCAGTGCTGGGACCAGGCCTGTTTAATGTCTCCATTGATGATCTGGAACAGGGCATTGAGTCCAGCAT
>WAAF01011669.1:0-10686 GCA_013400475.1 Tricholaema leucomelas
GGCGGGGGATACCCAAACCATCACACAAATATATTTCTTTGTTTCAAAATGTTATGACAAAGCTTAGAGTACTTTGTGCTTGATAAAACTTTAGCAATTTCCTCTAGGATATATGTCAGGCTTTGTGTAAAGAGTAGCTCAACCTCAGTCATTTTCTACTGACTTCCCATAAAATGAGCAAGTTGTTCAAGCAGTTTATATTGACTTCATTCACTTTCAAATAAGTAATGTCTTTGATGTCAGCTAATTAGTTCTGCACTGTTTAACAAGGCTCTGTGCATTTGAGTTAGTGAAAGAATAATAATAAAACCTTTCAAGTAAGCTCACAATCTAAAGCACACTTCTCAGGTGATACTTCAGAACAAATTCTGAATTCCAGATTTCTATTCCGAATTGCCCCTTCAACATGACCTTGATCTTTCAAAGACTTTCATCTAGGTAGAGTCTTTCCTGGCTTGAAAGATCTTTTTTAATCCTGCTCTTGAAAAGATCTTAGCTCCCAGGGATTTACTTTATTTCTTTCCAGCTGTGACTTCTTTACTTTGAGCTACTTGCTGTATGAAAGTGCACTACCTCAGCTACCTCTGCAGCTAACAGACTTATGACGACTGCACGGTGCGTAACCAAGGCAAAATCTGAGCATAAAGGCTATTTTTCCTAATATGTGTTTAAATGCAGTAACCAAAAGACTTGTGACACATGCACAACTTTATTGATTTGTTATAGCAAAGGTTAATTTGACTGCTACCTGAAGTAACTGAAACTTATCTTTGAAAAAGGATCCCCTGGGAAGTCTGTTTGCAACACACTGTATAACATTGCCCATAGCAACTTCATATTGAACCACACTGCTCAAGGCAAACTTTCACACAGCCCTCACCTCAACCAGTGACTGAGACACTAGCAAAGGTCACCTCAGTCATCTCCCCTTCCCTGCTTTAAGCCACTTCTTTGGCTAGTGATCCAACAGCCAAAGTCCTCCACATAAAAATTGGAACAGCCTTTGAATTAAAGGCTCATTATCAAAAGATACATATAAAGCTTAGCAAGAAAATGAAATCTCTTGCACAGATAAATAAAAGATGGTATGATTGCACCCTGTTAGGCTTGGCACATAAAAGTTTGCTGAAGAAAATGTATCTAGGATGCCAAGAAGTCATGTTTCAGATGTGAAAGGGAAATTTCAATTACAACTGCTCAGCAGCAGCAATTTGTGACAAAGGAGCAAGCTGGTGTAAGTGATAAAGAGCTCTTACTGCAAGAAAGGCTTAAACTGGCCAGAAGCTGGAATGCCAGAAACGGAACTACATCTTTCAAGGAACTGAAGTATCCCTTGGTGATGAGACAAGAAACAGTTTCAGCATTGTCTTGTAGACCGTACTGGAATGGGAGTGCACAGGGGTCAGTATTAGACAGCAGAGCTGGGCTGATGGGTGATCCATGGCCAGGATAAAGTGCTCCATGTAACCACTCAAATGATTTATGCTGACCAAGTGTATGTCATCGTCCTGCTTGGGATGCATTTTTGCAGACTTCAGGTAGAATCACATGTTACAGTGGTACTCTGCTTAGTCCACTGTTCATAGTATTTTTTCTTTCCTGCTTTAAACACAAACATGTTTAGTTAGCCCAGAAGGGTACTGTAAACATTCCCCAATGGCTTTTCAAAATTATTCAAAAGAAGTTACTTAAATCTGCAACATAAAATGGCTTCAGCTGGTAGGACTGTTCTGTTAATCTATACCAATATGTGCTGTGCATCCAAATTGAAGCAACACCAGGTAATAGTTGTTATGTAGTTTCATTTGGCCTTTCATATCCTAGGTCTTCAATGTACAGAAGCCTGAATTCCCATTCAAAAGTATCCTACGTACAGTATCGTACATGCTAAGATATTACTATAGCAGTCTGTTCTACTAATAAGAAACTTCTGAGGGCAATGTTTAAACAGCTGTTTGCAACCACTTACAGGTTCTCTGTTTTCTCATTTTTAAGCATCTACAGCTCAGGATATCATACAGTCTGTGCTAGTTTGAGCTAGCTAGAATGTTTTGGTGATGTCACGGAGGGGCTGTAGGCCCGAAAATTAGGCTTATTTCTATTCCTCGCTTTTCATTTGCCCTTCCTGGACATGCTCACCTACCTCAGACAGAGGTAAACACGTTGAAGGCGCATGGGGAGACAATGGGCCTGGCGCCACACTGACTGGGCTGCTCAGGGCCCACGTGGTAGACACGTTGCATAAGCTCACGCGTTGAGCATGTGGCTTGCTCATGCTCTTCCCATATTTGGGGGTACCGGACCCGTGGACCTTTCCAAATTTGGTATGTCCCTGCCTGCTGCCAGAAGCCTATTGGACAGTGCTATGGCCGACAAACCCATCAATCTCCATACATTGCTTATAAATGGGGCAATCTAAGTAAACAAGGCACCCTCCTTTGCCTTTGGGCCCTTTGCCTTGGCCTTTGCCCTTTGTCTTTTGCCTTTTGCCACCCCTCTGACTTCTGCCTGAGGCCATTGCCTTTGTCCCACGGCAACCTGCATCAATCAGCAGATGATCAAACAAGGCGTTCCCGGCAGCTCTCCACCTTCGCCTGTTGCTTTAGCCTGATCTTTTCAGACAGCACGCCCCAGAACCCAAAGAACTGTTATCCCCACAGGAATCAACTCCGTGACTTCCCTCATCTTATATTTGGGGACCACAGATTCTAAGACTCTGATTTGTGAGTACTCAACTCTCTTATTCAAGCTGCAAAGGAACTTTATTGACTCCACCAGTGGCACTTTCTGCCACAAGACTCTCTGATNGCTGGGGAACTGGCTGAGCTGTGTCTTACTCTCAAACCTCACCCTCCATTTTGGACTAATCCACTTTGCTTCCTAACTCCCTGGCCGAACCTCCATTCTTCCTTGGGACTGGGGTAAGGTTGAGAGGGGTAGGGGGAAGGTGAAGGGGTGGTAGAGAGCCCCTCCTGGGGACTCAGGTTTCTGGGAGGGGAGTTGTGTTTCTGTATTACCTTTTACCTTGTATATTTCTGTATATAACTGCATATACTGTAAATATCTGCTTGTATATTCTGCTAGCCATAAATATAAGCTTCATTCATATTTCCAGAGCTGTCTGAGTCTAGTCTGGGTGATTTCTAAAGTGGGGGGAGGGGGGAGGGAACACCCAAACCCCTACAAGTCACGAAAGTACATTGAGGTCCTATTATCAGTTAATCCCAACAGTTCACAAAAATCAAAGCTAAACAGAGATAAAATGCTTTGCTTACTTTCCCAGAGGGTACCTGTTGCAGTTAGGGTCTGGCGACCAGAAGATGGCATGCTGTCACGGAAAGATAGGGCTCCTCTCTGTGCTCTCTATGATCTCTCTATGATTTCTTTGTTATACCTAAGTATAACACAGCTTCCTGTCTGTGATGCAAGCAGAAGGAAGTGACGTTGCTACCTATCCTATATAATCCCATGCTACATGTTAATAAACACCATTTTGCTGTCCACCACGTTGGTGTTTGCATGCTGATGACCACGTGCTGCCATTACTGAACCAGGGCATTGTGGCAGAACGGCCACAGGTACCACATGCCATTCAAGTACTGTATAAAGTCCTGTAATCTCAACAGCAATAACAAACTTACTTCACATATGCAGTCTTACTTTAAGTTAATCATCTTAGAGTTTTCCCGTATGCCAAAAGTCACTGCAAGTTTGGAGTGCAAAACTTAAAGTAATTACAGTACTTTCCTCCATTAACATAAACTGCAGTTTCAAAAGTATGAAACAGATTCTGTGTACAGTGATTTGACAAACCTTAACCATTTTAATACACTTATTTAATGTCTTTCTTCTTTGATATTTACAATGTGCATCAGTTCATATCGTACCTACAAGTTATCTAGTCATATGTAGTGTATGGTCAAGCAGGGACTTGCTTGGTTTGGAGAGAATAGTAAACTCTCCCAGGCTGCATTCATGTCTACTGAAATTTTTGGTACTTTAAGATTGGGCCCACAGCACCTCAAACACAGGAGGTAAGTTTAATCATGATATATTGTCTCACAAATTGAATATTAATGACGAAAAATAGCTTTCAAGACAGCAAAATACCTATTGTGCTGTCTAAGGTGTGTATAATTTGCTGTGATAGACATGCTAACATCTACTCAATGACTTAACAAACTATGACTTAATAAGCTGAGGAAACACACATCCTCTTTTACATAAATAGTATATATATTTAACAGCAATTTGTTTTCCAGAGTATTGAACTCAAACATTTGTTTCTTTTAAAATCACTGACCTGCTGTTTTAAAGTCAAGCATGGACTATTGTGTACTCCAATGTACCCCAATACAAAAAGTACCCCAATACAAAAGAGACATGGACCTGCTGGAGCAGGTCCAGAGGAGGGACACAAAGACAGTCACTGGGCTGAATTACCCATCCTATGAAGACAAGGTGAAAGAATTGGGCCTGTTCCACCTGGAGAAGAGAAGGCTCTGGGGAGACCTTATAGCTACATTTCAGTATTTGAAGGAGACCTGCAGGAAGGCTGAGGAAGGACTGCTTAGAAGGACTTGTAGCAATAGGACAAGGGGCAATGGTTTTAAGCTGTAGCAGGGTAGATTTAAGTCGGACATAAGGAGGATGTTCTTTACAATGAGAGTGGTAAAATACTGGAACGCGTTGCCCAGGCCTGTGGTTGAGGCCCCATTCCTGAAGATACTCAAGGTCAGATGTAGCCCTGGGCAGCCTGATCTTGTTGGAGGTGACCCTGCTCACTATAGGGGGGTTGGACAAGATGACCTTTGAGGGTCCCTTCCAACCCAATGCAATCTGTGAATGTGCAAATCTGTGCATTTAGTTGCTCAAAGCATCAGCATTTCCTAAAGAAAACTGTCTGATTACATGAGATTGCCCCATACTCAGACCACAGACCCTTGCCTGATGATCAGTGTGTAAAATTACATTCATCATTAGTACAGGCCAACAAAGAATGTATCTAAAAAACTGACTGAGAGCAGATATTAGAAATAGAACAAGACTTGATTTTCACGGATGTTAAAAAACAAAGAGCAAAAACTACAGAGAGAGATGCTTTCCACTCCACGCCTGCTGCGTAATGGAGCATTGCAAAACCAGCTGAGAGACTATGAATGAAGCCAAAGCAGCTGTTTGCACTTATGGCTGCAGTGAAGCTAAATTATTTCATTATTTCTGATTGAGCCTAATGAGATGGTGTATTTGTCTGCTTATAATATACATATGATAAGCTGTTACAGACCTGTATTTTTTTTCTTGAAAATATTGTTAAATATGAAATTATAAAATTAAATATAAAATGCATGCTGGTATCCCTAACAGCTGGAATAACCTACAGCAGTTCATTGCAGGAAGAGCCCAGGATCTTCATAGCTTAGTATTTTCACACTATTAGCTCTTCTAACCTGCTGTTCTTTCTATTCAAGTAACAGGAGGTGAATTTTATGAGATCACAGTCTATACTAATAATCTTTCTTTCAATAATATCTTGGCATTTGCAGGAAGATTTTAAAAAGAGACCTTCAGAGTGTCTTCACCCTTGTGTTTTCTTGTTCTTAGTTATACAAGTGAAGAAACTGGAACCATCAAAGTGGAAAGTAGCTGCAGTTATTGAATACAAGAATTTGTGAATGAATGTTAAAATTACACATATAAAGCACATAATTGTAGCAACACCACGGGCTGAACAGAGCATTATGAATGTCTAAAACATTAGGGCAAGATAACAGATTCTTAAAACAGAATACTTTCAGCCTCCCAAAATGGCTTCCATCGGTGGTTAGAGGCTTTCTAGCAGACTAATAACGATCAGCATTACCTTCGTATTTACAAATTCTGTGTGTTGTTCATAGCAGAATGCTTGCTATAACAGAAATACATACAAATGTATCTACTGCCATTCATACTAGTGTGTCATAATCCCTCTTGGAAAATTAATGCATGTGTTGCCTTTGTAAGTACTACATACCTACCTTCACTACACAGTACTTGACAACTTTTTTCTTATTTAACTAACAAAATGTCACTGAGTTTTCATGCTTCTAATCTGTGTGACATGCAAGACAACCAAAGCAGAATAAAATGAAAGTGCCAGAGACACTGCAGTTCTGTGCGCAGTTCTGGGCCTCTCACTTCAAGAAGGATATTGAGGTGCTGGAGTGGGTCCAGAGGAGAGCAACAGGATTGGTGAGGGGACTGGAGGGAAAGTTGTATGAGGAAAGGCTGAAGGAGCTGGGGTTGTTCAGACTGGAAAAGAGGAGACTCAGAGGGGACCTTATCACTCTCTACAACTACCTAAATGTAAGTTGTAGTCATGTGGGCTTGCACTCTTCTCCCAGGCAGCTTGAGACAGGACAAGAGGGCATGGTCTGAAGCCGCACCATGGCAGGTTTAGGTTGGCTATTAGGAAACTCTTCCTTATAGAAAGGGTAATTAGACACTAGAATGAACTGCCCAGGGAGGTGATGGAGTCACTATCCCTGGAGGCCTTGAAGAAAAGATTGGATGTGACACCTGGTGGCATGGCTTAGCTGATGTTGTGGTGTGGCTGGACTTAATGATCTGAGAGGTATTTTCCAGCCTTAATGATTCTGTAAGATCCCAGACTCTGACTTGGGTTCTTTCATGCCTGCTTGATGAGTTTGGTTTACCTCATACATGATTGTCATACAGTGTCAAGATCCTGCAAAGCCTGCTGGCTTATTTTGTCACAAGCTCTGCAAATAATACACCTGGAGTGAGTAGCCTGGTTATTTATACCCACCTGCAGGGCTCTGGCCTTTTTGCTGCTGCTGCTGCTACTGCCTCTCCTAAGGAACAGCACGCTTGGTTGCTGGAACATTTGTTCAGCACCACTGAAATGCAACACCCTGCTTGTTTGGGCAAGGTGTAAGTATTTGCTCAGGAATTCACCGTGAGAACATGACATAAGTCATGACAGAGCTACCTACAACAGGTGACCTACAGTTTTGTTTGCTTCCTTAGTCACAGCCTTGAGTTTCTTCTTTTTTTAGAAACCACCTCCGCTATTAACCACTCAGGTCATTCAGTGCATGTTGGGGTTTTTATTGCTTTACTTCTGAGCTGTTCCTCTTTATCCTTTGGATAAAAGTTTGCTAGTACTTTTATTTAGTTATATTTTGCCCTTAATCCTTAAGAACAGTGAAAAAAGAAAATCCTTAAGAACAGTGAAAAAGAGATATTGTTTGACATTGGAAAAACTTCAATTTTCTCTTTTATTTCTCTGCAGTAAGTTCAAACTTTCCCATTGTGAAATATTCTGGAAAACTGTATAAACAGAGTGGAAAAACTTGAGTTCAGTGACTTAGCCTGAGTTATGAACAAAAATTTGTGGCAAGTACATCTGACGCTGACCACAAATCTGCAATTTCCCCACCTACATATGCATGTGGTCAGAATCTCTGCTGAAGGTGGAGAGCAGGAAGACTCTTTCAGTACAAGGAACTTTTTCAGGTAACATACATGAAATCAGTGTGTGGGTTACATTTACCTATATATTTAGCTGGGTACTGAATGTAGGAGTATTTAAAGCACCTGGAGAAAATTCACAGCTCTCATGTCAAGGTGAACTTAAAAATGAAAACAAAAATACAAAACAGGGACAGCTTCTTGAGAGGAAATCACTTACAAGAGATAAATATACAAGAATTTTCCCTAGCAGAACCACTTTTTTTACTGAAAGAGTCCAGTTAATGTAATTTATGTCATATGTTTTCCTGGGTCATTAACTAGAATTGGCAATAGTCCTGAAATTATAGTGGGTATAACTTTATGTAAGAGTATTGGAAGAATTTAAACATAAATCTGTTAAGATTTTTTTTTAATGTGTTACGTGCAGCAAAACAATATAATGGTAATGTATTTTTTCATATAATGCAGTTATTTAGCCATTACGTATTATGATTACCTTGATTTATAATATAAAACAAACAAAAATTACTTTTCAAGGTCAATACTGCTTAACTTCAACTGCACAGTGGATTGGAGATGACTGCTGGCTTGCCAGCATTAGGTGACTCATAACCTGTCAGGCCAGACATGTTCCACTCTATTGCTCCACATATACATGAAGCTGAGTAGCTGGACAGACTAGGGAATTGATAGTCCAGTAATTTTGGACATAGTAAGATGGTACTTAAAAGACTGTGAACACAGCAAGTGAGGACATGGAGTGCCACACTATTGTCCCCTCACTTCAACTTCTGTGCTTGTTGTAGAGGCACCCACAAAATAGATAGCAACAGCCACACAAAAGGCAGATTTGTTGTAACAAAAATTACTTGGAATTCCTTTCAACACAAATATACCACTACACAACCATTCAAGCTTGAACTCAAGCTTTAAGGAATATTCTTTCTAGAAAGATGAACAAAAATGCGTGCACTCACTCATAAAGTGAGAATTTCCCACTTAGATACTCAAAATATACACTCACCAAAGGGAATGTGAGGACTCAGAAGTATACTTAGATGGTGTCCCTTTCTAAGGGGAGAGGATCTGTGTGGAGACCAGACTCAAAATGGTTTTGTAGCAAGGCTCTATTTCTACCCTAAGTCAAGGGTGCACTGTGGTCATTTTCTTATAAGCTGTAGCACCAAGCCCGCAGAACTACACAAAAGCAGGGTAAGAGCTCCTGGGCGCAGAAGCACCAGTTAATGTCTGCAAGGTGATTCGATCAAGCAATGTCTCTTTGTCAAATGCCTGTCATGCTTTTTTGTTTGTCAGTACACTTGTACTTGCCACAGTGCTTCAGGTAACAGCTTATGTGCTATCCTACTACTTCCTTTGATGTGATTCTTTGCAGAACACCAGAAGTGCATTTCCAACCAAAAATTTATGATTCGTATACTTAAAAACAAACAAACAAACAAAATTCTGTCAAACATGCTGAGTCTAAGGAACCTGTGATTATAAGGCCACCATATTTTATGCAGATAGCTTTTGCAAGCATGTAGAGCTGCAGATTCTAAACCTGCTATACTACTTATTGTCTGCATTACTTCATATAAGATCTTAAGATACAAAATCTAGAGATTATTTGATTATGTCTTCAACTGGGCTTATGAGTAGTATCCCATCGAAATCATACAGTTCTGTTAAAACCACTTCTGCCTTTAAACCATTTCTAGGAGAAATTATTTAGTCATGCATCACAGAGAGAGTGGTTTGCCATTGAAGTGTGCTGCAGAGAGAGGTGGTGGAGTCACCGTCCCTGGAAGTGTTCAAAAGAAGACTGCATGAGGCACTTGGTGACATGGTCTAGTTGATTGGCTAGGGCTGGGTGATAGGATGGACTGGATGATCTTGGAAGTCTCTTCCAACCTGGTTGATTCTATGATTCTATCCCAGCTCCAGTAAGGTTCTTAAACTTCACTGTAAAAATGGAGCAGCTTGAGTTGCTCAGTGTTTGGTCACTCAGCAGATTCACTGGAAGAAATGACATGCAATCTGAGCAGAAATTAAAACAAGCAAAGGAAAGCTTAGGATGTCACAAACACAGAAATTAGGTGATAACAGATTTTTAATTATGTGCATTTACAGTCTTCTGAAGAGCTGCTACTCTGGCTCCATCAGGCAGTTTCTGCTCTACTTTCTTAGACACGATGTATTTCCAGGAAGGGTTTTCTTCTGTCTGAAACTGATATACTCTATGGAAAAATGTTTTGAGAGCCTAATAAAAATAAGGTAATTACTTATTAAGCAAGTCTATATTTTTTTTTTTTAGTATTCTCAGTTTCTCAAGATCTGATTTATAATGGAACATAGAACAAAATTATTTAGAAGGTGGAAAGAATCCATGCCACAACTCAGTCTTTATGCACAGCCTACCTTCGGTAACCCAGCAGTTCTGTGATGCTGAATCATAATGATTCGATCTTCACATCAGACCTCTTCAGTCAGTCTTAAATTTATCTGAAAGACATTTTTTGGACCAAACATTTTATTCTTATGCTTTGGTTCCCAAGTCTTTTAATCCCCTTAAATACTGCAGGTATTATGTTAAGAATTTAATAATTTTGAACACATTGTGTCAAAGAAGTTGTGGGCAGTATTCTTCTGATATATGGCTTGGGATCCATCAATTTGAGGAACTCAGAGATATAAACCAATAGAGAAAGAATAGAAGGGGAAAAAATGTCTCAGCTAATTATAACTTCTTGGCTGAAATTTTCATTTGTGCTGTTTGAATATATGACTAAATCCATGGCAAAAGACTTACATAGATTCTAGTTGCATTGCTAGTGAAAAAGGTTGTCTTTATGTAACCATAATTTCTGAAACTACCAAATGATTGCCACTTTGAAGCCTTTCATCTTTGATGACTCCTCATTACTTCCATTAAGAATGCATGTAGTATAAGCACACAATGCTATTAAACAATGCAATGTTCAGGCTTTTCCAGAATCTCTTGAAGTGTTCTGGCACTGTAAGGATGAGAGCTGAAAGGCTGAAATGCAGTTTCTTCATTTATTACAGGAGTAAATTTTCTACATACAGTGGAAATGTTTGTGTGTGGACTTATTTACTGGTACTTAGTTATAAATTCACTGCCTTGTGGCACAGAAGTCATTAAAAAAAAAAAAAAAAAAAAAAAAAAAACCAAAAAAAAAGAAAGGGAAA
>WAAF01011670.1:0-88276 GCA_013400475.1 Tricholaema leucomelas
GCCTGTTGGATCAGGATGTCACTGTCCCTAGTGGCACCCCTGCACCCCTCTGTAAGGAGCGGTCTGAGGAGCATTATCTATTTCATCATTGTCATCAGGAGTTGGGACCCCCATAGCCCAAAGCCTTGGACTGATACTTGGTCTAAGATCTTAGCACAAGTATTGAAGCAGCTTGCTGCATAAGTTTCTGGTGATGTAAGTGATCCTGTACAGTGGAATGTGGTCTCCATGGAGTCACAGGTGCAGACCCCATAGGAAGAGATCTGGCTGGAACCTACTGTCCTACCTGACAAGCATGATGGACAACTCCACTGTCCATGATCACTGCTTCGGAACGAAGGAACGAAACTGCTACCAAAACAGTCTGCTGCCCTGGTGTTGCTAAGGGAGCCACAAACCATGACTTAAGCACTTTGGGCATCAGCGGAAGCCTAACTGGCAGGGGGTATGAAGGGTGGGGTTCAGACAGCAGCAGGCAAGGGCTGGGGCTGGTAGTCACAGCAAGGACAGGCTGCTTCCAAGCCCAGCCCTGCTGAGGCTTCAGTATGAAGGGAGGCCTTTAGAGCAAAACGCTCTGCAGTGGGCAGAAAGAGCTTGGGTACAAATCCAAGGGCAGGGCCTCCTCTCACTCCAAAACCTGGCAGGCACAGCCTTGAAATGCTGTGTTAACAGTGAAAGGATGGGAAATCATAGAATCAGTCAGGGTTGGAAGGGACCACAAGGATCATCTAGCTCCAACTCCCCTGCCACAGGCAGGGACACCCTACTCTAGTTCAGGCTGTATATTGGAAATTAATAATCTGTTATGAATTATGAATGTTATTTTCTGCATTATTTTTAATATTTAAAATTTAGGGGAAAGTCCCTGAGATTCTTTGGATTTTGGGTCGACAGGAAGTAACTGCACCAAACTAAACAGTTTAAACAATCAGAGCTTGGAAAAAGGGATGCGAGAACAGGAAGAATCGTAACTATGTTCATGGAGTCTTGGCATTCACTCCAGCATGTCTACTCATGAGGTTTTTTGTCTTTGAGTGAGTCTCCTGTATCAAAGACACTTTCAGACTTGTGGTAACAATCCCAGGATAAAATACAAAATATTCATCATTAAGTTTGCAGATGACACCAAGCTAGGAGCAGGTGCTGATCTGTTGGAAGGTAGGAGAGCCCTGCAGAGGGACCTGGACAGGCTGGATGGGTGGGCAGAGACCAATGGGATGAAATTTAACAAGGCCAAGTGCAGGGTTCTGCACTTTGGCCACAACAACCCCAAGCAAGGCTGCAGGCTGGGGACAGAGTGGCTGGAGAGCAGCCAGGAGGAAAGGGAACTGAGGGTACTGGTGGATAGTAGCTGAAGATGAGCCAGCAGTGTGCCCAGGTGGCCAGGAAAGCCAATGGCATCCTGGCCTGTATCAGGAACAGTGTGGCCAGTAGGAGGAGGGAGGTTATTCTGCCCCTGTACTCAGCACTGGTCAGGCCATACCTTGAGTCCTGTGTCCAGTTCTGGGCTCCTCAACTCAAGAGAGATGTTGAGGTGCTGGAACGTGTCCAGAGAAGGGCAACAAAGCTGGTGAGGGGCCTGGAACACAAACCCTATGAGGAGAGGCTGAGGGAGCTGGGGTTGTTTAGCCTGGAGAAGAGGAGGCTCAGGGCAGACCTCATTGCTGTCTACAACTACCTGAAGGGAGGTTGTAGCCAGGTGGGGGTTGGTCTCTTCTCCCAGGCAACCAGCAACAGGACAAGGGGACACAGCCTCAAGTTGTGCCGGGGGAAGTATAGGCTGGATGTTAGGAGGAAGTTCTTGCCAGAGAGAGTGATTGGCATTGGAATGGGCTGCCCAGGGAGGTGGTGGAGTCACCATCCATGGGGGTGTTCAGGAAAAGCCTGGATGAGGCACTTAGTGCCATGGTCTGGTTGACTGGACAGGGCTGGGTGCTAGGTTGGACTGAATGATCTTGGAGAACTCTTCCAACCTGATTGATTCTATTCTATTCTTAATAATATTCCACGCAGAGGGAAGGACAGCTGAGTTGCTGCTAATCTGGCAAGCGTGAGCTGCATACACCTGTTTGCCTTTAACGAGCCATAAACGATGAGAGGCAGGAAGGCTCAGTGCAGAAAGGCTGAATGCAGAGAAAGGCTGAATGGAGAAAGGTGATTTCTAAATAATCCACCTTTAAATCTTTCATTCTGAAAATCAGACTGGACACTAGGCACTAGCACCATTGTTCTGGCCAGTGAATTCAAAGCTTTGTGCCTCCTTTGACCATGCAGGCACATTGAGGGCAGCACAAGACACCTGATGTGTGGTGCCAAGCCCCTTAGATCTCAAGGCTTTGCTTCAGCCAAACCCTTATTCCTTGCTCACCTGACTCCACTCCTGACCTCACAAAACAGGGTTTTGTGCAAGGGTTAAACCAGCCTAGCGGGATTTATGCCCTACTAGGATAGGCTGGCCAGAGCCTCATCCAGCCTGGCCTTAAACACCTCCAGGGATGGGGTCTCAACCACCTCCCTGGGCAACCTAGTCCAGCCTCTCACCACTCTCATGCTGAACAACTTCCTCCTCATGTTCAGTCTGAATCTCCCCACCTCCAGCTTTGTTCCATTCCCCCTTGTCCTGTCACTCCCTGATAGCCTGAAAAGTGCATTCCCAGCTTTCCTGTAGGCCCTCTTCAGATACTGGAAGACCACAGGAAAGTCACCTGGGAGCCTCCTCTTCTCCAGACTGAACAGCCCCAACTCTTTCAGTCTGTCCTCACAGGAGAGCTACTCCAGTCCTCTGAGCATCCTCGTGGCCCTTCTCTGGACATGCTCCAGCATCTCCACATCCCTCTTGTAATGGGGGGCTCCAGAATCGGATGCAGTACTCCAGGTGGGGTCTCATCAGAGCAGAGTCGAGGGGGAGAATCACCTCCCTCAACCTGCTGGCCACACTTCTCCAGATCCCAGGATCTGGTTGGCCCTCCGGGATGCAAGTGCACACTGCTGGCTCTTGTTGAGCTTCTCATCCACCAGCATCCCCAGGTCTCTGTGAAGTGCAAGAAGAGAGGTCACACAAGCCCCAGGTGGGAGGAGACAGAAGGCAAGAGTGGAGAGAGACAGAACCAGGCATTGCCTGCCACCACATCTTTGGGGGATCTTGCTCCCATTAAGCAACACCCCAACAGCCAAAGTGTAATTAGTATTTGCCCCCCATTTACATCCCCAGCCCTCCAGCCCAGCCCAGGAAGACAAAGGGGAACAGAGTCCCCCCTCTCCAGCTTCCACTCATGGAAGAGAAGACACAGAAGGAGACAGCTGGACAAATTTATTAAGAATTGAAAATTATTCATCCCCTAAAACACTCTCTGCTGCCCACCCCTGGCACCAGCAGGGAGGTGTGCCACGGTACCAGACCAGGACCTGCTGCTTGGGCTCCGATTGTCACCAGCCAGGGAGTTGGGGCTCCCCTGGAGATTGTATCTGTCACAGGCTCTCCTGGGCAGGTGCCCTGAGGCAGAGCCAGCCTGCAACTGCAGTGTTACACAACTGAGGGACAACTACAGCACTCACATGCCTACCAGTCCAGTGTCCTCACACACACACTCACAGCCCCAACTTTGTGTCTCTGCAGGCCAGCTCCCACCTTACCCAGCCTGCTGACTGAAAGCAGCAGTCTCCTGTGCTCTTGGCCAAGGCACCAGTTCCAGTGGAGAATGGCTGCAAGTCCTGCAGGCTGTCAGAGCCCTGAGAAACGGGGAAGAGGAGGCACAAGCTCCAGCAGTGCCTCCTCATCCCACCCTTCTCCTCTCCAAGGAGAAATCACCTGCACTTCTGGTCCTTTCTTGTGCTCAGCATCAGTAGCTGAAAGCCCTCTGAGGCTAAGGGCATGTGGTGGAGGTAAGGAAGGAAAACAGCAATGGGACTATTAGCCAAGAGAGGGAGGGAAGGATCCCAGCCTGTCAGTTGAACCCCCCCAGTCCCACAGTGCACCCGCTGCCCTACTGATCAGCACCAGGCTCAGGGGTGGATGGGGACCTGGGGAGGCTGTATGGGTGCTGGTGCCCAGGAGGCTCTGCGCTCCAGCGCCAGCTGCATGCTCCAGATGCTGAGGGGCCGCATGTAAGCCAGCGAGCGGTACACCTTCTTCTCCCGGTACGCCTCTGGTGTCTGGAAGGCCATGCCCAGCCGCTCCCAAACGGTCCGGTAGCAGCCCTCCGCTGTACGAAAGCCTTCTTCCACCAGCCCCTGCAGCAGAGGAAGACAACCGTCAGCACATCCACAGAGCACAAGAAGATGGCACATGCCAAGGGGTGCAGCATCACCACTCACCTCCTGGATCATGGTGGCAGCCAAAGCATAGACCACACCAATCCACACCTCGTTGGATTGCACGCTGGAGGTGTCGGGTACCCCATCAGGTCTCATGCCGTTCACTGCTCCCATAGTGCCACCAGCAAAGCTCATGACATTCTTTTCAAAGATAGTCTTAAGTGCACTAACAACATGACTCTTAGGGAAGACCTGTGTGGAGAGAGAGAGGGACACTTTGGGATCAAGACTCAGTAAGACTCCCCAGGCTGGACTCCAGGGAGGTTTTTATGAGAAGGAGGTCAATGCTGCTTGCTGAGCAAACAGCCACCTCAGGAAGTAGCTAGAAGTTAAAATCCTTTTTCCCTGAAAACATACACAAACATGCTGAACCTCATCCTGCTTTTCTTTTGGGGAGGCTGACAGGCAGCTCCTCACCTTCAGACACTGGCCTAAACTCCACAGCTTTCGGGAATCTGCCCAGGCAGCCACAACATCATCAGTCATTCACATGGACCTCCTGGGGTCACAACCACTCCACACAGCGCTACAGGCATGGGAGAGAGTGTGTCAGGTGGCTAAGGAGGCCAACAGCCTCTGGGCTTGTGTCTAAAATAATGTAGCTGCCAGAAGCAGGGCAGTGACAGTGTCTCTGTACTCAGCACTGTTAAGGACACAGCTCAAATACCATGTCCAGCTTTAGGCCTGTCACTAGAAGAAGGACAATGAAGTGCTGAAGCATGTCCAAAGAAGGCAACAAAGCTGGTGAGTATCTAAGAGCACGTGTCTTGTAAGAATTAGCTTGGGGAAATAGTTTTTGTTTTCTGTGTGGAGAAAACAAGGCTCACAGGAGACCTTCTTGCTGTGTAGAACCATCTGAAAGGAGTGAGGTTGGTGTGGGTGTCTTCTCCCAAACAACCAGTGACAGGACAAGAACCTCAAGTTGTGCCAGGGAAGGTTTAGGCCAAACATTAGGCAAAATTTCTTCCCAAAAAGAGTTGTGAAACATTGGAACAGGCTGCTCAGTGAAGTCACCCTCCCTGGGGTGGGCATTTAAAAAGAGATGTAGACATGGTGTGGATTAGTGGTGGACTTGGCAGTGCTGGGTTAACTCTGGACTCCACCACAGAACTAGAGAGTGATAGAGATCTGTTACCATATAGATCAGGCCCTGGCCAGAGCAAGAACACCTTAAGTAGGTTGCACAGGACAGTGTCCAGGCAGGTTTTGATCAACTCCTAAAATGTCTACCACCTCTATGGATAGCCTGTTACAGTGCTTTACCACCCTCAAAGTAAAAATGTGGCCAAAGGTAGCTGCAGGGTGGTCTGGGATCAGCGAGGCTGAAGGTCTCTCCCTGACAAAATGAAAGATACAGCAAAGCCAGCCTGCTGACATCAGAACACATCTTGCAGCTGCAGTGTGAATGTTGTGGATACAGACAGGTTTGTTTGGGTCAGTGCTGGGAATCCTGGAGAGAAGCTAAAAACAACCAAAAAAAATGTTCAGTTTTAGCTCAGGGTGGAAAAACAAACTCAAAGCTTAGTTTCGAGTGATTTCAAAAGGACTTTAATCCTTCCAGTTTTGCAATCAGGGCACAAAGCAAAAAGTTCTTGGCCTAGACTGAGGAGAATTGGAGGTGAGAGGAGGAACAGCCTGGGAATGAGGTCATGGGATGCCTGAGTTTTCAGTGTCTGGTAGGAAAGATTAGAAAAACTTTCACCCTGAAAGTTACAGATTTGTGAAAGGTCAGAGTGCTGGCTAGATAAAAAGCCATTTCAAGAGACTGTCAGGAAGAAGTAAAAACCTCTGCCTTCTGATAAGGATCACAGAATTTTATGATCCTTATCAGAAGGCAAAGTTTGTTGTTGGTTTTTTTTTTTTCCCTTCTGATAAGGGGAAGAAGAAAAAGAAGTTGTTCAACAAAAGCCAAGAGCTCAAAACGGTAACAAGAACAGGTTGAAGTGTCACAACAAGTAAGCACTTGACAAAACAGAAGTAAAAAAAAGAAGAAAACCCAGCAAAAAGTCTTCCACTACTGAATAAAACAATCCAGTCAACTGCACCTGAGCAAGGAAATACCTGCCAGCCAAACAAAAAAGCCTCTGCACACAAATAAAGCATCTGCACTGCTTTCCTCACTGGCAACAGGGAACAGAACAGTTAGGGCAGCAGAAGCCACACACTCAGCGAGAAGAGCCAAGCTTGAGACATGGTGGTGTTGCAAGGGCAGGGCTGCCTCCTCTCCACCCGGCAGAAAGCCCTAACCAGAACTTTGCTGGGTGACTAAGACAGAACAGTATCATGGAGCAATCATGACATCTATCTGCAAGGAAGTAAAAAGCCTGGTGGCTCCCTGCTCATCAGCACATCCCAGAGACTTCATAGACCCTTTTTGCCAGTCAGAGGCCACCAGAGCCAAGGGAAGCAGAAGGTGTGATGACATCAGATAGCAGCTTGCTCAGGCAGGCTGGGCAGTCCAACCAGACAGCTTTAGCAGATTCAGAGGAAAGGTAGCAGATCCCTTTTCTCTCTGCTAAAGCCAAGCAACAGTAGGTTTTTCCCTGTGTAGCTCTGCAGATAAGCCTACACGCTGTAAAGGGAGCAGAAGTCAGCAGAGGGGTGCTGTGAAGCAGTAGCCTCTGGCAGGTTTCCAGGCAGTTTCTTCAGTGCTGGGGTCAAAGTCCTTTCTCACTTTGCATTTCGTTAATGACCTGTGCACGCCGCATGAGTGCATTAATGAAGCTACAGGAGTGCTGCCAGCCAGGCAAGGGGTTAATGTGCACAGGAAACAACCTGAGTCACAGCAACAGAAGAGAGGTTTACCCACCCAATCTCCAGTGAGCTCGAGGCTCACCAGACAGCAGGGAAGAGTGCACCTTTACAACACAAGTCTGAAGTTATGAAAAGGCAAGGAAGACTTTTGGTCTGCACTGCATTTCTGTTTTCCTCCTGTGTGAGGTCTGAGCCAGATCCTGCCTGGAGTCCCAAGTACAGGCCCAACCCCCACACTGAGATAATGCAGCAGGCACAGAGTTCTCATTAAATCCCAGGAGAGATCTCCTGAAGCTCTCCGCTGGTATCAGCAGAGGGTGAAATGGTCAATCATCCTCACTTGGCCAAGAGTCACTCCGTCCTTTGGTCAGCAGAAGCACTGCCCTGTCTATGGCTCATAAATAACTTGTACGATGTCTCTCCCTTTCCCAGCTCTCTTGCAGGTATTGCACCACCAACAGCTCCTCTACCATCCCACCTGAGGTGGACACAAGGAGGCTTCAGCTAGTTCTGTTCTTGCAGCTGAGCAGCAACAGGCTTCAGAGCCATAAACAAGCCTTAGTTCCAGTGCGTAGGACTGGACAACAACCAACACCTAGAAAGTCTCGGACACTTTTTCTCCCAATGTTCAAACAAGCAGTGCCTTGCTGAGAGCAAACTTCAGTGACACCTTCCTCCAAATGTGCCAGAGCTGACTCTGCTTACACGCTCCTGCTGTATGGCTGCTGCAAGAGCAGAGTTTGGGTTGTACCAGTGGGCACCTAGCAGCCTCCACACAAGCACTCACTGCTGTGGGGAGCAGGCTGGAGTGCCCTGCACCAGCCTCTTAAGCCATAACCCACACCTGATCCCAGCCCATGCCAGACTGCCCCTTCCTTTACCTCAAACTCTTCTTGGTCTAGGCCACAAGCCCCAAGAAACCACTGCCCGGCACACTGGTCTGACATGATGCTGCTGGAGGTGTTGCTCCCACTGCTGTCATAGTTGTAGTACTTCCCTGGAAAAGACCAGAAACAAAGTTAAATGGACAGCTTGGGACCCTGGATCCTGTGTGTTCCCCCTGTGCAAGGCAGAAGCACAGCTGCTTTTTTCCAGAAGGCTCCCTTCTCCCTCCATTCCCAGACCATCAAAGCCATTCTGTTCCTGCCCTGGTACCTGCACCTTCCCTGATACCTGCTCCTTCCCCTCTGCTTGGAGCAATGGCATCTTCCCTTCTTTCTCTATCCCCTGCAAGGCTCCATCTCCCAAAGAGAAGCCATCTCCTTCTCAAGGGGCTTATGGGCAGCTGAGCAAGGTTCCCCTCTGGGTGAGCACCTACCATTCCAGAGTATCTTCTCAAATGACTCCTTGCCCTTCTTCAAGATGTCCGTGTATTTCTGCTGGATCTCTGCATCCCCAAGCAGCTCTGCCATCTTGCACATCATGCAGACAGCCGCCAGCCACAACCCGCCACAGTAGGCACTGCCGGAGCCAAAGGAAAGAAGCATCAGCAACAGAGAACACCCCACAGGCTGCAGAGAGGTTCCACAACAGATAGGAACCATGGTTGCAGTTCTGAGGCACCTTTGCATCCTGCACTCCCCCATCTCCAACTCCACCTGCCCCCCTTGCTCACCTGGGTCCATTTACCACCCAGGCATCGTATGTCTGGTCAGCAAAGCCACCATTTTCGATGAGCCCATCGTTATCCGTGTCAAATTTCAGCTCCGACTCCATCACAGCCTGCGGGAGAGGCAGGAGATGCTCACACAGCCCTTACACGTGGCCAAGCTCCTCATGCTCTGCTGGCAGCATCCATCCTTTCACACATCACACAGCTCTCAAGGCAAGCAGGCAAGAGGGATGCCCTGCAGTACCTGGCAAACTGGCCACATATCCTGCAAGTAGAGGCGGTCCTGTGTCAGGTGGTAGTCGCGGTACACTTGCAGCACAAACTTAAGGTTCAGGTCCTTCCAGTCAGCTGTGTCGTGCATCAAGTAGGCATTGACACGCTGCCATGGCTCATCATCTAGGCAAGGACAGAGTGGGTGCAGCAAGCAAGCCATTTCTGCTTTCCTACCCAGTGGCAAGTTCCCAAGGGTGCTGTGATCAAACAGCACCAAAAGAACAGGCTGCACCCTGTGCCATTCCTAGCAAAAGCAGCCTCCTGCTACTGTTCAGCTTCCCTCTCCCCCTGTCTCCCTGGTACAAGCTACAACAGAATGGACCTCCAAGATCAGCCAGTCCAACCTAGCACCCAGCCCTAGCCAATCAAACAGACCATGGCACTAAGTGCCTCATCCAGTCTTTTATTCAACACCTCCAGGGACAGCGACTCCACTACCTCCCTGGGCAGCCCATTCCAATGCCAATCACTCTCTTTGGCAAGAACTGCCTCCTAACATCCAGTCTAGACCTCCCCCAGCACAATTTGAGACTGTGTCCCCTTGCTCTGTTGCTGGTTGCCTGGGAGAAGAGACCAACCCCCACCTGGCTACAACCTCCCTTTCAGGTAGCTGTAGACAGCAATGAGGTCACCTCTGAGCCTCCTATTCTCCAGCCTGCACACCCCCAGCTCCCTCAGCCTCTCTGTACAGGGCTGTGTTCCAGGCCTCTCACCAGCTCTGTCGCCCTTCTCTGGACATGTTCCAGCATCTCAACATCTCTCTTGAATTGAAGAGCCCAGAACTGGACACAGGACTCAAGGTGTGGCCTGACCAGTGCTGAGCACAGGGAGAGAATAGCCTCCCTTGTCCTACTGGCCACACTGTTCCTGATAAAGGCCAGGATGCCATTGGCTCTCTTGGCCACCTGGGCACACTGCTGGCTCATCTTCAGCCTACTATCCACCACTACCCCCAGGTCCCTTTCTGCCTGGCTGCTCTGCAGCCACTCTGTCCCCAGCCTGTATCACTGCTTGGGGTTGTTGTGGCCAAAGTGCAGAACCCTGCACTTAGCCTCGTTCAGTCTCATCCCACTGGCCTCTGCCCACCCATCCAGCCTCTCTAGGTTCCTCTGCAGGGCTCTCTACCTTCCAACAGATCCACACCTGCTCCTAGCTTGGTGTCATCTGCAAACTTGCTGATGTTGGACTCAATCTCCTGGTCCAGATCATCAATAAAGACATTGAACAGGTCTGGGCTCAGCACTGATTCTTGGTGAACACCACTACTGACAGCTGCCAACTGGATGTGGCACCATTCACCACTGCTTTCTGGGTCCAGCTCTCCAGCCAGTTCTTGACCCATATCAGAGTGAATCCGTCCAAGCCATGAGCTGCCAGCTTGGCCAGGAGCTTGTTGTGGCAGATGGTGTCAAAGGCTTTACTGAAGTCCAGGTAGACTACATCCACAGCCTGCCCCACATTCACCAGGCAGGTAACCTGATCATAAAAGGAGATCAGGTTGGTCAGGCAAGACCTGCCCTTCCTAAACCAGTGCTGGCTGGGCCTGATCCCATGGCCATCCTGTAGATGCTGTGTCATGGCACTCAAGATGATCTGTTCCATAACCTTCTCTGGCACTGAGGTCATGCTGACAGGTCTGTAATTTCCTGGTTCCTCCTTTCAGCCCTTCTTTTGGGTGGGCATCACACTGGCCAGACAGTGTTGTCTTCACCACCCTAAATCACCTAGGCTTCTTAAACCCAGAAAAGTGTGTTCCATGTATGCTACTTTTTCCCCCACAGTTGAGAGATTCACCACCCTGAGAAAGCTGTGTGAGCAGCTCTGCACCTGCTCTGTCTGAAAGCAGCCTGGCTAGACCTCTCACCTGGGTCTCCAATGTCGTGTGGCACCACGTTCTTCAGTTTCACCTGGGCTGTCTGACCACACATCAAGTATTGCCGGGGCTGGGCATCCTCATTCACCACTGTGACAGCTGGAGACGGCAGAGAGGAGTAAGGACACTGCAGCAGCAACCTCCAAGCACAAGCAACAGGCAGGGGCACTGGCACCCACACGCCAGGCTGTCCGTTGCCCTCTAGCCGCAACTTCACAGACACTTGCAAAGGGCTATGGAGACACACAACTGTCACCACTGCACTAAGCAAGGTACCAGCAGCACACAGAACTAGCTTGGAATCCCACTGGGCTCAGTCCTTCTGTGCCTCAGCAAAGGGTTGTGCTCCAATGCTGGCTGGACCACCACCAAGCAGCCTCCAAACCCGCCCCAAAGCCTCAGGGTTTGAAAACATCCCCATGTTTGTACTCTGCAAGGGGCACGGAGAGAGCTGGTAACACCAAAGACTGCCCCAAGACATGCAAGCCAGCTGTGCAGCACCCAGCTTGGCAAGAAAGCATTCCAGTGCTGGGTGGAGAGATGCTGAGAAGCAGCAATATCAGGGGTTTGAAAGTTCTAAACCTAGCAGAGAAGGTGGAGAGGGTTGCTAGGTCCAAATTCTCCACATCTTCCTTAGGTGAAGACATTAGTAGGCATCAAGCCAGGGTGTCCTGGGTTACTCACCAATATCATACTGCAGGCTGATCTGCAGTTTGGGCCACAGCATAACGAGAGCAAAGGAGGCATAGAAGTGGACATCATAGGTGTTGTACATCCTGTACTCTTGGCCTGGAAGGACCAGGGAAACAGTGAAGGATGGGAGATTTGCCACTGGACAGGGAAAGGAAGGACAAGTTCTCTCCACAGCCCAGGAGGACAGGATCTTTCTGGCACAGCCTGGGGCTCAAGTTAGAAATGTTTTTTATTCTCTATGTATAGTCCCGTGAGGGATTTGGAGATCTAGTGACATATCCTACAGGAAGGGGGTTTTGCAGGGAACAGCACTGCTATCTATCTGTCAGGGTGTGAAAAGCATCCCCACTGCAGGTTAAAACTATCTGGTGAGAGCAATAGGAAGGGTCTGAGTTGGGACTGTCCATCACATTCCTGCAAGTTACCTTCCAAATAAGCAAACCTTCCGTACTCCCGCAGCACAGGGAGGAGGTGGGAGAGGCCAGCCCCTGCCGGCCCCTGGAGTTCCTCGGCACAGCAGTCAGGGGGCAGCTCCATCCAGATGGTCCCCCCATCTGTCATGAAGTACAGTTCATTGAAGAGGGCCGACTTGTACCAGGAAGGCAGCTGCCTGCAGGCAACAAGGAAACTCAACCACGGAAGCCAAGACGGTGGTTCTCCTGCTCTGACAGGTCCACAAAGACACAGGGAAAGTGCTCCCATCTACCTTACCTGTTCTCCAGGATGGGTTTCTGCCACGCTTCAATCTTCCTCTCCCACTCCTCATAGTGTGTCAGGGCATGATGTGACAGGGCAGGAGCAGCATCACCTCCACTGCCAAAAAACCGTGTGTACCGCCTGCCAAGCAGAGGTTTGGTGAGCATGTCATGGGCACAGGCTGGTAAGCCCACCTGGCCAAGATAGGCTGGACTATAGTGAATACCAGAATAACACAACTGCATGGAGAAACAGGGCTATGGAGGTCTCTGTGAGCTCACAGGACCATGGCCTGGATGCCATCCAAGAAGCAGATGGCACAAGGTTTCCCAAGCAGCACTCAAGCCCAGCAGCAGGTGGCTTCAGATACACGATCCAAGCCCTGCTAGAGACAATCCACCCACCTGAGATGCAGCTTCTCCTTGGAGCCAAAGTGAACACAGGGCATGTCCCAAGCCAGGGCCAGCTCCAGTGTCCTGTGTCCATGGGCAGGCACCTTGCAAGTGGCACATACTGCTGCTGCTGTCACCTCCCCCTTCTCTGTTGGGACGCTTTTACCTGTCAGGACAAAAAAACCCAAAACATACATTCACAAGATGCCAGGGAAGTGTTATGGGAGGTAACTGATGTTCCCACGCATCCCAGGTAGGGGTGAGACTATTCAGGTATGCCAGTTTGCTGCAGGGTACATCCCCAGTGTTCTAAGGGATGACATTACTACACATGAACAACTGCTTTCTGCACACAGGAAAAAAATGTCTGGCAGAGGCGTTAAAAAAGTCAGTCTTCAAAGCAGAGAACAAGTGGGGCAGGAAAAGCCACCAGGCACGAGCGGAAGGGACAGGGCACCCCATGACTTCATAACTGCACTGAATTCAGAAAGACTGTGACTTTCTAGTGACATAAGCTTTCTGCAAGGTGCTTGACATGCATTCATATGTAAGAAAGGCCCTGAGGCAGATGGATAATTGTGTGCTGGTTCTGACGTGTACCAGGTAAGCTCATTAAAGCAACAATTTTCACAGAAGCACAGATTCTGACTATGATAATGCCTGGTATGCACAAAGGAAACCCACATCCCAGTAGTCTAGAGAGCTCTGAGTGTATCCAGGCAGGAAACTTAGACTTCCAAATGTTTTATTTACAGAACTTTTGCAAATGTCTAGTGCCAGCACCGCTAGCTTGTCAGCACCAGCCTTGATCAAAAGCTGGCAGAGATGTTAGGCAAAGTGTGACTTTTTATGGCAATAAGA
This sequence comes from Tricholaema leucomelas, assembly GCA_013400475.1. Lineage (NCBI taxonomy): Eukaryota > Metazoa > Chordata > Aves > Piciformes > Lybiidae > Tricholaema lacrymosa > Tricholaema leucomelas. Next base: position 13,469 of record WAAF01011670.1, read on the forward strand.
AGTTAGCAGCAAGACTGGGAGACATCATCCTCCTTCAATCTGCTAAAGGAGTGAGGGGGCAACTGTGAATGATGCAGAAGTAATCAAGCGAATATGGGGACCTTCAGGGAACCAACAGAGTAACAAGAGGACAGCAAGTTGGTGGCAACACCAAGGACTGCTAGACATTTGCTAGAACAAATTTGCCTGGGTCCAGCTCACAGATCTGACAAGAACTCAGAGAGGATGACTGAGCATCACCTTGGCTGCTCAGCTGAAATCCAAACTCAGTCTGCAACCCTACAAAGACTAACAAAATACTAGCACATACAGTATAGCTGAGAACAACCCCAAAGTGCTGCTGATTTTTGGAGAGCCACAAGGACAGCACTAGAACCAATGGGAAATTCAAATACAGCCTAAAGGTGGCAGTGAGAGACACAGCATCATTGAGAGCTTTTCGAAATAGCACGGAGATGGCTGAGGAAAGGGAATGGCCACTCCTTCCCCTTACTTCCTCTCCACCTGTTCCACTAAGGAAGAAGGGACTCACCAGCAGGGGAATCCAGCCTGCCATCCCGCAAAAGGTCCTGCCACACCTCTCTACCTGACCCAGCAGGATTGAATGTCGTGAGGTGAGTGACTTCTGTGCCAGCCTGAAGGAAACGGAAGAGCTACATCAAGGGATGATATTTTTGAGGTACAGCACCTACCCTCACCTCCCCGCTCTGGGACCCCACAGTCACTCCTCAAATACTGCTCCTCATTCAAATCTACTTTCTTGCTGTCCTGCTAAATTCACCCACTGTTTCTTTTCTGGAACCCACCTCCAAAGAGGGTGCTATTGTGGAAGTCATGTCGCCACTCCGGCTTCAGGCAAGCACTGAGGCCCAGCAATGATCCCAATCCACTGACCACCCATCCTTTACCAGCTTCCTCAAAGCAGTCTCCAGCCCCCATTCAGTGATGGTGTACAACCTCCCCACCAGTGCCATCTCTTTACCTTCTCCCGGGCAGAGATGGCAAGGGTGAAAGGGTTCACACATGTGCGATGGTGCAGCAGGACTCCAGCAACCCGCTCACCCTGCTTCTCTAAGGCAAAGGGCTCATTCCAGTGCCCTCCACTTCTGTCCTTCTTTGTTCCTGTGCCATTTTGCAGGGTGAACATGATGGAGACCTCTACATCCTCATCCCTCCCATTCTCCACTTCCCAGATGAATACTGCCACTGGCAAGCTGGAATCCTAGAAGAGATAGGCAACACTGCTTATAAGGCTGATGCTCCACAGTAGGCCACTGGAGCATCACTTCTCCCACTGCTGGGGAGACCACAGAGGATGCAAGGGCAGGAGTGTAAGTAACAGCACCAGGAACTTGATTTCAGAGTCTGTGGTCAAGCTGAGGAGCAGCAGCAAGAGCAGAGGAATCCAGGGGGCTGGCAATACAAAACTCAGATCACAAGCACTGCGTTAGAAAATCCCCACACCAGGCAACATGCAAGTGGAAATGCAGCCTGAGTGTTTAAGATTCAGACTGGTGTCTCACCACCCATGTGTTCAACATGCTGATACAGACTCATGTGCTTTGCTGGGGTAAGAGGAAGGTCAGGCATGTCAGCAGCACAGCCTCCCGCCCTCGCCCGGGGCTGGGAGTGAACGGGAGCAGCAAGGCACCCCCCTGCTGCCATCCTGAGCTTCCGCATTGCTGTGGGGCTTCCTCCTGCCTGGGAGTGTTACTGAACGGAGATGTGTTGGAAGTGTTGGGAAAGCCCAGCTAATAATCAGGTCTTCCTTTAGGGTTATCAGGCAAAAAAAATGCAGTTAAAACATTCCCAGGAAAAAACAGTCAACAAACCAGCCCATGAGTACAGGCTGAGGGTTTCCAAAAATCACTGCCATTGGATCCTCCAGGCAGTAAGTCCACGTTCTGGACTTGATGTTCTGCGTGAGCAAGAGCCGAAATAGTCCCAGGACAAAGCAAAGACAGAGAACAAGCAGTACCAAGAGTCCTTACATAGGTCAGAGGGGAAAAGGAACGGCTGCCAGAGCTACATACAAGGGAAAAAAGGCATAACCCATCCAGCACCAACTGCCCCAGGAGGATCAAAGCCTTCCAAGGTCCCGCTGCTACAGTTGACACTATAAACAGGGTATTAGGACAGCACAGACCAGGTTGTGAAAAAGCATTAACAACGTTGCAGTCGTGGTTACTTTTAGCTAATGCTGAGCTGGGGAGGGACAAAGAACTCCTCTACAACAGCAACTTCAAACACAAGAGCAGTACCCAGAAGTCAGAAACTCAATGCCCCCAAGCCTCTGCTACCAAAATAGGACACACTAAGCATCATCACACAATTGGACAAGTGCTGTGCCAACCCTTGCCCTTCCCCATGCATGCAGCTCAGCCACGTCCTTGTCAATGTGATCCACACAAGCTGTGCAGCACAGAGCCATTGCTTCCTTACCTTATAGTCATGGGGGATGACAGGAGAAACCTGACGACAAGTGAGCACCACGTTTTGCCCCGGGAGCTCGTAGACCATCCAGGCACGGGGGTATAGGGCATGGTAGAAGGCATAGTGGCCACAGTAACCCCAGTTCCAGCCCTGCAGAGTGCTGGGTCTCTCCACAGACAAGACTTGCTGGTAAACAGTCTGCCCTTTGCAACGCAGGCACACTGTGAACTGGGGAGGAGAGAAAACAGCACGTGAAGAGGATGAGATGAGTCCAGGAGCAGTCTCAACTGGCAAGGCTGCTGCCGTGCTGCTCAGAGCCCTCACAGACCCTGCTGCACCCACCTGGTCAGCGATGACCGTTTTGTAGTGGTAAATGCCAGGATTCAGCTGCCAGCGGCAGAACTCGCCCTGCCAGCCACGAGTGATGGTACCTCCCCCGATCCCGCCCAGCGGGCACCCTGAAAAAACATTGAAGTTGGCACTCTTGTTCCTCCTCATGGTGAGATCAAGGACCCCACAATGCACCTCCAGGGCCTCAGTACTGCCCACACTCCACAAGCTCCCTGACACAGTCTCCCACTCTAAGACACTGACTGCCCCAAGTGATTCCCTGCCCACAGAGTACACTTGAACATCAAACCATGCCAGTGGACAAACTGGAGGCTGACCATAGATCTGCTGCAGAGGAACAGCACACAAGAGGTCAATGAAAGCAGACTTCTTCTCTATGCGAGTCTTCTTGAACCACCACCTGAAGTATCTGAAAGGGAAAAAGAGGTATGAACCAAGACAGGAAAAGGCATCCCTGTCCTTTCAGTGTCACTGGGAGGATGCAACTAGCACACATCACAGCTGCCTCTTGCAGAGAGGTACAATGGGAACCTCTGTCTCAAGGTGCAGCCCCTGTCACTCATTTGCAGACACAAGCAGGCAGAGCTCAGGCAGCTCAGGGCTCTCTCTGCAAGAGCATGGCATGAAAATAGACCATTTTAATACCTAAGAGCAGGGCTTCCACCTTAGGTAGGGACAGAAGACTTTTCCAGATGTCTGTGAAGAACTGAGAATGAAGAAAAGGGATCACCAGCATGATCACCTTCACAACTGGCAGGGCACATCCTGCTAAGGAACTTCTGGTATTATAGGCACAAGTGCAAAAAGCCATATGCAACTCCACAGCATGAGCCTTGCTCTTCCACCTCCATGCCCATTTCAGGGCAGACAGCAGAGGCCAGTCTTGCCCTGGAGGAGGTGGAGTGTGCTGACTGCAGGTGGCAGGATTCTGGGGACTCACTTTCATTTGCACACCAGCAGTGTAGCCAGGCACTGCCCATCAGATAATTTCTCACCCAAAGGCCTGGGAATTGAGAGATATCCAAACAGGGGCACACCTGCACCTGGGTGTGCCAGCAACACTCCGGGCAAGAGCAGGGCTGGGCTCTAAGCTGGAGCTCATAAAGGACTGACTTTTGCTAATGAACTGCCTCAAGTTAAATCTTCCATACAGAGACAATTAGCATAAGGAAACCAGCTACCAGACCAGAAGAAGCTGCTGCACATACCACAGCAAACGGACAAGCAAGACTCATTTGGCAGCTCCATGGCTCTGGGTGCCAGGGGCATGGAAGCCCTTGCTACAGTCAACATCCCTGAACTACCTCTGGGCACCACTGCTGTACTGCTGAGAGGAGAAAGCCACCCTGGTCAGGACCACACATCTATCCTGCTCTGACAGCTTGCACAATGCAGAGCCCAGGCAACAGGCAGTGGGTGAGTACCAAGTGCCTGGGAGCAAAGTAGAGAAGGTCTTCATGACACCCTCTACTCTTACACACTCCAACAAAAGCAACTCACGCTTGACTTTATGGCTGCTTCGTCATTGGATGTCCATCTTCATTCACCAACAGGTAAGGTCCCCAAATTCCTTTCAGGATGACATTCTCCAGGTCATGGTATCACAGGACCTGAATGCACCCAGGTCTCTATTCCTACATATTCACCTTCACATTTGACTGTGTAAGGACATTTTGCCTGCAGATGTCCAGGACTGTAAGAACCAGCCTGTCCTGCATGACTGCCCTGAATCAGGGCCTGCTGCTATCTTCAAGCTACATCTGCTGGAACTGCTCTTCTTCCAGCTGAGGCAGCCCTAGTTTTATGCTGCCAAAGCAAGCTTTTGGCAGCATGCTCTCTCTCAAGGAAATGGCTTTATTTTTTTTAACGCAGCACCAGAGAACCAACCCATCTGCTTCCCCAGCAAGTTTCTAGTGATAGGATGCCCAGGTGGAGTGGCTGTGGCATGGCATAGTGCAGCATCCCAGCTCCTTGGCAAGGAAGAGATGAAGGGAGTCAAAAAAAAAATGATGTCTCCCAGGAGCATGCTGCAGGAGAGGTTTGGGATTTCCAGACAGGCACTGCCTGGGCTGTTCTGCCACCTCAGTAGCAAACTCTTCAGTGTCAGCTTTTCCAAAAATCATCCAAGTCAAGAGCAGGTGGACAATGCTGAGTTGCTAACAGCTGTGCCAGGTCTACAGAATAACCAGGAGAAAACTCACACTCTGCAGCACCACAAGCCCTGCCAAGGCCAGAGGGCATTTCTTTCCCTTCACATTGGCAGTGAAATTAAAAGCTTACCAGACATCGCTCAGACCCATGCTCCATGCCATAACCCTTCCCAGGTCATATCAGCTACTCACGTAGGAACCCACCTGCACCTCTACTCCTGCCCCACCAACCTCAGTCCAAATGTTCATACACCCTTTTCTGTCTGTATTTTCAGCTGTGGGTGCCCCTACAAAAAACTCACCCAGATGTGCCCTGATTAAAAAAAACCCTACCCTAGTGTCACCAACATCCCCAGCCATGCCACCTGCAGCAGAGACTAGGGCTGCAGGAGAGGACAACCATCCACTAGAGGTTTAAGTCAACACAGTACCATGACAATTCAGGATGAGATGTGTCCTCTGAAGGTCCTAGGAATTTGGCCAAAGATGTGCAACAACCCCGAAGTACTCACAGCTATCACTGAAATTGCATTGCTACCTCAATGCACCAAGCCACACCAGATTTTAAAAGCACCCCTGGCACAGGTGCCCTCGAGACAGTGGTGCTGCTCATTATGGGTCATTAGGGAGAGGGCATGCCAACCTGCAGGGCTGCAGAGGTTCAGATCCAGGTGTCACGCCACAGGACTGAGCCCCAGGCTCTTTTTGCAGAACCAGCACTCAGATTTCTACTGGCTGGCTGCCTGCCTCTGCCAGGCAGACACGTAAGTGCCTTACAATGCCAGAAGCATGCATCCTTACACACAACCTCTCATCCCTGCATTAGCTGCCCTTTGTCAGGCAACACTGCTACCCTTGGGTTTTAACTCAAACCCACACAGGTATTTCCACATGTCCTGGCCCTTCCTCTTCTCTGCTCTCTAGGATGGAGTTTTCTTACAAGGAAGCTTTTACCTGCACAAGTTTTTAGGATGACAACCAGATTACCTCGAACATTTGTACAAAGCAAGACACGGAGGTTTCAATTTTAGCTTCTTTCTTTTGCACCTTAAAATCTTTTCCTAGAACTGACACAAGTCACTTCCATTTTAAGACCCTAATAAGAACAGGCTAGGAGTGTTCTTATTATCACCTCTCCTCCTCACTCACCCCACCAGACTTTAACATTTTCCCACATGCTCAGCTCATCCCTAACCTGCTGCAGCAGCTTTTCCAGCAGTCTTTTATCTCCTATGCACAACCCACGCTCTGCCTTCCCCAGTGCCCAGGCTTTAGCTGCGATGTCTTGGGTCAGGCTGGCCTGCACCCCAAAGCAGTCCTCTATCTGTCCCTTTATCAGGCTCTGCAAGAACCAGCTCTGCCAGCAGCAACCTCCAAGGACATCAAGCAGGGAAAAAATACTCAGAACATACGAGGCAGAAAATAAAGCAAGCTCAGGGAAATAAATGCACGGGTGCAGCATCAGGCCTGGCAGGTATTCAAACACGGCCAGCACCCAGTTCTAAAGGTTAAAATAACACTCTTGCTTCTCACACGTCTTTTTTCCTGGTTACTTCCAGCTCACTCTAACGCAAAACCTTCCCGATTAACCTAGGCTTTAATCTTCATCTGCTGAGAAGTGCCTCACTGCAAAGGGCTGCGAGCCTGACACCGGACAGGGAAGATGAGGCGGTGGTGGGGGGCAGCAGCAGGACCGGGGCTAGGAAATGGGATCCTCCATCCCCCTCTCTAACCCGAAGCAGTGCCCCAAGCGCTCCCAGCTCCTGCGAGGCTTCGGGGAGCCCAAGAGCTGAGCGCTACCCCCTGTCCTGCTCCGGCCAATCTGCACCGCTGCTTCCATCGCTGGCGTCAGCCAGGCGGGTGGGTAAACGCCGACAGCTCAGGAAGGAGGACAGCGGCTCACTTCAGACCGAGGCCTTCCGAGATCCGCTGCGCTCTGCCTTCCATGCGCCAACGGCCCCCGGGGCGAGCCGCCCACTGCACCAAAGGGCTCAAGTGCAGTGGTCCCACACTTCAGCCCAAGGACGCTCCCAGTCCCTCCCCTCATCCCTGATACCTTCCCCCTCACCGTACCGCAAGCCGAGGCCGACGTGCCGCAGGACGTCGCGAAGCGGCACGTCGCCGGCGCCGTAGGGCTGCCGCGTCTCCTCGAAGCGGTGCGCCAGGCAGACGCGCCAGCCGGCCGCCGCCACGCCGCGACCCCGCGCCGCCCCTTCGTACTGCCGCATCAGCGGCCCCGCCGCCTCCGCCTCCTCCGCCGCCGCTGTCGCCGCCATCGCCTCCCGCTGCCTCGCGCGCGCCCTCTTCACCGCGCGCGCGGCCGCGCAACGCCCCGCCCCGTCCCGCCCCTCCCGCGCCCCCGGGGCACAGTGCCACGCGCGTTCGGAAACCCCGGACCCGCCCCTCCGTCCGCTCGACCTGCGATCCCCAGGGCACCCGACCGAGCGCTACCGAGGGGTGCCCGAGAGCTCCGCGAGAGCTCCCGAGCTCTGACCGAGCGTTGCTCGAGCGGATTCCGAAAGGTCCCGAGCGGTGCCCGAGCACTACCGAGCGGATTCCGAAAGTTGCCGAGATGGTCCCGAAAAGTACCGAGCAGCGTCCGAAAGCAGTCGAACGCATGCCGAGTTCAGTCGAGCAGGTCGGGATTGCCACCGAGCGGCGGAGGAGCGATTAGGCCCGGAGCGGTGCGGGGCCTGTGCGGGGCGGTGAGTGAGACCGGGGAGGACTGGAGACACAGCGGGGCTGGCGTACGGTCCTGTGTGCCTGGCCCTTCTGGCGAGTATTTACGTTCGTGTGTTTGCAGTCGGGGCCGCTCCGAGCCTCCCGAGTTGGAGCTGGCAGGACTCTGCCTCACTCTCCACAGTATATTCTGACCATTCCTTCCCCTTCCCACGCGTGTGTGGGGCCCAGGGAGCTGGTGTGCGTGTGTAGCCAGGGCAGTGTGTGGGTGTGGGTGTGTCTGGGGCTGCCTCTGCCCCGCCCCGCCGCCTGTGTGTATGTCGGTGCAGGCCGGGGCCGCCCCTGGCCCCGCCGCTTTGCCCGTGTGCAGTGTCAGCAGTTGAGCCTTTGCCCGACCCCTCCATGTCCCTGGCTGTTGCCATTCTCTCTCGCGCTCTGTTACAGCTCCCACTCCTCTCTCAATGTCTACTGTTGGGTTGTTTGGTTGTTTTTTTTTTGGCAGGTGTGCGGCAGAGCTGTTCAGGACATGATCGAGGTGTTGGCCAAGCTGGGCCGTGGGCCCGTCTTCCTGGCAGGGGAGGTGCTGGAGTGCGTGATCACTTTCACCAACCCGTTATCGGCCTCGTCGACCTCTGCCAGCAGGTATGGCTGGCTATGCTGGTTGTCCTTTCTGTATGTGGAGCCTCGAATTGGCAGAGTTGTCTAGGTAGGGAACAGCCTTCTCTCCCCACTGAGCAGCCAGATGTAGTTGTGTCTGGGTTATGGGGCAATGGTGCCAGCTCAGCCACTGGTGACTTCCCTGCTAGAGGCGCTTTGTACCATGGCTATTTCAGGTCGGAAATTGAGGTCATTATTCTGGTTTTCTGCCCCCAAGAAAGAGATGAGAAAAAAAAGTATGCAGTTAGAGATGCTCTTAACTGCCCCTCAGGTGTGCCCTCAGTGGCAGGGTTGCTGGCAGAAAATTAAGCCAAACTGGCTGTCAGAGCAGAATATCTAGTTACACCAGGGTGACAGTCTCACAGGACAACGTCTAGACAACTCATTATTTCCTGCATATATTGAAGGAGCTCTCTCTTCCCAGCAGTGCACTGGCGTGTCAGTATGATCCCTGCCTCCAGAGCCGACAGGCAAAGGAACAAGTTCTTCATAGTCAGAAAGAGGCAGCCTTTCATGGCAGTATTTTCTGTGGCCCAGTCTTACAGCACTGCATCTCTCTTTATCATTACTGTGCCCAAAATATAGGCTGAGGAAACATGAGAAAATGGCAGCTTCCTATATTGGCTCACAGCGTGTGACTCCACATCCTAAGTAGTCACCCAAAGCCTCCATGTCCGCTGAGTGTGTGGCCCAGTCCGGTTCTCCGGGGGGTGGAGAGTGCTTTCTCATCTTCAGCCCTTCCTGGGAAGTGTCTTTTCCATCCCTGTGAGGTTCAGACTCTTGTCAGGATCTGTTCATCCCCATTAAGCAATTTGCATGTGATTGTTTGGTGGACTCATTGCTTCTAGTCTCGGCAACAACAAAGCAGTCTCTTATATCATCAGTGTTGGGCTTCTTTGTTTATGGCCTTCTTTAATCTTCCACCTTTGCTTATTGGTTCCTCCTGGCAGTTGAATACAACTTTTAAATTCATCTGTGACATAAGCATTTAGCTTTTGTGAGTTTTGTCTTGTGTGGTGACAGTGCTGTTTTTCCTGGTTCTGAAACATCAGACTTCAAGGATACCAGGTGGAGTAGCTTTGCAGGTTCACAGAGCAGTTACGGGAGCTTCACGTGAGAATTTCTGGTGTATCATGGTCCATTAAAAAAAACACTTCTGGGAAAAAGGAAGGTTTTTAAAATAAAAAAGCAGGTGGCCAAGCTGATGATCCTGACTAGGTCATACAGGTGCCAACATTGAATAGGTGGGTGGTTTGGAAATTGGAGCTGTGAATTGTGTAAAGGCAGATCAAAGCACAGTCACAACAACAGGCAGGTAGACCTGTCAGGGGCTTGACGCTTTTGGGACTTGCAAAACATACGTCAGAGGTGGAAGAAGAAGAGGCATGCACTTCAAACCTAGGGACAGAGCTGAAAAACAGTAAATAAACGGCACAGAGTGAATTTGATTGTGGTGCACGAGGCGTACAAGAGACAAAGCTCTTCTGCCCAAAGCTTGCGTGGAGCGTGGCCCCTGTCGGCTACAGGAATTGTAGGGGGAGGTGAGAAAGGAGGGAAGTGACATCAGCAATAGTGTAGGATCCTTCTGCTGCCTGCCATCTGGAAAAGCCAGGTCTGCTAGTAGGAAGGCACGTGCTAATTTCGTTGGGATGTCTCATGCAAAAAATGAAAAGAATCTGATGGCATATTGTTGGGCAATATGGGAGAAAAACAAAAACAAACACAAAATAAAATACAGTGTTTGAAAGTACTGTGGTTGTGCTAAGCTTATGTAAAATCAGTAAACGTTGTCTCTCAAGCAAGAGCATTTCGGTTTCCACATAGGTTAGCACTCATCTCAATAAGTAGCCTGGAAAATCCTGCTAATGGTTGCCTTTGTATGTATTTTATATTGCTTTTTTAATGCACGTATTATATGTAAGGAGAACGTGGACCTGCTTGAGCAGGTCCAGAACAGGGACAGAAAGCTGATCAGTGGGCTGGAGCTATGAGGACAGGCTGAAGGGAGCTGGGGTTATTCAGCCTAGCAAGGCTCCAGGGAGACCTAAGAGTGACCTTCCAGTACCTGAAGGGAGCCTCCAAGAAAACTGTTGGACTGTTTACAAAAGCCTGTAGTGGTAGATGAGGGGCAGTGGTTTGAAATTAGAAAAGAGACAATTTAAACTGGGTGTTAGGAACAAGTTACTTAGTGTGAGGGTGGTGGAGCACTGGAACATGTTGCCCAGGGAGGTAGTTGAGGCCTCATCCCTGGAGATATTCAAGGTCAACCTTGACAAGGCTCTGAGCAACCTGATGTAATGGAGGATGTCCTTACTCCTTGCACAGGTTCGGACTAGCTGACCTTTGGAAGTCTCTTCCAACCAGACTGTTCTGCTGCAATAGCCGACATGACAGAAAACCTGGTGACAGATCTTATGGAAAAGCCATGCTGGTACTTTTGACAATGCAGAATTACAGATGCAGGGTTAGAGGTAGCTGGTCGAGTCACCAACGTGTGCTTGTGTGAAGGCAGCCAGCGCATGCAGTTTCAAACAGCACACTGTTAGTCAGCTGAAATGAATGCAGCACGCCTTTTTCTCCTGCTCATCCAGACGGTTAGCCGCTCTGATGTGTCACATTAAGAGATACCCACAAAAAGTCTGCCTGCCACCTCAAACTCTGTTGTCACTGATTACTAATCAGATCGTGATGTTAGAAGACACCAGCGGAACCATGCATTGGCTAAATTAATGTGACTGCTACTGAAATAAAAACATGAGTGTTTTGGAAGCTGAAAGGTGTCAGTAGTGCCATAGGAAGTGCCCTGTGGCATGGCAGGGTCTGAAACATGAAGATGTTTTTCATGCTTGTTGCAGCCAGTTCTTGTGGCTGTACAAAGTGATGCAAAGTGATAATTCTGCCTCCCCTGTATCTTGCAACGAATCCCTTGTCTCAGGTTCTTATGAACAACCCAAAAGTGTCATTTTCTGGTCTGACACAACCAGAAACTGATGTGCATTAAAAAGAGTATGGCTAGCAGGTCAAGGGACGTTCTCTTCCACTTATGTGCTGCTCTAGAGAGACCACATCTGGAGTATTGTGTCCAGTTCTGGACTCCTCATTTCAAGAGGCACAGGGATACACTAGAGACAGTCCAATGGAGGACTGCGAGAATTATTAAGGGACTGCAACATCTTTTCTTTTGAGGAAAGGCTAAGAGACCTGGAACTGTTTAGTCTAGAGAAGAGTGAGAGAGTATCTTGTTAATGTTTACAAACGTCTGAAAGGTGGATGTCTTTTTAGTCGAGTCCTGTGATAGGACAAGGGGTAGTGGATACAAACTGAAATACAGGAAGTTCCACCTCAGCATGAGGAAAAACTTCTTTCCTGTGGTGATGATGGAGCACTGGAACAGGCTGTCCAGGCTGATTAGGGGCTCTCTTTGTCTAGAGACTTTCAAGACTGATCTAAATGTGTTCTTGTGTGACCTACCCTAAGTGATCCTGCTGTGGCAGGGGAGTTGGACTTGTTCTCCAGAGGTCACTTCCAACCCTTAGCATTCTGTGATCCTTGAGGAGGACAGTGCTGTAGGGTGGGAGCATGTCTGCACCCTGCGCACCCTGAGGAGTCATAGAATCATAGAATGGTTTAGGTTGGAAGGGACCTCAAGGATCATCCAGCTCCAAGCCCCTGCCATAGGCAGGGACACCTCCCACTAGAGCAGCTTGCTCAAGGCCTCATCCAGCCTGGCTTTAAACGCCTCCAGGGAGGAAGCATCCACAACCTCCCTGGGCAACCTGTTCCAGTGTCTTACCACCCTCACTGTAAAGAACTTCCTCCTAACATCCAGTCGGAATCTCCCCTCTTCCAGCTTAAACCCATTCCCCCTCGTCCTGGCATTACTAGACCTTGTAAATAGTCCCTCCCCAGCTTTCCTGTAGGCTCCCTTCAGATACTGGAAAGCCACTATAAGGTCTCCTCGAAGCCTTCTCTTCTCCAGGCTGAAGAGCCCCAGCTCTCTCAGCCTGTCCTCATAGCAGAGCTGCTGCAGCCCTCTGGTCGTCTTCGTGGCTCTCCTCTGGACCCGCTCCAGCAGTTCCATGTCCTTCTTGTGTTGGGGGCTCCAGAACTGCACACAGTACTCCAGGTGGGGTCTGACGAGAGCAGAGTAAAGGGGGAGAATCCCCTCCCTTGCCCTGCTGGCCACACTGCTCTTGATGCAGCCCAGCACACAGTTGCTGTCTGGGAGGCATGTGCACACTGCCGGCTCATGTTGAGCTTTTCGTCGACCCAGACCCCCAGGTCCTTTTCCTCAGGGCTGCTCTCCAGCCATTCATCACCCAGCCTGTGTTGGTTGAGCTTGGGGCAGTCAGCTGCTGTGGGTAGAAGCAGCTGAACTCAGGTTTACAGATATTTGTTGCTTTTTAAGTTGCCCACTTACTGTTTTGAAGTTGCCCACTTACTGTTGGGTTGCATTGTTAGCAGAAGTGCCTTGGACTGCTGCTCTGCCTGTCACTTCTGACTTGGAACTTAGCTGTCTGTGGCTAAAAGTCCTCTCCTGTGCCTGGCCCTTGCCTGACAGCAGGAAGTGTCCTCTGAAGGGTGCTGTCTGTGACCAGTCCCAAGCTGTGGGTGATGAGAAAAATGACCAGCTGGCTTTGGGCTGGATCTTAGGACACTTGATTTCACTGTGTTTACTGGAAGTTCTCTGTCAGGTTCTGCACTGGGCATCTTGTGTCTATCCTTGTGGAAAGGGTGCCTGCTGACATGCACTGCTTGCTATCTTCTGCCATGTGTGCACAGCAGGCTTCTCTGGATAGGGGCATTTCCTCACTCCCTGTCTGTCCTGTGCCTAATGTCTTGTGGCTCAGACTTCAGATACCACTGCTAAACAAGAGCCCTTCAGCCACAGAACTAGGCCTTGGGTGAATGTGCTGTGAGCAGCTGGGGTGGAAGTGGCTTTGGGTCAGCATCCCAGTTTAAGTTTACTCCAAAGGCTTGCTTGGAGGGGTACCGTGAAAGTGGCTCCAGTGACAGGCAAGGTGTTTTTCCTTCCATACAAGAAGTCCTGCACGGAGCTGAGCAGCAAAAGCTACTCGCCTCCCATTTCTAACTTGTTGTAATCCAGTTTTAAGGCACAGACACGAGTATTGCCCTTCTTTTCTCTCAGTGAGATGCTGGCATGGGCCAGTGCCCAGATCCACTGCCAGTTTCACACCAGCGAGAACCGGGTAACACTCCCTCCCTCTGATGGCAGCAAGCACGATGTGCAGGCAGAGAATGAGACAGTCTTCGTCCCTAACAGAGGTGAGTGCTAATCCTGCAACACTGGGCATGGACAGTGGGCAAGCAGATTATCTTGTCTGTCTTGAGGGCAGCAAGCATAGAAGTGAGTGGGAAGCCTGTTTCTTTCCTTATGTGACGCCCTGGGGATGGTTGCTGCTGAACTTTGTTAACAGTGAGATCAGAGTGGCCCTAGCTTGGAGTGAAACGGGAGGGTTGTCAGTTCAGATGTTCAGGGAACCTCTGTTGAGAGCATGAAATGTTTCCTGTTCAGCCCCTTCTTATTCCTCCCTATAAATATAAGGCCCCACTGGCCTGGGCAAGGCTTGAGTCTGGGCAGCATTCATGTGGTTCTTCGTTTCTTCCAGGAGAGCGAGGTCAGTGCATCCTGTCTACCCCACCAAAGATTCTCTTCTGTGACTTGCGACTGGATCCTGGGGAGTCAAAGTCCTGTGAGTCCTGTCTTCTCTTCCCCTGCTCTGGGGAAGCTTGCTCTCGGAGCCATCTCCTCAGACCTGAGTGCTACAAGTGGGAGACCCTGCTGCTTGCAGAGGGCGAGGTGCTGCGGTGGGAGCATGAGTGCTAAGGGACCCTGTTGGAGTCTGTTGTCCACTGTATGAGAGCTGCATACTGCAACACATCCTAGAGTTCTGGCCCTGGCCCATGTCCTCTGCTGTAGGTCCATTGTGTAGCTGCGAGGCATAAAGCATTTTGAAACACTTGGCTGCAGCTGAAGGAATAATTAGACACACCTGTGTTTCCATGCCCTTCCTCAGCCACACCAGAGTATTCTTGAGATTCAGGCTGGTATCCTGTGAAGGTCTGAGCTTCCTCTCTGCATTGTAACCATGCTGGAGATTGCAGTGTTTTGCCTGTTCTAGTCTTCCTGGTGTAAAAGTTAGCACTTTTGATCTTCTCACCTCAAAGCTCTCTGTATCTAAAGATGTCTCAAATGGCGTCCTTCCAGGGAGTCTCTCTGAAGCTCTCCTTCCTCACTACTTGCCTCCTTACTCATTAAAGATGAGTAGAGTAACCCATTTTCTTTGTTTCAAGAAGCTTCTCTCACCAGAGTAAATAGCTGTGAAAACACAAGTATGTGCTGTTGTCTTTTGGTCAGTGGCTGTGTGACCCAGGTCATGTTATCATGCTGCTTGTCAGGTCATGTTGTACCTCCTCTGCTTCCAGCAGCTTGTGGTTCAGTGGCAGCATGATATTAGGCATTGCAGACCATCCATGGAGTGGTTGCTTAGGTTGTCCTGGGGGTCTGCTGGGAATAGTTAACAGAGACTGTTCAAGTCGTAGAGCAAAGAGCAGAGAGAGACAGTGCTTATGGTGGAGGGAACTTCTGTGGATCATTGAGCCCTGGGGAGGTAAGAGCAGAGCTGCAAGTGAGACCAAGGAGTGACTTGTTGGATTTGAAGCTGGGATCTCCTGCCTTTCTAGATGTGGAGGGTGTTGGCTAGATGGGAAGGTGGAACACGGTGAACCCAGTCTGGCTTAGGGTAGGGTAATGCTGTCTGAGGCTGTGTCTCCTAAATTGCAAAACCTGTTGTCTGAGCACATTTAATTATTTATTTACCATTCTATGGCCACATGAGCAGGAAAGGAGCTCACATTGGAGCCAAGGTCCCCTATGCTTTCTGAAAGTAGCTGCATCAGCGAGGAGGAGGAAGGAATCTTAGCTGGCCTGAGGCTCATGTGGATTTGCCTGTGCTCCTTGCTGCTAGCAGGTATGGGGCCTGGAACACCCATTCCCTGAGAGGAGGGGAAAGACGCGTTTCCTGGCACATCTCAGGCAGGCTCAGCAGGGTCTGGAAAAGCAGATTGGTGGCTACAATGCAACCTTCAAGTGGATAGAGTGAATTAATAAGGTTTCCTTGTATACTGGCTTTGCAGTCAGAAGTTGTTCACCTCCCAGCTAAGCTAGAGATAGTCTATCCTTCCTAGGGGTGTTATATTTTGTGTCTGTTCTGCCACTGAGAGACACTGGCACAAGCAGCCTGTGTGTCTGCCTTGCTCTTGGATGCATCTCCATAGGAAGGACACAAACTCCTCTATATGCAGAGGTTCCTTGTCTGTGTGCCACAGCCCTTCCCTTTGGTTGTGTGATGCATTGGATTCATTGCATGTTGTGTGTGATGCTTCTGTATGTGGCACTGTGCTTTTTAGCACGGAAACCCCAGTATCACAGACTTGGATCTGCAGGGCTGCTCACACTGATTCCACTGGCCTGCTGGGCTGCTCCTCTCGTGTGACAGTGGTGCTGGCATGCTTGCAGATCATTCCAGGGGGCTCCTGCCAGCTCCATGGAGGCAGAGTTAAGGCTGCGTGGGTGTGTATCTTCATTTTTCATTTCCTGTTTTTCAGAAGTTTTGAGTTTTGCTGCACAGTTTCAAAAGGAAAAGAAAAAGAAACAAAACAAATCAACCCAAGAAAGTACAGCATTATTAAGCTGTAGCCAGAGCTGGCAGATACAGCTGAGGTTGTGTCAGACTGTCTCTTGATAAGAGGCCTGATTTTCAGTTGCTGATCAGCTTATGCCCCAATATCTTGCTCCTGTTACGGCACCTATATGTTGAAAAGTCATCCTTTTGACATATTGCCCAGGCTCACCTCTTTAAATTTGTCACCATAAAACATTTACTCAAGCCCTCAAGTAATTTCTATGGCAAATTTTGCCTCATCTGCAGGGTTATAGTACCTTCAAATATTTGGTCAATTGCTGAGAGAGGAGGAAATGGAAGCAGCCTGGACACAGGCCAGGATTACAGCCAGAGGGTACAGTGAGTGGGTGGGTTAGGAAGGCATCCTATAGCACAAGGAATGTCCTTCCTTCTGGGATATGCATAGAAGCTGGGGCTTCCTGAGTCTTAGCATTTCTGTGCCAGCTAACAAACTGCCCATCCTTCTTGGACAATGGTCATCTCTGTGGAGATTATCCTTACTGGGCAAGAAGTCCTTTGTCAGCATTCTTATTAAGCATAATGCAGGAAGTTACAGCAGTCTGCGTCCTTCCATTGAAATACCTGATTTTCCTCCCTGTCAGGACAGTTCTAAGCCTTATCTGCCTCCTAGTCCAGTGTGGCAGGCTTGTGTTTTAAGGTGTGACAGCCTGTGGACACTACACACTAGCACAGGCTTTTTTCCTTCCTTTGAGTCCTATTATTTTTAAGTTTAGAGGTTGTATTTAAAATGTAATTCTAGTTTTTAATCTAAATTTCAATGTTTAGGGTGTGCCAGATGTGGGGAAGGATCTGTGGTTTCACAGCAGGATGCTGCCCTTCCTCTGGCAGGGTATATCTGCATTATGGCCAGCAAGCCTCTAGAGAGGTGGAGAACTTTACCTCAGTTCACTGCACCTCTCTTAGTATACAGCATGTGGTTTGGGAAAGCTGCAGAAGTATTTGCGCTGCGTCAAGAAGCATTAGGGTTTGTGTGGTGGCCAAGGGGCTTTTGAGCGGGCTGAATGTGGTCTGAAGCTGGGCCCCAGCATCTCAGAGGTTTCAGTCAGAGGCTTTCTGGTCCAAGTCATCAATTGGTCAAGGAGGATATGACACAAGTTGTTGCAAAGGAATCTTTGTTGTTTCTTGGCCCACCAAATCCCACTGCTTCAGAGAAAAACACTGGAAGAAGCTGATTTTTCTTGCTGACTTTAGGGTTTGTGTGAGGTGAATATCAAAAGAGGGGTGATGTATTTGATCATGCGTGGGGCAGAACCCTGAGAAAGCTGCAGCTGTGGCTGCATTGTGGAAGTGGCTTGTGACAGCAGCACACAGAGGCAAGCTCAGGTTGAGCTTGCGATGTACACAAAATAGCTTTCATGTATTTGTGTTCCTGGATCTAACATCTTTCACATTCTTTGGGGGCAGAATTTGTGTGTGTGGTTGCGTGTGATGGAAGTGATCTCTGGATGATGGTGCATAGGATGCAAGGAGCAGTGCACTGGTGCTGAGAAGCCAGGGATGTGCTTGTCCTGCTGTGGTGAACAGGAGACAGCAGAAGGCACCGGGCACTGTTTTCATCTCAGGACTGCTGGTGGTCCTAACCCTCAGAGCAGCTACCCTGTGAGCAACAGTTCCAGGAGCTTCCTTTTGGCCCTGGGCAGCAAGGCATCCTTTGTGTGCTCCATGCAGATTCATACTGTGAGACATTGCCCATCGATGGCCCCCCCTCTTTCCGGGGACAGTCAGTGAAGTATGTGTACAAGCTGACCATTGGCTGCCAGCGTGTCAATTCGCCTATCAAGCTGCTGCGAGTGCCCTTCCGTGTCCTTGTGCTGCAAGGTGAGACCACATGCTGCCCTCCCTTGTAAACAGGCCTGGCTGCACCCTGCCCTACTAACACTCTTGCCTTCTGCCCAGGGCTCAAGGATTACCAGTTCCCACAGGATGAGGCCGTTGCACCCTCAAACCCCTTCCTGGAGGAGGAAGAGGGCTTGAAGAAAGACTCTCGCCTGGCAGACCTGGCAACAGAGTTGCTCATGGTGGCCACATCCAGACGCAGCCTGCGTAGGTTATAATCCCCTGGTGGAACCTGCTATCCTAACCTGTGCATCAAGCACAGTTCAGGGCTCACTGCAAAAATCTCTTGCTGCAAAGCAAAGCTCTGCCTGGGACTATAGAGAAGCTCCATCAGGTCCTCTTGACCAGTCTCAGGCTGTTCCTAGTTCAGCCAGAGAGACTGTCTTCCCAGCATATCTCAACCAGTGTATGGTTTGCTCTGCTCACTGCAAGCATTTCCCAAAGAGAATGCTACCTCTAGGGACTGTCTTTCAAACCCAAGCAGGAGGCATGGGGTTGGAGCTGAACTTCATCATGCTGCAACCTTTTTCCAACCCACTTCTTTCTCCGCAGACCTGTATAACATCAGCAACACTCGTGGAAAGGTGGGAACGTTCTGCATCTTTAAGACTGTGTATAAGATTGGAGAAGATGTCATTGGGACCTTTAACTTCTCAGAAGGAGACATCCCTTGTCTGCAGGTCAGTGCTGGTCTTGGGGTCACTAAGGACAGGATGGTGTTTTGGGTAGGGAAAGAGAAAAAAGGTGTTGTAGTGGCAATGGGCTGTTGTGGGATTTCTGCTGAGGGCTGTGAGGTGGGGAAGGGCTCCAGTTGTGAGCTCATTTGGGAAACAGAGGCCCTGGGTCTTTATGCCAGGGCAGTGTGAGGTTGTGAGAACAAGCAGCCCACCAACTGCCCTGCAGTTCTCAGTGAGCCTGCAGACAGAGGAAAGCATCCAGGAGGAGTTCCAGCGCCGACGGGGACAGCCTGTCTCCTACACCACGCATGCCCGCCATCAAGAGGCCTGCCTGCACACAGCCCAGAGCAGCTTCAGCCTGCCAATCCCACTCAACTCTACCCCAGGATTCACCACCAACATCGGTTAGTGGCCATCAGGGAAGGGACCCACCCCTGTTTGTCTCCTGTAGTGTCCCCAGCTTTACCTGTGCTCAGCAGGGCTGTGTCCCGTGGGAGGGAGCTGGCCTGCATGAGTGAGCTTATTTGCATGTCCTCTTGCTAGGACAATCAGTGCTGAGAGCTACTGTCCCTGTCCCTTGTGGTGTTGACCCCTTGACCCTCTTCTTGCCCACAGTGTCCCTGAAGTGGAGACTGCACTTTGAATTTGTGACCTCTGGAGAGTCAACAGGGACTTGTTTGGTTCGCGGGAGCCAGTCAGAGGCCATCACGTGGACTGGGGTAGAGCAGATGGAAGTGGACACTTTCAGCTGGGATTTGCCCATCAAAGTCCTTCCCACCAACCCCATCCTGGCTTCCTATGTATCTCAGTTCTCCAGCACCAACTCCATCACCATCTGAAGTGGGGAGAGCTGGTAGGGACCTGTAGTTCTGCAAGAGTTGGGAATGGCAGCAGGACTGTCACCAGCATGCTTTGAGGCACACATCCTCTTGTCCCCTTGGGTTCATCTGCAATGCCCAGGTGGGCACCAGGCACATCTGTCCCTGTGTGGGTGGACGTTCACTGTGCTTGCCATAGTGTCCTGGGCTGTAACCTTTGGCTAGGAGTTAGCCCTTCCTGCCTTGGTGAGGGTGCAAGTCCCAGCACTCACCAAATAAAATCTGCTTGCCAGGGAATGGCCTGATGTGCCTTTATCCCATAAGGGACCTCTATGAGGGAAAGAAGAGGGGATGCTGAACAAAGAGACCCCAAAAGTGGAGGTCTGGCATCCAGGTGAGGCACATTGACTGCCTGAGCAGGGTGAGAGCCTGACCTCCTGCTCTGGCTCTTATCCTCCCTTTCATGAAGGGACTCTCATGTACACTGCCCTTACCCAAAGGAGGCAGGACTTGGCAAGCAGGCCCCACACTGTCAGCATGTTCCAGTGTCTTGGATACAGCTGCATGCT
The DNA here is from genome assembly GCA_013400475.1 of Tricholaema leucomelas. Taxonomy (NCBI): domain Eukaryota; kingdom Metazoa; phylum Chordata; class Aves; order Piciformes; family Lybiidae; genus Tricholaema lacrymosa; species Tricholaema leucomelas. Next base: position 33,366 of record WAAF01011670.1, read on the forward strand.
GAGGCAGTGTGGTGATGATGATCCAAAACTGAGAATCATTGACCACCTGGGCTGCTGCCCACACGCCTGGCAGGAATGCAACCTGCTGGTTTTGGAATGCCTGGGGAGCTAGAGTGAATGCATGCTGTGCATTGGAGCTGGGGTGAAGGTCTCCCTGCTCAGCAGTCAGCTCCCCGTTTGTATCAAACCTTCTAGAGTTTTCCTGCTTTTGTGGAAATCTAATAAACATCTGAGTGTTCAAAACTCAGCCTTCCCAACAGCCTTTTTCCTTTCTGGTTACCAGTGGTGGATGCCCTGCATGACAGTCACAAGCTAGAGACACTTTCTTCTTTAATATCTTTATTGCAAGAACAGAAACATCTACACAAGGCTTTGCACAACACAGGCATGGCAGCAGCTGGGGCAGGCTGCTAGGGTGGTCAGCTCCACCCTGGCACACGTGAATTGCTTCAGCTATCTGAACCCTAGCAGAGCACTCAGCTCCTTGTCCCACTTCCCTGCAAGTGGGATAGGAGTCTTTCCTGGGGACATCGTATAGTGGTTCCCCAGGCTCTGCTGCCTGCCCCAGGCTGGCTCTGTTGCAGTGTTGCCTGGGGGTAACCTGTAGTGCTGGAGGCCCTTGCTGGTTCTGGGTGCAGGGACATTAGTGGTTCCAGAGTTGGGTTGTGCATCTTGCACTCTGGGGCAGAGACAGGGTGGCCAGGGTGCATGGGTGCTGGAAGAAGGGCTCTGGTGCATCCCAGCGAGGATCCCACTTGCTGCTGTTCAGGGGCATGGGGCTCTGGGAGCAAGAAAGGAACTGCCTAGCTTGAGCCTAGATACAGAAGTACGAGGCTGCTGCCATGGAGGCTAATTTGCTCCCATAGGCCTTTCTTGAGTAGCTAGAGGTGTCCTGCACAGCTGGGAGGAGATTCTATAGGATCTGCATTCCCACAATGTGCAGGATGTCTTGCAGGAAGGGGTCCTTGGCACAGTTCAGAAAGCTGAAGGCAGAAGCAAAGCCATACTGTGGCAGTGCTAGGCTGTAAGTGTTAGCACCCTACTGTGTGGATAGTGGTTTCCCTGGAAGGTGCCAGCAGTGATGTCTACAGGATGGGGAGGTCTGGAGCATGCGGGAGGAGCTCGAGGAGGCAGGATGATGCCGGAAGGACGCTGGATGCTGCCGAGCCTCTATCTGCTCAGCCCGACACCCAGCGCCTTGTTGTTCAGCGGCTCCGAGGTGCCATCTGAGCCCCACTCATGCTCTATGCTCTTCACACAGGGCAGGCTGGGGTTGGCCTTCTGCACCACTGAGATCTGGCAGGTCTGAGAGTCATAGTGAGCCTCGCACCAGTCAGGGAAGTCGATGGGGTGCTGGGTGCTGCAAGAGAGGGCATGACACTGTCACCTCCCCCTGGTTCCTCCTGACCCACTGGTTGAGATGTCTCCCAGGCCAGCTTGGGCAGGCTGGGCCACAGTTCATGCCATGCCTGCATATCTTGCTGTGATAAGACTCCCCTGCCCCCTGCTTTGTCTCCCCAGCCCACTCCATCCTCAGCACTCTGGTGGTCTCCTGCCCACTTCTGCCCCTTGTCTCCCTGGGCTCTGATACTTCCTCTGCTGTGTTTGCAGCTACCAGATCCCAGATCTCCTCTCCACTGTGGGCGCAGGTGCTGTGGCAGGGCAGCACCACTGGCAGCAGCTGATCCCGAGTGCCCTCTCACTCACGTCTCACAGCAGCCCACGCCGACGGGGTGCAGGCAAGTGCAGAGCAGGCAGTTGGTGCTCAGCCACGACTCTCCAATCGAGAACTGCTTCCCCTCATACTCACAGGGCGCTGCGAAGGAAACAGTAGAGATGAGAACACATGGGCCTCTGCCAGGGCACATGGGAACCTCTTTGTCACCCTTGTGCCCTGAAAGAGGGGATGATGTAATGACATGACTTCCCAATGCTACAGAAGATAGTTGGTGGCCTCTCTGCCACTCTGAAGCTATGGAATGCCCAGGCATCTGACAAAAGTGATGCTCCCATCTATTCTTTCCTGGACATGCCCTGGAGCTGTTCCCAGCACTGTGCGGGCCCAGGCCAGAGGCAAATGGCTCTTGCTTCCCAAGACACAGCATACCCAGTGCCCGGTTTGAGCAGACCCAGAAGGAGGCAACAGCAGAAGGACAGGCAGTTCTCCTCCCTTTGTTTTCAGTCCTGCATACTTGTCCCCAGCCAGATTCCTGCCAGGAGCACTTCAGAGCCAGCAAGCTATTTCTCAGCCAGACCCCTGGGGAGCTGTTCCATGGTTTATAGACTGCTCCTTCCACTCATCACTGGCCTACAGTCGAGCCCTGCAGTCCCTTATATGCTTTGCAGACACGGAGGGCAGAGCCTCACCACCCCAGGGAAAGACAAAGCCTCCTCTTCCCATCTACTTATCCGCATCTCACCTCCCTCCTTACCTTTAGCCTGAAAATAGCATTTGGCCTGGAAGCCTGGCAGCTGGAGGAGGAGGGAGAGCAGCAGGCAAAGCAAGCCCCAAGCACACCTCATGTTCTGTACTCGCATGGCCATGGCTGGTGCTGAGCTGGTCTTCTTCACTGAGGTTGCCTTGCTTCTCTATTGCTTTTGCTCCTTTCCCTTCTATTTCTCTCTCTCTCTGCCTTGTTAATGCTCTTCCTCAGATCCCAACAAGAGATATTTATAAAGTTCAGCTTTACGACCCTGGCCACCAGCTGTACCCCACTGGAAAAGTTGTAAAACTCATTTCCTGATTTGAAAGGCATGAAAACAAGAGGTAGGATCAAAATTTTTAACAAGCTGTGAAAAGCTGATTCATGCCCTCCAGAAATGTCTCCAGTTGGAAGCCCCTGTGGATGCAAAGCTCTGCAGTGAGGGAGATCCAAGGGACCCTAGTGGGGTTACCCCTGGCAGAGTGGTGAGCATGTGAGCAGCGAGCACAGGAGACCCTGGCCCCTGACCAGAAGAGCTCCAGGCTCCTCTCTGGTCATGACGAGCTGTCTATGATCCTTCACAGTAGCCAAGGTTTCGGGAGCATCTCATTTTGCCACTGGAGTGGCACAGGCATTGTGTTAGCAGCTACTGTAGGACACAATAGTGCCATGCTTGGCAGGGACAGAGACGCTCATGCCTGGGCTGAAGCCATGCCAGACTTGTAGCCACATTTTGACTGTGGGTGACAGTGGCTTTTTCTTCAGCCAATAGCAGGCAGTATGGCAAATGTCACTGATACAGAGCAGGTGAGGAATACTGTGCAAAAGGCATGATCCAGGGCTCATTGGAGCACTGTGCATGAGAGGCTGTGTTTGTTTATGGCAGCTGAGCAGCTCCTTTCAGATGCTGGAGTCTGATCCTATCAAAAACAGGGAACAGGAGGGATGAAATTGAAAGGCAAAGGTACATTTGAGCAGCAAGTGACCTGAGAGGTAAATGAGACACTTGGCTGCAAGCAAGAAGCTGTGAGAAGATGCCAACCCACTCAAGGACATGCACATGGTCCACGCAAGACCATTACCCTGGCTGGAAATGATACATGTGGAGAAGTAAGGGGATAGATGAGATGGACGAGGTCAGAGCCATGGGGCCACATGCCCTAAGAGAACTACAAGTGAAGGGCTGAATGGCCAAGAGAAATTTGCATTCCTTCTCAGGGGCACTGCTGGCAACAGGAAACAGAGCTTCGGGGATGGTCCAGCCCTTGGGTTGGCCAACATGGGACTGTGCCAACAGTGAGGCAGTGGTGGCAGTGGTAGCCTCCGTGTGTCATCTGCCTCTGCCTTAAGCTCCCTACTTTCTGACAGTTTGGGATGGGTTTACACCCTGACGCGTGAGGCTTGATATTCCTTCCAGAATTTGTGTTGGCATCCACCATTATGGCTGGATATTTTTGTAATCCCCATAAATGCCCAATCCCTCCTTGAATCCTGCTAAATTTTGGCCTGAGTGTTTTCCTGTGGCAGCCTAATTAAGCATGGAGTGCAAAAACCACACTTCCTTTTATCCGCTTTGGATTCATCACCTTCAGATTTGAAGGCATAGTTCGTTCACGCTGGTGCCTTGGGCCCCTTCACCATCCTGTTGCAACCTCATCCTGCATCTTGTGCTCTCACCTCCAAAGGAGCAGAACTGGTTTTGCATCCTCTCTTCACTTCAGAGAGTTCCCTCAGCCTTCTCACAGTGTCCTCTCTGTGTGGAGGTGGCCCCTCTGCATGGGGTCTTTTGCCTCCCTGTATGAATAGAATAGAATAGAATCAACCAGGTTGGAAGAGACCTCCAAGATCATCCAGTCCAACCTAGCACCCAGCCCTATCCAGTCAACCAGACCATGGCACTAAGTGCCTCATCCAGACTTTTCCTGAACACCCCCAGGGACGGTGACTCCACCACCTCCCTGGGCAGCCCATTCCAATGCCAATCACTCTCTCTGGCAAGAACTTCCTCCTAACATCCAGCCTATACTTCCCTCGGCACAATTTGAGGCTGTGTCCCCTTGTCCTGTTGCTGGTTGTCTGGGAGAAGAGACCAACCCCCACCTGGCTACAGCCTCCCTTCAGGTAGTTGTAGACAGCAATGAGGTCTGCCCTCAGCCTCCTCTTCTCCAGGCTAAACAACCCCAGCTCCCTCAGCCTCTCCTCACAGGGTTTGTGTTCCAGGCCCCTCACCAGCCTTGTTGCCCTTCTCTGGACACGTTCCAGCACCTCAACATCTCTCTTGAATTGAGGAGCCCAGAACTGGACACAGTACTCAAGGTGTGGCCTGACCAGTGTTGAGTACAGGGGAAGAAGAACCTCCCTCGTCCTACTGGCCACACTGTTCCTGATACAGGCCAGGATGCCATTGGCCCTCTTGGCCACCTGGGCACACTGCTGGCTCATCTTCAGCCTACTATCCACCAGTACCCCCAGGTCCCTTTCCTCCTGGCTGCTCTCCAGCCACTCTGTCCCCAGCCTGTAGCATTGCTTGGGGTTGTTGTGGCCAAAGTGCAGAACCCTGCACTTGGCCTTGTTAAATCTCATCCCATTGGCCTCTGCCCACCCATCCAGCCTGTCCAGGTCCCTCTGCAGGGCTCTCCTACCTTCCAACAGATCAACACCTGCTCGAAGCAAGGGTGGGATCAGCTGGAAAAGGCTGATAATAGATAATAGATGGCTGGCAGGTGATGTGCTGGAAAGCAGTCCTTTAAAGAAGGACTTGGGAGTCCTGGTGGACAAGAAGCCGTCCATGGGACAGCAGTGTGCCCTTGTGGCCAAGAAGACCAATGAGATCCTGGGGGGCATTAAGAGGAGTGTGGCCAGCAGATCAAGGGAGATTCTCCTCCCAGTCTACTCTGTCGTGGTGAGACCTCACCTGTAATATTGTGGTGAGTTTGGGGCTCTTGAGTTCAGGAGGGACAGGGATCCACTCAAAAGAGTCCGATGGAGGGCTGTGACGATCATGAAGGGGCTGGAGCACTGCCCTGTAAGGAGAGGCTGATAGACCTGGGGCTTTTTGGTCTGGTGAAGAGAAGACTTAGAGGGGATCTAATCAGTGTTTATAAATATCTGAGGACTGGAGATCAAGAGGGAGGGGACAAAGTCTTCTCAGTTGTGTCTTGAGATGAGACAAGGGGCAATGGGTAGAAACTGCAGTACAGGAAGGTCCACCTCAACATGAGGAAGAACTCCTTTACTGTAAGAGTCACAGAGCACTGGGACAGGCTGTCCAGAGAGGTTGTAGAGTCTCCTTCTCTGGAGACTTTCAAGACCTGTCGGGATGTGTTCCTGTGTGATCTGCACTAGATTCTATGGTCCTGTTCTGGCAGGGGATTGGACTCAATGATCTATGGAGGTCCCTTCCAACATCCTGTGATCCTGTGAAAGCAAATCAAGACAGTTCTCAGATGACTGTAGGGCTGTGAGCCAAGACAGTGAGCTGTATCAGTGACAAATGAAACTTGCCCTTTGGTGCAGATGTATTATTGTATAAGGAGGATAAAATGTGTTCATCATCAGAGCAGCAAACTAATATTCCTATTGTGTGTTTGGAAGAGAAGTCTGGCATTCAAGGAACCACAATGAAATGATCCATCACTGCTTCTTCACTGAGCACAGCAAGTGTTACACCAATGTGGTGGGTTTCATTTGGAGATCTGTGTGAGCTCACCAGGCTTCCAGAAAGGTGCTGAAAGTCGGGTGAGATCATGTCTTGGCTGTCTGTAGGGGTACTGCCCCAGGGCCATGGGGAGGCATTCCTGCAATTTCTGTACCCATTCTGGTTTCCCAAAGAGAGGGTTGAAACTACCAGACCACTTGCCTTGGGTAAATACAGAGGAGGAGCAAGACCAGGACACAGCCGCACACTGCAGAGGGATCTGGGCAGTGAAGAACCCTCCATGCTGCAGTTGTGCATTAGGGTGACAGGGGTTGGTGATCTCACTTTTCCCCCTCCTGGGTGCTCTTCTCCCATATTTGCATCCTTGAGCATCTGCATGGCTCCAGCACACACCCCTATGGGGAGTCCCAAGCATTTCTGTCCCACTTGTAAAGGAGGGGGCTTGTAGCTTCAGAAGCAGCAGCTGGAGTTGTATTCAACACTTGAGAGCTTAAATGGATGCCCAAGGGATCCTGTGACTGGAGGAACTGACAGACTCTTCCAGCTGCACAAGTCAGTGTATCCCAAGGAGGCTTTGTCCTAAAGAGTGAAAAGAGGAATCTGGGTTTGGTGCTTACATCTCAGAGGCACAAATGAGATCTAGGTAGGAGCCAGAGAAGGGATGTAGGGGATGGAAGAAGCACCTTGCTGTCATTTCTGGTTTATCAAGCAAAGGCAAACAGCAGAGACTGACTGCACGTCCAGGCATGCTGGTGAGGAGCAATCATCACCTTGAGCATCCTGGGACCCTGCCGAAGGTCACATCTGTGTCTCAGCATACATCCAGCAGGACCCAGCTGCTCCTGCCTTGCCCAGCTCTCGCGTTGTAGCTGTGCCTGGGAAGAGCTGGCTGCTGCACTCCACCAAGGGCACAGCATTGCTAGCCTACTCTCCCAGCAGAGGTTGAGTATTCCCTCTGCACAGATGCTGTTCAAGCCTCCAGAGCCAGAGGAGTGCAGGACACTGTGGGCAAGCAGGGGTGAGCACTCAAGCTCACCCTAGCCCTGCAGAAGGCATGGGTGTAATAAACAATGCTGGACAAGTTGCCATCAGCAGGATTCAGGAGTGTCATAAAACCTGAACCTCCTGGGCCTTTAGCTGGGGCTACAGCTGCAGAGCAGGAAGCAAACAGGATCATGGCTGGCATTGTGAAAGCAAACACCATAAATCCAAGGAAGTGCTGTGATTGCTGTTTTAGGCACTGGGGAGCTTGGCTCCTGCTCCCCACAAGTGCTTTATTTTCTCTTAAAACACAAAAAAAAAAAAAGAAATAAAAAATACAACCCAAACTTATCACTGGGGTGAGCTGCCCTAGTGCTGCCTTGGGCCCTGGAGAGGCTATGCAAGATGGGCACCTCTCCTCATCCAGCACCTTGAAGGTGCTTCAAGCCTCAGAGCGCCCAGGGCACCAAGGCAGGGTGTGGGCAGGGTACAAGTAGATGCCAGCTCTGAGCTGTGTCCACTTTGCCTGAATGCTGATCACCCACCAGAATGGCCAGATCGCATAGAGAGATGAGCAGGGGGGTCAGATAAGGTTGAGCAATCAGGAGCCAGGAATAGGATCAGGGGAATACAAAGAACTACCCAAGGAATGACAGCCAGCTCATTCCAACTTTTATCCTGCAGCTGCTAAGTCAGATGGGATAGCTCTGAGAGGCTGGAAATGCAGGTGAGAACAGAGCCTAACCCACCTGAACTGAATCAGTGAGACTGTTGCTCCAGCAATGGGACAAAAAAGAGAGGACATGAAAACCTAGATGTCAATGTTACTCTTTAGGCTGGCTGCCTCTGGAAAAGAAGGGTCTGGGAGGTGGCATGTTGGCATACTTAGTATGTCCCATGTGTGTCCATGTCCTCAGCTCCTGCATCCTGATCCTCCTCACATGGCAGAGCCATTTCTACCACATGGGCTGGGCATAGTGCTTTGCAGAGGCTCTGCAAGCCTGGGCTGGATGCAGTCTCTGGGCCCACAGCCATGGGATGGGGTCTATAATGGGATGGTGTTTGTGGATTTCCAGCCATGGGACAGTATCTGCTGTGGGGTGGTGTCTGGGGAGCCCCAGCTGTGGGATGTGGTCTGAGCAACGCCATGCTGTGGTTCCTACAGGCTCCCTTGTCCTCTTGCCCTCTCTCACGTGGTCTCATCCTCCCTTGCTTGCCTTCATCCTCCACCCCTCTCTACCATCCTTTGGCACTGTCCTGGGACATTTATCCCCGCTGTGGCTCCTCTGTGCCAGGCTAGGTTTTGGCAGCAGTGGCCTCAGGCCTGACAGGATACTGACACCCCAGCACCCTGAGTAACCTGGCACCCTAGATCTGCTGCAGCCGGTGCCCCTGCCTGGGCTCCCCTCAAGGACAGATGCTGGGTGTTTAGGAAAACAGACCTTGGCCCTTTCTGGCCATCCCGGGAAAACAAAAACATCCAGGCGGGCAGCCGCACAGCGAATGTGAGAGGCCAGCACTCCATAAATCCCCTGGAGCAGGTGCCTCGTAGTTGGCACAAGGAAATTAGCACATTATTCAGCTCAGCTTAAATCCAGAAATGTTTCCTGTCCTGTGAGTCAGAAATAACCCTGGGGAGATCATTCCTGGGCCATGCAGGAGTCAATCAGCCAAAAAGTGCCATATGCCGGCTGGGCCTGGGGACCTGCTGGGGAAGCCAAGAGTCCAGGCACCCCGTAATGGAGGGGGCTTCAACAGAGCAGTGCTGTGCCACCAGGCATGGTGCTGCTCTGGAAGGTGCTGTAGAGCTCTCAGTGGAATGCAACAACAGAGAGAAGCCTAAGAGACACTTGGGCTTTCTGGATCACTGTCATCCTGAATGGATCCAGCAGACCCTCTGTGGCCTCACTGCATCACCCCAGTGCATCACAAGATGCTGGTTGGTATCTATGTGAGCACCCTGGGATGCTACACTGGTTTAGGGACACCCAACAGGAAAAGCCATCGGTGGCTGGAGGCTTCATGGTGGAAGAGACCATGGGGCCAAAATCCCTCATGGCCTAGAGTACCAAAGCAGATGGAGGGTAAAGCAACACAGCAAGTTCTCCCAGCTCAGCATAGGCAGGGCCCACCCGAATGCGTTCATGGATGGCACATCCTGTCTCACTGCCGTGCAAGGACATTTAAGGGGTTCCTCCACGGGACTGGAGCACAGAGGGATGTGGGTGCAGGGGTTTTCCCTCCTGACCCAGGACGTGGCATAGCTGTTACATGATCTACATCTTCCTCTTTAAAATGTTTACCTCTGCTCCGTATTTCCCTCAATTGGCACATAAATCCCAAGCCCAGACAAGTTGCCCTTCAGTTTCCTGAACGGCAGGAGCACAGGAAGACCATATGTATACATGTTGACCCACATACCTCTTCTCACCCCTGCGTGTTTCATGCCTACCTGTCCAAAGCCACCTCAGCCTTCTGGCTGCACATGTTTGGGATTAGATGGCTCCTCCAGCACCAGGAATGAAGAGTCCAGCAGACCCTGACTCCCTCTTGGATGAAGATGAGAACAGGGATCTGCAGCGGTACCTTCTCCATCCCTTCCCTCTTTTCATGCCTACACTTTGTGCCTCCATTTACAACCCACATCCTCCATGCTACACCTTCCCATGACCCAGTGCCATACATGCCCTGGCATGGTAATGCCTGTATGAATCCTTCACTCGGTCCTGGTGGAGCTGACTATGCATAGGCATCCACTTCTGGTGCCTGCTGCACTCTTTATGGCCACTTCCTGGGGCTGAAAGGTCTCTAGCCTCACTCTAGGTACAGAGGTGAAGATGCTTGGCAGGGCACTGCAGCCTGCTAGCTCATGTGGCTGTTCCCCACAAGGCAGAAAACACTTTTAATTTTTTTTAGCAATTAATCACCAGCTACGGGGACCTGGCTTTTGTTTTTTTCCTGCTAAGGAAGCAGAAAACAAGATGGGAACCTCATGGGATCTCCCCAGGGCAGAGGGAGATGGCTATGGCGACCACCATGCTCTAGTGCAGCATGATAACCACCATGGACTACCACAGGGCACCATGGACCACCACAGGCCATCATGGATCTCTGTAGACAATCATGGACCATAAATGAACTACTATGGAGGGCCATAGACTGCTACGGGCCACCACAGACCATCACAGATTATCACTGGCTATTGCAGTTCACTCTATGCTATCTGGTGGCGGACAGCCACAGATCACTTCGGACCACCACAGGCTTCCATGTACCACCACAGACTGCTATAGGACAACTACAGACCACCAGGACTGGGGTGATGGGCACAGCCCTGTAGCTTGCAGCTTTGAGACATGCAGTGGCAAGTGTGAAAAGGGCAGAACTCAGCACGAGAGTGAGGGGTGGGGAAGAGAGAGTTACAGAAACTAAAGCACGGTGAGCCTCAGGCCTCCGTGCCCCAGGGCGCAGGCTGAGGAGAACGCACACCAGCTCCCACGAGACCCCTTCCCCATCGCGGGTACGCTCGCCCTGCGTACACTTGTGGGGTGATGCCCTGGTTGGAGAGAGGAGACAGATCCCGGGCAGGTTCCCCGGTATCCGAGCAGCAGCGGGCGCAGCCGGGTGGGGCGCAGCCGGGTGGGGCGCAGCCGGTGTCGCCGCTGGCAGCTGCAGTGTGCAAGCAGTGGCGACGAGGCGCCCTCTGCTGGCAGGCGAAGGCAAACACCGGGTGCTCCGATACCTATGGCTCCCCAACATAGGGCATCCCGTCCCACATGCTCCCACTCACACTCTGTCCTGTGGAACTCCCTGAGCACACCCCGAGGCTCAGAGGTGCCACCATGGCTCAGGACACGAGCCCCAGGACTAGGCTGTTCAGCATGGCGCACGTTGAGGGCACAGTACCAGGCATCATTAGCACCCTGTGAGCTCCTGACAGGTGAGGCTGTGGTCCCCAGTGGGGCTGTCATTGACCCATTATGTCCAGCTCCACACCCCCACGGGAAGATTTTCCAGACCCCTTCTGCCTCTCCTTTCACATTGGTGATTGGATTTCACCCTCCTGCAGCACAAAGACTGCAGGCATCACTGCCAGATCGGTGCTGTGACAGGAGAGGGGTATTTATAGCCAGCAACCCAATCCCCACCAACTCAGGTTGTGCTAGGCCGGGCAAGCTGAATGTCATGATCCTACGATGGGAAGGACATGTCTCTCATGGCCAGGGCACCTGCAGTGGCCATGTCAGGAAAACTGTGATTCCTAACAGCCCTGTCATCCACGCCAGGGGTACCCTGAGGTGCCATGTCTGCAGATCTGCTCTGGTGGCCTGCCCCAAATGCCAGGACGACTCAGCATGACATCCCCCACATTGTCAATCCCTGCAGAACCTTGCAGAAGACCCTGGACAGCAGCTGGACTGCCTCTGTGCCCCCTCCCCTCACGTCAACCTTCATAGCTCTAAGCCGTGGGGCAGGGGTTGTCAACACCCCCACACCACTCCAGATCCCGCTCACCGGCCCAATGGGATCAGACAGCAGGCTGGGAATGTGAGGAATGTACCACAGGCACGCTGCCACCGCTGAGCCTCCCCTGCCCCATCGAGGCCTCTGCTGTAAACGCTGGACACCTCTGTGTTCCCCTGGGCTGGGCACACTGCCAGGTTTGGCATCCTCTCAGCTCCTTGTCCACATCTCTGGGGAAAAATAGCAGCCAGTTTGCCCAGGTTATCCCAGCCCCAAGGCATCCCGGGGGAATTGCGCAGGGTTCCCTTGTCCCATAGCCTTTCTCCACAGAGTGCTCCTTTGTGCTCCACGGGCTGTCCACCGGCCCCCCTGCTCCCTTCACAGCCCACACCTGCCTATCCCACCACCTTTACTGTGGCCCACAGTACAACGGTTCGAGCAGTAAAACCGTAGTGGTGACATGTCTGCTGCCTTCAGCCCCTCCCTCGGCAACCGCTGTCCTCAGAGTTCCAGACCATGTCTGGAGCAGGGAGCACAGGATCATTGTGGCACAGCTCCTCCGCTTGCACCCTCCACTACTTGCGGGGAACGCCTTCAGTGTCACGGGCAACTAGACCCTCAGGGCGTCTCGCCTCTCAGAGTTCAGCTCCTCAGTCGCTCCCCTGCTGGATACCAAATGCTCAGGGACCTCTCCAGCCACCGTCCCTGCCCTCAGTGGGGAAATCCACGTCCTGGGCACTAGATATCCCCCCCAAAGGGGCCATTCAGATCCCACCATCTTCTCCCCAGAGCCAGACTCTCCCTGTACCCCCTGCCCCAAGACCTCCCTGAAACCCCTGGTGGGGATGCCAGCACCGAGATGGTCCCTCACCTTCCAGCTAGCTGCACCCCAGAGCCGTGTATCTCTCACACTCCCTCATCAGGGACATCCTTCCCCAGGGCACTCATTGCACACCTCTCGTGCCTCATTGCCCTCTGCTCAATACTCCACCTGCTGTGGACACCCCAAAGCCAGATGCCCCCTTCCCCGCTCTCCCTCCTGGATCCTATAGAACCCAGAAAGCCCTTCTCAATCCCTGCCACCTGAGGGCTGATGGATCTGTAAAGCCCCGTTCCTAACGCCTTACTGGGGATTCCAGGCTGCCATCCTAACTCCTCTATCGGTAACATCCATAAGGTGAGCACTCCTCCGCCCTCCGCCCTCCCCCGGGGCCACCCCCAGCCAATGAGAACATCCCCGAAGCCTCCTCCGTCCCCAGCCAATGAGAACATCCCCGAAGCCTGATGCCAACTCCTCAACCGCGCTTCTGGATCTCCCCAGAACCCCGTCCCCAGTCCCTAACACCTGAGGGCTGACGGACGTGGAGTACCCCTTTCCGTGGGGGACCGCAGAGACCCTCCGCCGGGGACACTCAGAAGGCGAGCACTCTCACACCCTCTCTCCCTCGGAACCGGTGCGCTCCTTCCCCAGTCCCCCTTTCTCACTGGCCTCCCTCCCCTCGCGGAGGTGCCCGCCCATCCCGGTGCCGGCCGACCGGCAGGGGACAGGCGGCAGAGGGCGCTGGCCGGTGCCGGGGCGGTGCCGCCCGGGGGAGGGCGGAGGCGGCGGGGCGGGGGCGCGGCGGGGCTNGGCCCATGGCTCCGCGGCTGCTGCTGCTGTCGCTGCTGCTGCCGGTGCTGGCAGCGGCAGCTGGAGCGGGAGGCGAAGGGCGGCGGGCGGCGACCCCCGACGGGACGGTCGCCAACTTGACGGTAGCGGTAGTGCTGCCGGAGCGAAACGTGAGCTACGCGTGGGCTTGGCCCCGCGTGGGGCCGGCGCTGAGCCTGGCGCTGGAAGCGCTGGAGCGGGGTGAGCCTCCGCTCCTGCCGCGGCCCTTCTCGGTGCGCGTCGAGTTCATGAGCTCGGAGCTGGAGGGCGCTTGCTCCGAGTACGTGGCACCGCTCAACGCCGTGGATCTGAAGCTCTACCACGACCCCGACGTCCTGTTTGGGCCAGGCTGCGTTTACCCTGCCGCTTCCGTGGGTCGCTTTGCCTCGCACTGGCGGCTGCCGCTTATCACTGGCGGGGCGGTAGCGGCCGGCTTCAGCCGAAAACGGGAGCATTACAGCACGACAGTACGTACCGGGCCCTCGGCCCCGAAACTCGGCGCCTTCGTCTCCCACCTCCACGCCCACTTTAACTGGAGTGCCCGCGCCGTCCTGCTCTACGTGGACCGCAAGACCGATGACCGACCCTACTACTTTACCGTCGAGGGTGTCTACCAGGAGCTGCAGGATGGCAGCAACCTCACCGTCCGCCACCATATCTACTCCCCCGACGAGGGCGGCCCCGACACCGCCGTGCACTTCATCAAGGCCAACGGGCGCGGTGCGTGGGGCGGCGGAGCGGGGGGGGATGGGGCTTTGGGAAGGGACCCCGCGAGGGAACGGGGCTGAGCGCCCATGGAGGTGAGGAGGGAAAATAGAGAGGAAGGTCCCCGCGAGGGAGCCGCGCAGGGCTCGGGGAGGAGGCAAAAGCCTCCGCAGGGCGCAGCACGAAGCTAAACATGGGCCCGGACCTGTTTGAGGTATAGCAAGAGGCAGGGCTATGCGGGGACCTGTCTGGGGCACATTGTGGGGATGTGCACGCAGTAGGACCTGTCTGGAAATGACAGTGTGGTAGGACCCATTTGGGGCACAGTGTGGGGACAGAGGTGTGGTGGAAGCTGTCTGGGGTACAAGTGGGGGATGGGGATGCTGCATGGTACGCATAGCATGCAGCAAAGAGCTGCCAGTGCCACGGGACCTCTCTGGGTTGCAGTGAGAGGACAGGGGTGCGGTTGAGCACACATAGGACATAGCAAAGGAGCTGAGGGTGCAGTGAGACATGTCTAGGGCACAGCAAGGGGACAGGGCACAACGAGGGGCCAAGGACATGGCGGGACCCATGCAAGGTGCTGCAAAGAGTGGGCAGGACAAGACCTATGTGGGGCACAGCAAGGCCCTAGGGACACGGTCAGACCTGTGCGGCACAAAGAGGGGCTGAGAGCTCAGAGGCACCTGTTTGGAGCAGGAAGATAGGGTAAGGGCATGGTGGGGCCCATGTGGCACACAGGGAGGTGTTGGCAAAGCAGGTTTTGCATAGGATGCTGCAAGGAGTGGGCACATTTTGTCGTGGTGAGGCTGGAGGAGCAGCAGGATCAGGACAAGGAAGTGCGTGTGGGGTGGACAAGTCAGGACTTAAGATTTCTATGCCACTTTAGTGCCAGTGGGATGGGTCCAGGGCAGAATGAGAGGTCATGGAGTCTCCCCTTCCCTGTTTACCAGCCTTAGTACCCTATGCTGGGGAGAGCTCACTTCAGTGGGACTTGTGATGTGAGGGACCCTAGGGCAACCCTACCCTCTGTGTTAGCAGGATCAGTGTGTCCCCTCAGGACCCAGCCATTTTCTTAGAGGCTGTAGATGGTGATGTGGACATGGCCATCTGAATGGCAGCACCAGCTGTGGTTATGTGCCCAGAGCAGTCTGGTGTGACACACTGAGTTGGCTGTGCCATGCTCAGACAGCCTCCCAGCCCAGCATGAGGGTGCTCTGGGTTGGGCCTGGCCCTGCTGTGCCATGGTGACAGGGTTGGGGATGGCCCCACTCTGATGATGGAGGGATAAATCAATCTGGTGCCTTGTTGAGTGCCCCAGGAGAGCAGCTACATAAGGAGCAGGAGGAAATGGAGGGGCTTAGGGCGGCAGCTGGAGAGCAAGGGCAGCCTGATGCTCTTTCATTATTGATGAGCGAGGTGCATCGATCCCGGAGCCAGCCGCTCCGCGATGCCTCTTAATGGATCCTGAGTTGCTGTGTCATTAAGAAGGACATCAAACTGGGATGAGTGGAGCCAGATGGGCCAGCAGGACATGTGGCTGAGGATGCTTGGGACTAGGCTGGGGATGCATGGCCAGGGCACTTTGGGGTGTGTGACTGGGCTCCCCTAGGACTGAGGCCAGTGGGGTCTGATCCAATGGGGCAAGGCAGGCACACCGTGGCAGGCTGTGTGTGCTGAGCAGTCTGTGGCTGCCCCTCTTGTTTGCCTGGCTGAAGGGCTGGGAAGGAAGCCCCCTGTGTGTGCCATCACCAACTGTGGAGAGCAAATCTTTGCGTGGCGCTGGGGCTAAGGACTGCAGGGGGAAAGGCTAAAATCGGCAATTCCTGTCAATGTTTGTGGCTTAGTGCCATACATCACCCTGATGATAATTGATCCCTTGCAGTGCAGGTAGGGGGTCATGGCTGCTGGGGGAGGAGACCAGGCATGGGCAGAAACCTTGAAGGCTCTTTGAGCTAGGATGCAGGAGGCTCTGGGCCTCTCTGGCTGCAGCCCAGAGGTGGGAGAAGAGTGCTTGGCCCCACAGTGATGGGTGCTTAAGGCTGTGATGCTGACGTTATGTGCTTTCCTAACATGGAAGTGCAGGGCAGGGAGCAGGGACTCTGCAAGGCTACCCCAGAGGTGCCCACCCTTGCATGGCATGGCATGGCATGGAGAGGGAATAGGAGCTTCAGTTGCAGCTACATCCACATTCATGCCCTGCAATGACACATGTCATCCCTCTTGGCATCACCCTCCTTCTCTTTTCTGGGTAAAGCCTACTTCTGTGCCCTTGAGGCTGCTGATCCCCATGTTCACAGCTGTAAAGACTGGGCATGTGGGCACATCGGTGCATTGCCACTTTCAGTGTGTGGCTGTTTCACACTTTTCATTGCCTCTCTCACTGGTGCCTGGGTGATGATGTGCAGGGGCCCACATCTCTCCTGCCACTTACAAAAGCACTGATATGATTAGAGCTGTGGTTGAGGGAATTACCAGAGCATCTGCCTGCAAAGCCCAGGTGCCCTGCCTGGGGAGATGGCTGGGTTCTGCTGCTGGGATGGGAGTGCATTTGGTCCTCACCCTCACAGTCCCCCCAGGCATGAGATGGCTGCTTGACTGATACAAGGGTCTCTGTCCTGCAGTGCTCTGTGCTGGTGCAGCTGTGCAAAACTAGGATTTGCGGGATTTTCTGCCCAAAACTGGTATTTGCCTTGATTTTAGGGTTTTCTTCCATCATGTAGGGGTCATGTAGTATCTTGTTACCCTGTCTGCATGCCCAGGAATGTAGCTGTCCACTGCCTCCTGCATCATGTGCACCTCTTGAATAAATGCCTGAAGGCTGCATGTACACCAGCCTCTCAGGACTCCATTCCTCTTTTCCTCAGTGATGCTGGGGTTGTCTTTGGCCGTTTGACAACCGCGGGAGTTGAGCAGACAGGGGTGCTACTGGCCAGGCAAAGAGGCTGCCAGCTGGAGGCAGCTGCCAGCATCAGGAAGAGCCCCAAACATTGACCCTTCCCTTCTGCACAGCTCCTGCAGTCTGTCCCTGGGGAGCCGTCCAGGCGTCATCAATCGCCTTGCTCGGTGGCCTTTGACCAGGCAAGCTTTTGCTGCCGCCGCAGGGGCCAGTCGCCTGGGGTGTCTCACCATCTGCCAACAGCTGTTGTGGCTCTACAGTCTGAGTGGTGATGCCTTTTCCTGGCGCCTGCAATGGGATGGAGAGAATCCTGTGCTGTATCCTCATGACGGGCATGCTGAGGAGATGCTGAGCTGCCTATCCTGGCCCGGAAATTGGGGCATGGCACATCTCTGTGTGTGAGACTAGCAAAGTGAGGAAGCAGAAATTGTTTACTTGAAGTATTGCAGCACTCAGAGAAAAAAAAAAAAACATTTCAGATCCTGAAACATATTTTCGCTCATGCACAGCCTGAGCTGCTGCAGTTTCCCTCTCCCCGGTGCCCAGGAGCAGCTCCTCACATTGTTGCGGATTTCCTGTGCCCGGAGAAGCTGTGCTGACTTTCTTCTCCCACATTGCTGCCTTGCTGTTCCTGTGGGTGACCTTGTCGGCCTTGCTGCCTGCATGATGGAGTGCATGTTGGGCTTCGGGGCTTCCTCGCTGTCCCCGGCTGTCTCTGTGCTCTGGATCTGGAAGGGGTGTAAGGGCCCTATGCAGAAGGGCTGCTCACTGGGGCCAGCGCCCGAGCGTGACATTCCTCCAGCACCGCCCTGCCGCCACCGCCTCCTGCATTGCTCAATCCTGGGTTCCCAGCCAGGCTGTCTGGAGCAGGGGGCCCTCGTTTTCCGAGGGGTGGGAGGAGGCAGTGGCAGAATCTTCAGCAAGGGCAAGGAGGGCCCCTGCTCAGGGGGGTTTCGAACACCTTTTGGCGCCCATCCTCTCAGACCACAATGTCCTGTGCCCGCTTACCACCACCACCCGTACAGCACCCGAGTAGCCATCCCATCACAGCTGGCCAGGCCCCTGGCAGCAGGCAGGGGCACATGGGGTTGCTGACTGGGGCCCGGGCATCCCCTTGCCGCATGGGTCACGCTAGCAAGATGGTCTGTTTCCAATTAGCTGAGGCAGCCACAGAAGGTGCTGGAATCTGGGAACCTGCGCATTCCTGCCGCACGGCCAGCCAGCCGCGAACCCAAACATGGATTTGTCCCCTCCCCAGCCCTGGCTCCCCAGGGCCTCCAGTGTGCAGCCACAATGCCTCTGCTGGCCCTCCCTGGTGCCCTGACTGGGGCTGGCTGGCTGCAAGGAATGTTGGAGGAGATGTCCTTTGGGTAGCTCTTGCTGGAGCAGGATGAACATGCTGGAGCAGGGCCTGTGAGGTCTGTGTGTAGGGTGTCTGCCTCATATTTTGGAGTAATGGTTCTGTTCTTTTTTCTCTCTTCAGACTAAGGTGGCTGGTGGAGCAGGAGTGGATTGGGGCAGTGAAGGCAGTGAGGCAGAGCAGGTTACTGTCGGATATGTAGCATAAGAAGGAGATGAGCCAAGCATTGCCTCATCCACCTGTTCCGTCCTTCCTGCAGCCATCAAGTGTGCCCCAAGGGCGTCCCCTATCACCCCAAGGGAAAGCATCGCACCCCACAGTGGGTCTGGGTGTCCTAGGGTGGGCTAGTATCACCCCTCTGACCCCCCACATCTTGCCCACAGTGGTGTATCTCTGCGGGCCGCCAGAGATGCTGCAGCAGATCATGCAGCTGGCACAGCGTGAGAACCTCACAAATGGCGACTACGTCTTCTTCTACTTGGATGTCTTCGGAGAGAGCCTACGGGGGGACTCTGCCCGTGACCCCTTCAAGCCCTGGCAGCAGAGCCTGGGACAGGACTCAGGGCTGCGTGAGGCTTTCCAGGTGAGCTGTGCCCACCTGCCTTGGGATGGGGACCTTCCCAGCCGGCCCTGGTGTGTGAACCAGAGTGCTGTGTCTGGTTGCAGATGGTGCTGGTGATCACCTACCATGAGCCCCAAAACCCCGAGTACCAGCATTTCCAAACGCAGCTGATCCTGCGAGCTAAGCAGAAATTTGGGGTACAGCTCAACTACTCCTTGGTGCGTAAGTCCTGCTTGATGGTGTGGTGGGGACCCTCTGCATGGGGCTGTGGTACCTCACCAGGATGCACAAGGTGGGACATGGTCATGGGCAATGCCAGAGGGGCCATCGCTGGTGGGAACAGCCACAGGCGCTGCCATCCCTGCAGGATATGTGAAGCCCCACGGTGGCATTACAGGCCTGTACGTGGGTACATGTCCCAAGTGTGAGGGTCCTGGGGAAGGGGTGTTCCTGTGTCTGTGGCCACAGGTGTGATGAGCTTCCTCGTGGCAGATGAACCTGGTGGCAGGGTGCTTCTATGATGGGATGCTGCTGTACGCCATGGTACTGAATGAGACTCTACAGGAGGGTGGCTCCAAGAAAAATGCTACCCACATCATTGAGAAGATGCGGGACCGCAAGTTCCATGGTAAGGATAGGGTAGGCATGGCCAGAATGAGGGTGCCACAGGGGTAGTGGGACTCAGTCCCCATCCAACATGGGTTTTGCTTCTCCCACAGGGGTAACAGGGCTGGTGAGCATGGACAGCAACAATGACCGGGACACTGACTTCAACCTATGGGCCATGGCTGACCCCAAAAGCGGGCAGTATGAGGTGGGGGCCTGCACTAGGATCCTGCCAGCAGACAGAGTTGGGAGATGGGATGGGAGGGCCTGAGCTCTCTCTCCTGTAGGTGGTGGGACACTACTCAGGTGTGGAGAAGCAGATCCATTGGCTGGGACGACCTATCCCCTGGGTGAAGGGGGCTCCCCCCTTGGACAACCCACCCTGTGTCTTCGATGTGGATGACCCCTCCTGTGATAAAAGTGGGTGCACTGGGTCCCCATGCCCCTTGTACTCCAGCACCCTCCCCTAGGGGTGCATGGCAGCTTAGCACCCATGGCCAATTGGGCTGCCCTGATATCCCCTCCTGCCTACAGCCCCCCTCTCCATGCTGGCCATTGTGGCTTTGGGCACTGGTCTCACCTTTGTCATGTTTGGCATCTCCAGCTTCCTCATCTTCAGGTCAGTTGGGGCTAGGGAAGCCTTTGGGTGCCCCTCAGCCTGGCAATTGGGCAGGTAGGGCAGGGGATTATAAGGCCCTAACCCCTATGTGCCCTTCAGGAAGCTAATGCTGGAGAAGGAGCTTGCCAGCATGCTCTGGAGGATCCGCTGGGATGAGCTGCAATTTGGGAGCCCTGAGCGGTACCACAAGGCAGCAGGCAGCCGGCTCACCCTGTCCCTGGTGAGAGTTGCTACCTCTGGGGCACTGCTGTCCCCCTCATCTTGCCCCTGCACTGCCCTCCCTTCCCACATAGCACTCCTGCCTTGTTGATCCCCTACACGGCCCTCCATCCTCTACACAGCCATAGCCCCATTGCATCCGCCTCTTAGACAGCCCTCCGTCCCTACGTAGCTCTCCATCCACTGCAGAGCCACACTTTATCTCCGGCATGACCCTCTACTCCTTGCAGAGCCTCTTGATTTCCCCACACGGATTTGAATTCCCCTGCAGAGCACCATCCCTCATCAAAGCCCTGTGTGGCTCACCAACCCACACCATATCCATCCTCTGCATCCCCTGCAGCACATTATACTTCATCCTGTAGTCTTCACGCTCCCCATAGACCATACAGAGATTGTCCTGATTCTTCACAGCAAAAGTCCTGAACCCTCTCCCTGCACACGCCTGGGTGTCCTTGCCTTGCCCTGATTGTGCCTGACTCCCACCATCCTTGAGTCCCTATTCATAACCCAGCTCCTTCCCTGCAGCGTGGCTCCAGCTATGGCTCCCTGATGACCACCCGTGGGAAGTACCAGATCTTTGCCAACACTGGCCACTTCAAGGTCAGTGCAGAAGATGAGGAGCTGAGAGCCCTCCTCTCAAAATCCCCCAGCCCTGCTGGGGTGCTCCCTCTTGGCTGCACCACCAGCCTGTAGGATGCTGGCACCTTCCTTCCCTCCCCACATCCACCCAGTGGGCACTGACCTCTTCCCCATCCCTGGCACCCCAGGGCAACGTGGTGGCCATCAAGCACATCAACAAGAAGCGCATCGAATTGACGCGGCAGGTGCTCTTTGAGCTGAAACATGTAGGTTTGGAGTTGGGGCTCGGGTGGGCACAATGCTTGGGGCTGCAGGGTCTGGTAGTGGCAGCGAGGGGAATTGTCATCTCTGACCTCAAGCTTGCCACCTACAGATGCGTGACATCCAGTTCAACCACCTGACCCGTTTCATTGGGGCGTGCATTGACCCTCCCAACATCTGCATTGTCACCGAATATTGCCCACGGGGCAGCCTGCAGGTATGGGGGTTTGGGGGTTGCGGGGCTGACAGGCAGTCATGGTGACCTGGCTGGGCTGGACCTTGAGGACAGGGCTGTAGTTGCTGGTGGCCACCCAAATGTGACGAGATTTGTGACCAAGCTGCCCGAGCAGGTGTCATAGGCCAGGGGAGAGGAGGGGGATGGGTACCACAGAGGCCCCCCACCCCACAACCGGTTGTTTGGTGACGCTGGTACTGGTGTCACCATCCTCTGGGTGCCTGTTGGGGTCCACTCAATATGCTGCCCCAGGATGTCCTGGAGAACGAGAGCATCAACCTGGACTGGATGTTTCGCTACTCCCTCATCAACGACATTGTCAAGGTATCCAAGCAAGGGGTCTGAGGGAGTACGGGGGGATGCCTGAAGGATGCAGCTTCACTATGTCTGTCTATCCCAGGGAATGGCCTTCTTGCACAACAGTATCATTGGGCACCACGGCAGCCTCAAGTCATCCAACTGCGTGGTGGACAGCCGTTTTGTGCTGAAGATCACCGACTATGGGCTGGCCAGTTTCCGCTCACCCTGCGACGGCGAGGACACTCATGCTCTCTACGCCAGTGAGTGCCTGCTCAGGGTAGCCAGGGGGATGGGGTGGCCCTGATTCAGCATCCAATGGCTGTGTCCCACCAGAAAAGCTGTGGACTGCCCCGGAGCTGCTGCAGAAGGGGCGCCTGCCCACCCCAGGCATGCAGAAAGCCGATGTCTACAGCTTTGGCATCATCGTGCAGGAGGTTGCCCTGCGCAATGGCCCCTTCTACATCGAGGGCATGGACCTGAGCCCCAAAGGTGACAGTTAAGGGCAGGGGTGGGGTGATCTTCTCCCTGTCATGGAGATGTGGTGCTCATTGCTGGCCACCCCCACGACAGAGATCGTGCAGAAGGTCCATAACAGCCAGAAGCCCTTCTTCCGCCCTTCCATTGACATCGGGGTGCACAGTGAGGAGCTGGCAGTGCTGATGGAGCGCTGCTGGGCACAGGAACCAGCCGAGCGCCCTGACTTCAGCCAGATCAAGATCTTCATCCGTAGATTCAACAAGTGGGTGGCTGGCAAGCAGGGAAGGTGGCCCTGAGTGGGAGCAGGGATACCTATGGGGGTGTTGGCTGGGGGGCACCTCTTTCTGTGGTACCAGCTGCCTGAACCCTGGCAGGGAGGGCAGCACCAGCATCCTGGACAATCTGCTGTCACGCATGGAGCAGTACGCCAACAATCTCGAGAAGCTGGTGGAGGAGCGGACACAGGCCTACCTGGAGGAGAAGCGCAAGGCAGAAAACCTACTCTACCAGATTCTGCCCCAGTGAGAGAGGGAGGATGGGAGCGTGTGGGTCCCTTGCTGGCTCTTCAGGCTGGTGCAGGGCAGGGGATACAGAGGGAAGATGGGGTCTGGGGTGGGAGCCCACTATCATCACCCTCCTGTCCTCACCAGCTCTGTGGCGGAGCAGCTGAAGCGTGGGGAGACAGTGCGGGCTGAAGCTTTTGACAGTGTCACCATCTACTTCAGTGACATTGTTGGCTTCACTGCCCTCTCAGCAGAGAGCACGCCAATGCAGGTGAGAGCAGGGTTGAGGGGCAGCCTGCTACGAGTCTGGTGCAGCAGGGCTTGTACCCTAGATGTGCCACGCTTGAGGCTAGGAGGACATGTGTGGTCCCAGCCCCACACACAGCCTTGCTCCATCCAGGTCGTGACACTGCTGAATGACCTCTACACTTGCTTCGATGCCATCATTGACAATTTTGATGTCTACAAGGTGAGGAGAGGGGGGTAAGCAAGCACAGCCCATGGCAGTGAGGTGGGCAGCAAGGAGCCTGGGGTGTACCTGCTCCCCATGACCACGCAGGTGGAGACTATTGGGGATGCCTACATGGTGGTGTCGGGGCTGCCAGTACGCAATGGGAAGCTGCATGCCCGCGAGATTGTTCGCATGGCCCTGGCCCTGCTTGAGGCTGTCAAGACTTTCAAGATCCGGCATCGGCCCAACGACCAGCTCCACCTGCGCATTGGCATACACACTGGTGAGTCCTCACTCTGGCCAGTGCCACGGCTGCTGGGGGAATGCCCACGTGCTCTGCAGCAGCCCCAGGGCATCTCTGTACACACAGGTCCTGTGTGTGCTGGAGTTGTGGGTCTGAAGATGCCACGGTACTGCCTCTTCGGGGACACAGTGAACACTGCATCCCGCATGGAGTCCAATGGCCAGGGTGAGCCAAGGGGCTTGCAGATGGGGTTTGGTGCCATGAGTTATGGTGCACTCCAGGACCCAGCTATGTCACTTTTGCCCTTGTGTGCCACCCAGCCCTGAAGATCCACGTCTCATCCACCACCAAGGAAGTCCTGGATGAGTTTGGCTGCTTTGAGCTGGAGCTGCGTGGGGATGTGGAGATGAAGGTGAGGGTGGAAGGATCCTGGTACGGTGCCAGCTTTTCTGCTGTAGGGACCTGTGATGGGTGAATGGGTCAGGGTTGGAACTCCTTGTCCCCTCATTGCTGGGAACGGCACCCAGGGAGCAGTGGCAGGAGAGTGAGTGGGATCTAATTGCTTCCCTTTATCCCCCCAGGGCAAGGGGAAGATGCGGACGTACTGGCTGCTGGGTGAGAGGAAAGACACCAAAGTCATCTGAGCCCAGCAGCAGTGGCAGAGCACCTGACCCTGCTGGGGCCACCACGCTTTCTAGCACCTGGCCCCATAGGACATATTGGCACCACCCCATCACTTCAACCTGCTCCACCACCGCCCCCCTGCTTCAGCAGGTCTTGGGCACAGGGGATCCAGCAGCCATGGCACCACCTGCCCCTCTCCACCAGCACCAGCAAAGTCCACCTCCCCCCACAGCTACAGATGGAGGCAGAGGAACCAGCCTTGATCCAGCCCAGGGGATAAGACCCTGTATCCTCCCACTCTTGGGGATCCTGCTGCTCCTGCCCTCTCCCCCAAGGCTCAGCTGGCTCTGAGTCATTCCTGGGGCCTGGCAGCCCCATAGGGCACTTAGCCATCTCTTTTCAATACCCTGGCCTCTGGCAGAACCTGTGCCCATTCTGCTCCCTCCTTGGTGTGGGAGGCAACAGAGGCTCCTGCTGGGACTAATCCCTTGGCCAGGGCAGGTTCAATGCTGCAGCTCCCCTCCTCCCCACTCTCCCCATCCCCTGTATATAGCTCCATTGGGTCATGTAAATAACCACCTCCCCCAGGTGTAAATATAGGAGTTGCTGCAAACTATTTTGTTGAAATACAAACTGCCCCAAATCCCTCTGTGTCCCAATCTCTGTTTTACTCTGCTCAAGTGCCAAGAGGAGTGAGGGGATGGAAAAGGACCCCAATATCAAGCTCAGCCTGTGCTGGGGACAGCTGCTTGGAGCTGTGACATGGGGTTGGAGTCTGGACATAAGGATCTGGTGCAGGGTGGCTGTAGCAGTGGCTGGGGACAGCTCAGGGAGGTGATGGGAAGGCAGGGCTGACGCAGGCAGGTTTGCTTTGGCTTGAAGGCTGCAGTGTTTCCACTGAGCTCATGCTCTGGCTGTGTCGCTGCTGCTGCTTACTGGAACCCACCTGCCCTTGGGAACTGGGGGACTGCATGTCAACCACTGTAAATGCTGAGCAAGGGCAAGGAGAGTCTTGGGGCAGCAGTGGCTTGCAGATGAGCTGGATAGGAGTCTTGACACCTGTGCTATGTGCCCTCATGGGGAACAGGATGCCAGAAACACGGTGCTCCTCCTCCAAATGCCCAGCTTGTGGACAAACCTGAGGCAGCAAGAACACTGGGACTACCTGTGGCCTTTTTTATTGCTTGTGGGGCTTAAGCTGACTGCTCAAGGATGTATAGGATAGGGGCTCTTCAAAGCACTCAGTGATGGGAGTGGAGAAGGCTGCATTCCTCCGAAAAGGACTGTTCCTGCTGCAGATTTTGGTGACACCCTGGAGGAGAGAGGTCTCTGTCAGCATCCGAGTTCCTCGGGTGCTGGCAGGCAGGGTGCTGGGGCTGCTTACAGGCAGGCTGTGGGCTTTCTCCAGCCAGAAGCTGAAGGGCTGCTCTGTGCAGTAGTTGTGGGGCTGCAAATAGAGGCAACGTGACAATGGGTGGGGGGGTCAACACAACTTGGAAACCTTGTAAGCTTTCTAGGGACTGTCACAGGGGACAGTGTCAACTGCTTGTACCTTGGTGGTGGGCAGTGGTGTGAACTGGCAGCCCTCAGCACAGTAATCCTGGTGTGAGGTGGAAACTGATTCCATGGGCATCTGGTGGGGACAGATCTCCTCCAGCATCTCATTCCTGTTGGCAGAGCAGAAGTTGCACTCCTCAGCTATGGTTTCTCCCCAGGGGCAGGCATCCACAGCAGAGTTATATTTCCCTGGGAGCATGGCTCCAAGGGTGGGTGGCACGTGAGAGTGCAGGCTTGCCTGTATTTTTGGTAGAGCATGGACTCCAGCATGGCCTGTCGCTGCCCTGTGGGGGATAAGGTGTCATCAGCTTTGCAGCTAAGATCTTGTTGCATTTTGGAGGTGCACATGGCTTAGGCAGGGCTCAGCCTCACCTCGTCCCAGCAGTAGGGCCCTGTGTGGTGGGTGGTAGGTGTCCTTCATGGTGGGCCAGGAGAGGAGCTCGTGGACCAGCAGCCCATGATGGCCACGCGGGTGGGTGAAGCCCTTGTTTCCCGGTTCCTGAACTGGCACAGTGTCCAGGTCGTTTGTGGATCTCTGGGGATAGGTAGTGTGGCTGCAAGAAGGGGGTAGGAGCCAACCATGCAGTGCCCCACACCCACTCCCAGCTTTTAGGCTTTCAATAGTTTCTTGGGACTTTGGGCACAATTCAGGGCTGAAGGTAAGTGACCTTTCCTGCTGAACATCCACAAGTCAGGGGTCTTGCCCCATCCCCAAGGCCATTCTATGCAAACAGATACTTGCCACAAGCCATGGGAGTAGCCTCAGAGATATACGCTGCAAAAAGGGAGGACAGTCCTTCTAGCTGGCTCCTCAGGAAACCCAAACTGGGGGCATCTGCAACTGGGGCAAAGCTGACCTTCTCTGCTTGCTGGGAGGTTAGCTAGACTCACATGGCCATGACAGCCCTAGGCTGTCCCTTTGGCTGGACAAATGCTTTTAGAGCCCTTGAACAAACTGCAGAGTTCCCAGGCTGTGTCATGGCTTGGCCCATGTCATCCCCTGCATGGCTTGCCCAAGCAGACATCCCTGTATCTCTGCGATGGACTGCAACAGCCAGCTTTTGCCACCCTAGCTATAAGCCCCCCGGCTGTTGTCTCTCTGCCATCACCCCCACACACATGTCCATGCCTTTTGTGGTATTGAATTTCATCCCCTTTCCATCTCGCTGGGCTCAAGGTCACCCAGGGAGCTCTGGCTTGGCCAAGGGCAGTTATTTAGAGAGGGAGCTGCCTCAGAGTGCAGGTTTTCATAGGATTAGCATGTGGGATACAATGGGACAGGTTTTGACGGGCATTTTCACTTGTAGCCCCCCAGGTGGTGGTGGTAATTTACCTCCTTTTGCCAGTTGTGGATCAAGCAGCTACCCGGGGGCACTGACTGGCTGGGCTGCTCTGCTGATGTCTTCAGAGAGGTGGGCAACACAGGCACCACAATAGGGAGCTCAATCCTGCAGGAATCCTCAGCCTCAGCTGGTGGTACCGTGCTGGGGACAGCTGGCAGAACCTTGGCAGGCAGCTCATCCGAGGCTGACATCTCGTGGGGCATCTTGGTTGTAGCCATCAATATCTCTCTGTGACACTGGGGCTTCTCCATAGGCACTGCAGGTAGGAGGACATAATTCTGGATCTCAGCCATGCATGGCAACTTCTCAGAGAGCACAGGAGGCATGTGGACTGTTGGAGTCACCCTGCAGGTGGGGACAGTCCCTGAAGGAAGGCAGTGGATACATCTTTCAGCCCCTCCTTGCCCACCATATCCAGCATGGGCAGAGTCCTCGGACAGGGGACCCCAGGTTTCTTGCAGTGTCACCTCTAACTAGAGATTTCTGTCTCTCTGAGGGGAAGCAGAAGTGCTTGCTGCTGGTTCTGCATTCCGGAGGAGTCTCCTTCTTCCTAACACCCCTTTCCTTCTTGCCTCCTCTGCCCCCAGCAACAACTCCCACAGTTTCCTCATCCCAGGCTCGGCCCCGTAATGCTCCTTCCACCCCAGTGTGCTTCCTCCCGAGGCTCTACAAAGCCCAGCATCCGCAGCCTGGACTCTGCACCCCCAACCTCTTCTCTAGGTGAGGCCCCCGCCAACCTGTGTCCTCCAACCTCCCGGAATGCTTCCCAGACTCCGCCTCCAACCCCATCCCCTAAACGTCTTCCTCCAGGGTCACCCTAAAGCCCTACACTCCTAATGCCTGCGCCCCGGCGCCCCCGGCCCCACTCTCGGGGTAGTCTCAGCTCCCACCGCCTCACTCGCGGGTCCGTGGCCCTGAGCGGAGTGAGGCTGATTCGTCTCCATGGGGACGGTAAACACGGGCCGCGCACCGCCCGCTGCCGATAGCTCATTGGTGGCGCTGGCTGCGTACGCATCTCCTATTGGCTGATAACCCTAGGGGGCGGGGCCAAGGGAAGGACGCATCGGAGAAGGCATCAGTTTGGGGCAGCTGTTCGGGGCCGGGGCCAGGGCCGTGCCGAGGGGGGAACAGGAGCTGCTGGAGTGTGGCAGGGCCTGTACGCCCAGCCTTAGGCTGCCCTGATGCCTTCGAATTGAAGGACAGGGAGGAGCCTTAGGGTCGGACAGAGTTTGCAGGGCCTGGCCTGGGGGACAGAAATAGCCCCGAAGGCCCTTGCAGGACACCATGGCAGGCCCATGGGTGGGCACCATGCCTGGGCAGCGACAACTGCCCCTACTGGGTTGGCAGGGACGTGCCCTGCACTAGGCATCTGGAGACATACTGCTGCCCATGACCTGACCCGGGTGACCCATTTCTCCCTTTTGGGCCAGGCATCTGGGCAAGCCCAGGGTGGTGGGGTGGGAATGGGCCCAGCGGCACCTGGCTGGGAACAGCTGGTCCTCCGTAGGTGTGGAGCAGCTCCGCTCTTTGCCAGCCCTTACTGGGCCCCCAAGCCTCCATTCCCGTACAGGCCAGGCAGAAGAAGAGCCCTTTGATAGCTCCTGCATGAGGAATGTTATTCCAGAGCTCTGCGGTGTGTGCTGCTGAGGCCACTACGCTTGACTCTGGGGCCTCTGCTTTTCCTGGACGGGGATGTGCCCAGCCCTTTTGGCTTCAGCCAGCCGGGGCCCCCAGCAGGGACTCCTCCTCCCTCAGGGTGCTCAGTCTTGTGCCAAACTGAGGCTCCTCTGAGTCCATCTGCAGCACAGCTGCAAGGAGGAGGGAGAGACATGTCCTTGAGCTTAGGCTCAGCCAAGG
Organism: Tricholaema leucomelas; assembly: GCA_013400475.1. Taxonomy (NCBI): domain Eukaryota; kingdom Metazoa; phylum Chordata; class Aves; order Piciformes; family Lybiidae; genus Tricholaema lacrymosa; species Tricholaema leucomelas. The sequence continues at coordinate 61,944 of WAAF01011670.1, forward strand.
GCGCTCTGCTATGCTAGAGGCAAACAAGCCCTGCACCCACTAAAGATGGGTGCCTGGGTGCCCCAAGGGCTGGGTGCATGCTCTGAGGTTGCTGTTGTGAATGTTCCTCAGTTGTGTCCTCATGCTCAGCTGGAGGCCTGCGGCTGGCTGCTATTACACACTCATACCCCAGCTCTTGAGGAGGGTGGCAGCCTGGGCACCCACCCCCATCTTGCACACCAGAGGGCTCTTCCCAGCAGTGGCCCTGGATTCCCCATCAGACATGTGGGCTTGTTCCCCGGACAGTCAAAAGCCTGGACAGGCAGCATGAGTGAGTGCCTGGGGAGACACTGAAGGAACACTAAAGACCACCACAGTAGCGTGGGACATTGATCCTAATGATGCTAGCCTGGGGCTGTGAACTCACTGTGGGACAAACCACTCTGCACACGGGGCATTGCCATGAGGCCGCACCCTGTCAGAATCACTGTGGGGCAGCAGCCCTGGAGCTGATGTAGCACATCTGGCTGCCTCTCATTGTTTGACACATCCCCCGTCACCCCCCTTCCCAGCCCTTTTGTGAACTTGCGTCATTTGTGATAGTCTTCAGCTGAAGAATGAAAACAGCTCGTGGCCACCCGCCCCGCCAGGCCAAACTCCACAGAGTTGTGACTGCTGTGGAGCCCCAGCGCTGCTCAGGGAACTGACAAAATAAACCCACTGCTGCAGGAAATGTGATTGCAGGCATCTGTAACCTGACCTCGCATGCCAGCACTCACGCTCTGCCAGCAAGGCATCCCCGGGTTGGGGGGGCGGCACAGGGTGAGCCCTGGGAGATGATGCAGTGAGGATCCCTGGCCCTTCTTTGGCATACTTTCCTTCCCAAGGACCTCCATTCCTTCTTTGGAGTCCTCACATCCCCCGAAGCCCCCAGCCCCAACTTCAGGTCCCTAGCTCCAATGCAGGGATGCCTGATGTCCAAAGGTGGCCGTAGCCTCTGCTGACACTCAAGTAGGTCTTGTGGGTGGGAAGCAGCAGCACCCAACATTGTTATTTGCACCACAAAAACATTCAGCGTCCTATACCGAGTGTATGCGTGTGGGGAAAGTGACTGGGCTCTGCCACAGCTCCACGCTGCTCCCGGGGGGCCCCACCACCAGCGCCACTGAGCCAGAGGCTGAACAGAGCTGCCATTCTCCCTGGCGGGGCTGCGGTCCCCTGGGCGGCTGGCAGGGGCCCAAGCAGCCCTGACAGTAGTGCCAGGTGGGCCACGCGCCACGCCAGCACCGGCCCCACGATGCTAAATATAGCCACGGTGCCCGGCTGCGGCCCAGCAGCGCTATGGGAGCGGGAGGCACCGAACAGGGAGCATGCGGACGGTGAGCGGGTGGCAAGCAAGCAGCCTGCTGCGTGCGTGCGTCTGCAGCACGGCGCTGGCAGCGAGCACGTGGCAGCGCCCGCGTGGGCCCCCTCGCAGGGTGGATGCGGCCCCATGCAGGCACGTGTCTGTGGTCAGCGTGCAGACAGGGGCAAGCGCCGCCTGCTGGGCCCGCACGGGGCGGCCCCTGCTCGGCATGCGCAGCGGCGGGGGCTGCTGTTCCTGCACTCTGGGTTAAGCACAGCCCTGGGGTGCGCAGAGCTGTGCCGGCACAGGTGTGCGCTCTGTGTTAATGCTGCCTGGCACAGTGGTCAGCACGTCAGCACTCTGGGGCGTGCAGCGTGATGTGTTTTGTACAGCACTGCACATATGGGTGCCGTGGAAAGTGACGTGGCACAGGGGTACCTAGATGTGCACCCACCACACAACCCATCCTGCACTGCCCTCAGCTCTAAAAGCCCAAGGAGGGGTTAACTGTGCAGTTACCACTCTTAGTTCAATGCAGTGCGTTAGCTCACGGCTGTGTGGCACACAAGCTCCACAGCCTGGTGCATCAACGTTAAGAGTGGTCCTGGAAAGTACTTAGGGACTTGGTGGGAGGCACAGAGGGGTACTGGGGCTGCATCTTGGCAGTGGGGCTGAACAGTAGCCCAGGGCATGGGGCACTGCTGGCACTCCTGCAACATGCCCATCTTGGGGACACCCAGCCTGCTCTCCCTCTGCCCAACGCCAAGATGTAAACATAAGGACATTTTTTTTTCCACTCAGGGTGACAACACTGGAATAGGCTGCCCAAGGCAGCCGCAGAGTCTCTGCCTCCGGAGATACTAAAAACCGACCTGGATGTGTTCCTGTGTGATCTAGTGTAAGTGATCCTGCTCTTCAGCCCCTGATATTCTATGATTCTGTGATGTGGCATGTGGGTAGCCCTCAAAAACCTCCAACTGGAGGACTTCAGAGCAGCTTAAGTGTGGCCAGGTTGGGATGCTGGGAGCCCTGACATCTCCCTCACCTCCAAGAAACAGGGTACCAAGTCCCACCCAAAGCTACTGCTGACCCAGGCCAGCCACTCCTACCCCAGCAAAGGCATCCCGACATAAAGCTACTGAAGCCACCACCAAGGAGATGCTTTATTGTTCGGCAGTCCATAGCGTGTAGGTGTCGGGTCAGCCTGGGGGCCAGCCCATCTGCCGTCCCCCCAGCACGTGGAGGTGCAGGTGGTAGACGGACTGGGCGCCATGCTTCCCGTCATTGATCACTGTCATTGGAGGAACAGGGGGTCAGGCAACCCCGCTGCAACACCCTCAGCCCCGGGGGGAAAGGGTTCCTCCCCATGACATGGTAGGGAATACCAACTCACCAAGGCGGTAGCCGTCAGCCAGCCCCTCTGCCTGTGCCGTACGTGCCGCCACCACCAGCAAGTGCCCCAGGAGCTGCGAGAGTGGGAGGGTCACCGTTGTTCCCTGTGCCCCTCAGTGTTAGAGAGAACCCCCTACCGACTCACCTCAGTGTCCTGAGCACCCACGCGGCTGATCCTGGGGATGGGGCGCTTGGGGATCACCAGGAAGTGGATGGGGGCTTGGGGGGCCACATCGCGGAAGACCAGGCACTACCAGAGGGAAGTGAAGCAGTGAGCCCCGCACCCTTCCGGCTGTCCCACACCGCTGGGGACATGTGCCTTGTCGTCCCTGCTACCTTGTCATCTTCATAGAGGATAGTGGCAGGCACACTGCGGTCGATGATCTTGCTGAAGATCGTGGGCTGCCCGCTTGTCTCTTCCGCCGCCGCCCTCCGCGCCTTGTCGACCTCCCCATCGTGCCCGCCGGCCGCCGCCGCGTATCGCTGGGGCAGGGACCAGACGCCTTAGAGCCTGTACCCCTGGGGACCGGGCCCCCGTGGCCAGCGCTGGCGAAGAGTGTGTGGGCAACACGGCACACGTGCCAGGGTAATGGCGGTGCATGTGGGGGACAAATCCGCACGCAGGGTGTGTGCATGCGGCAGTGAAGGGGGCGCACGCTGGGTTGACCAGGGCGCAAAGGGGTGCTGGACGGCCCCACGCATGCACACGGCTGGACGCAGGCCTACGGCGGACCTTGCCCAGGGCAGGAACATACACGAGCAGGTCTCTCAGCAGAGGTTCGTCTGGGCCTAAGCACCCTCAGCCCCCTCTCCGGCTCCACCCTCGCCGTCGCTGCCCCTGCCCCTCCACCCCGTGCGGCCGGCACCCACCTGCCCCCCGCGCAGCGCACCCCGCGCTGCCCAGCCGCGCACCAGCCCCCGCGCCAGCACAGCCGCCGCCATGACAGCCGCGCTGCTCCCGCGCCATTGGCTCCCGCCTCCGCCACTCCCTCCTCTAGTCCCACCCCCGCGGCGCTCTAACGCAACCAGCAGCGGCAGATGCAGCGCTTTTATTGTGTCTCAGAAGCCCATGCGCGGCCGCTTGCGGCGGGGCTGTGAGGTACAGGAGGCCTGGCTCAGGCTGAGGCTCTGCGATAAGGGGATGCACGCCTGGCTGGCCTGGCTGGCGACGAGCTCTGGCGGTTCCGGGGGTTCCTCGGCACACACTGACAAGAAGTCTCGTAGTGTCTTTCGCCGCTCCTTAGGGATTCCGCGGCACTGCAGGCTCTGGGAGGATAGCAGGGCTTCGTCCAGCACTACCGGTGGCGGGGGGCTGCTGGGTGCCTCCTGGGGCAGCACAGCAGGCGACAGTGGTGATGGTAACGGGGCTGCTGCATCGCTCAGCTCTGACAGCTCGGACTGGTAGGTGTGGGAGGAGGTGAAGCTGGCTGAAAGGCTGCGCCGGCCTCGAGCTCGCTTCTGCCGCCGCCGTCGCTCTCGCAGTGCTTGCTGCCGCCGCGCCATGCTGTAGCTTGACTTTTCTTCCCACCACTGACACCAGCCCTCAGACCAAGCTGTTGTCAGACGAGCACTCAAAGTATCTAGACCTTCTGGTGGCTCCAGGAGCTGCAGAAGAGGGGGTTGGGGGGGTGAGGTGTCCCAGCACTGAATGCAGCCCCCTTCCTGCATGGCTTGGCGCAGCTGCTGACGTGCCTGCTGGTGCAGGCTGCTCAGGCCTGCTGACATCTCCAGTTCTCTGCGGGTGAAGATGCGCTTCTGGCTGAAGGTGGGGGGCCAGGTGTGCTGGGGATGTTGCCTGCGACTCTTGCAAAATTCTTTCAGCCAGCGGCGGTAGCGCAGGGTTGCAGCTGAGCTGGGCACTGCTGGTAAAGGCTGGGGGCTAGACGAGGGCTCCTGAGGTGATCTAGTTTGCTCTGGGGCTGCTGCTTTGCCTGCATTCTCCACCTCATCTTCCTCCTCATTGATAATGACCTCTAGGTTGGACAGGTAGAAGGTTTGCTCTTCCTCCTCATTACTGCCCAAGCCTAGTGGGCTTTCTGCTGGGGTCTCAAAGAGAGGGGAAGAGCCAGGGGCTGCTACAGCCTCATCCGTCAAGATAGGAGCAGAGGGCTCCATGACCTCATGAATTAGCCTCTGGTAGAAGATGTCCCCAGCCTCAGAGAGCTGGAAAACCAGCAGGGACTCCTGTGGCCCATCCTCCTGCAGTGTGGCAGCCAGCCCTGTGGGGACAGGGGAAACATTTAAATGTCACTGTAGTCCCAGTCCTAGGGCCTGGCCAGCAGTGGAGCTGCCTCCACCCCCACCATGGGTACACTCACAGCCAGTTCCTGCCTATGTTCTTTTCCATGTTGTTCATTTAATCTATAAGTATGTTCAGGACTTGCTTTTTCCAACCACCACCCCCCAACTCCATGGCACACAGTGGGCTACGTACACCCATTCCAGCCCACAATCACCCCCATACCCGCCCACAGGAACTGCGGAACACCCACCGGCAGCAGGGGCACCAAGGCGCTGCTGGAGCAGGTGGTGATGGTGTGGGAGCTGGATGGGCAGGTGCTGCAGACAGCCCGCGATGCTGTGCAACTTCTGAGGACGCCCTGCCAGCTGGCACGCTGACTGGTTGCCCCCTGTGGAAGGATATGACAAAAATTGCCCAGTGGGCTTGAATGCTGGGGCAGCAGCTGGTTGCTGCAGTTAGGAGACTAGGGCATGTGCAGGAGACCTGCATGGCCCCTCAGGGCCTATCTCTTACCCTGGTATTGCAGCAGTAACAGCTCCTGGGTGTGAGACGTGCCGAGCAGCACCTTATGGCTCCTCCTGGGGCCCCCCGGCATAAGGTGGGAAAAGAGCGGCGGGGCCTTCATCATGTGTGCCCATTTCAAGACGGGTACCATTGGCAACCTCTCATCCAGCACATAGACAGAGAACTAGGACAGGGATGCACAGCTCATCAGGGCTTACCCCAATATGCTGTGGCAGCCCCACTCAGTTGAGTGACATCCCTGCCCCACAGGCACTGGGAGTTGGGGCTGTGTCAGGGCATATTACCTCTTGCTGTCCTCTCCATGTGTGGTAGGACTCACCTGAGTGGTGACGAGGTGCTGAGAGGGGTGGGCCCTGCCCAGGTACATGGGCAGCACCACACGCTCGCCCTGCTGGCAGCCAGCTTCCTGACCCACCTTGAACAAGTCAAAGTGGCATCTCTCGGGGGCCTGCAGCCGAAGAGGAGAGTGCTATCAGCACCCTAGGCTGTGCAACCCTCTGCCCTACCCACTGTTAACCCTGCACCCACTCTTCCATGCTCACCCGGGCATCCAGGCACTGCAAGCCAGTGCGGTCAGCACAGCTCAGCACTCGTGGGTGGGCAGTGAAGTCACTCCAGCGCCAAGATGAATGGTCCCGAAAAAACATGGTCTGGGTGTCATGGCGGAGCCGCTGCAGCCTGTGGGAGGAAGGTGATGATGGCAAAGGGCAGAACTGCCCCCATTGTTTGGGACTGTCCCACTTCCCTGAAATTCAGGGGTTTGCATGAGCCCCCTCTAAGCCCTAAGCACTCTGTCTCACCCCATCTCAACGCTCCAGAGGTAGATGGCTCCACTCTGGGTGCAGACGGCCAGTTCCCCAGGGAGGTGAGGGCTGCATGATGGGAGACATGGCATAACTGCGGTGCCAAGAGCATCCACCACAGCAGGGAATGTTGCAGATACAGCACAGCCCCATCCCTGCAAAGCCCTCTTCTCCCTCAGTGCCTACCTGACAGTGAGGCAGGAGGCAGGCACATCAGTGCGGATGACCTGCAATGGGGTGGGGGCTGCTCCCATCCTACCTGGCACCCTCCAAACACCACAGTGATAGTCTGAGCGGACACCAACAAAATCTGGAAAACCACAAGAGATGACACATGAGATGGCAACATCCTGGGAGCATCCTGCTGCCCCCTCCAATCCATGCTCTGCTCAGTATGCATTCTGGGTACAGATCCCAGAGCTGTCTCACCTTCCCCATCTACCCTGGCAGCAGCCACTTGCCGGATACGCCCGTTGAGCTCAAACTGCACTGGGGAGGCCTGGGCACGGGGCAGTTCCTTCAGCACAACATCCTGGAAATCTGTGGTGCTGGCTAAGGGCAGTGCAACACAATCCTCCCTTCCCTCCTGAGGAACACCCCACGGGGAAGGATACAGAGATGGTTCATGGCCCGCCCTCCAGGGTACACCAGGCAGCCCGTGTGTAGGTCCTTGGGGGGCAGCCAGGCCAGTGCCCCTCCAGTGCAGCTGTCATCGAAGAGCAGGTTGCCCCACTGCTGCAGTAGCTCCTCGTGTATACAGTCTGCTAGCATCCCCAGCGGCACCTCAAAGAGCCAGTCACGGCAGATGTGGGAGAACCAGCGTAGGCGGGCTACAAGATACTGCTTGGGGCAGCCACTGGAGGGATACAGATAGTGTCAGGTAGAGGGAGAGAAAGGCAGTAGTTCATCCCCGGCACTCTCCAGAGCAGGGGAAAAGGGAATGCGTACCGCCTAGCCTCCAGGCGGTCAATGTCCTCCATCAGGGTTGTCATCCGAATGGTGCTGTTCCGGGCCTCCCTCTGTGGGGATAAGAAGGGGCAGAGGCTGGGGCTGGTAGCTGGGTAAGGTAGTGGATGGCATTATCACCCCTAGATGGACACTGACCTTCAGCTGGGACCTGCCCAGGAAGAAGTTCTGGTGCAGCAGCTGCCCCATGGAGCCAAAAGCATCTTCTGGGTGATCCACAAAGAAGTGGCTCAGCTGTGCAGGAATGGAAGGACTGGGATGTGCAGGGATCCTGCACCATCCCCCACAGGACCTCTGTGCTAGATGGTACCCCAGGCCCTACCTGCTTTGTGAAGTCCAGGGTGGCTGCAGGCTTGCCTGTCTGGAACTTCCTGTACAGGGCACCACGGTACAGGATGTCTTGAGGCTCAAGTGAAGGGATCCAGTAGCCTGTTGGGCAGAAGGCAGGGGCTGATTAGTGCTGCACAATTACCATGACACTGCTGTAGCACCGCCGAGCAACCGCCTGCATTCCCCCAGTCCCTCCTGTCCAAGTACCCTTGGGAACAGCTGTTAAAGTTCCCTATGACAGAGCCGACAGGCATCTTAAGCTGCACTGCAGCTTGGCAGAAGGGTGTGGAGTAAAATGGGATGTTACCCCCCCTACCCCAAGCAGCGTACCGTGCTCCCCCTCATCGCGGCTTGTGTTAGGAGGCAGGAGAGGAATGGCAGCGGCGTCAGCGGGTTTCCAGCTCTCGCCCATCCCGCCACGGCGGGGCACAAACGCAGTCCCGGCCTACAGTGAGAGGAGACTGGAGGAAGAAGCAGACCGGTGACCGCTCCCCCAATGGGTTCCCCAGGTCCGTCCCAAACCCTTCGTCCCGTAGAGGACGGAGTGCGTCGCGGCCTCACCTGGCGGCGGCCGGGGCCAGCCTCCAGCACCTGCTCGTGCTCGCCCCAGCCGGCGGCCGGAGCGGAGCCCCCCTCTTCCTGGGGCGGGCCGGTTACGAAGTACGAAGGGAAGAGAGCCGCTGGGAACTCCATGGCCCTGGGGAGGGCAGGTTCCAGCTCGTGGGGGGGTGTCTCAGGATCTGAGCGCTGTGGTCAGACGGCTGCCGCGTGTGAACGACGCCGACACACGGGAGTGACGTCACCAAAGCGTCGCGCTGCTGGCGCCGCGCACCAATGAGCACCCCGGACCGGAGCGGGCCCAGAGCGGGCGGTAGCGTAGTGTGCACTCTTGCCCTCTGGCGGCCAGAGGGTGCAAACGCGCCTTCTCTGGCAGGACCCGAGGGAAGAGGCGGGGCTCAGGGCGGTACCGGGCAAGGAATGCAGCTGGAACCAGGCAGGAGCCATCGGGATCGGCCCACAATCGGGATTGTTCTCTCCTCTAAGCCTCCAGGATACAAGAGGGGAACTCCCCAGGGACCCCGCCACAGGAAGTTCTCGTCCTTCGTGGCCGGCCTGGCCGTGGTGCCGCACGGCTGTGGGGCACCCCACGTACCGGTGGGATGTGGGGCCCTAGGCAGCCCCAGACACCTGGGGGACGTGCGGAGAAAAGCCAGCTCCTGGAGGGCTGGGGGATGTTCCAGTCCCCCGGCCTACCCTGCCCTGCCCTTGCCGTGTGACTTTACGCTGGTCTGGGACTCCTTTCCCATCCCAGCTCTGGTGCTTCTTTCTCCGCAGAGTGGCTGTAGGCCTTCTGTGAGAGTCCTTCCCGGTCCATCGTTTCTGGCTGTCACTGAGTACCAGTGGGACCCTGGAGCCTTTGGGAGTATCTGGTGTGGGGAAACACTGTCTCCTGTTCCCTTCCCAAGGACCAGGTTCCTCCTGGAAGGACCGTAAGCTCCGTGTATTTCTGTGCTAGAGGCCACCAGCCATGTCTTGGAAGGGGCCCCATAGCCATGCCAGGAGGAGACTGTGCTCTGAGGAGGGCAACCAGCCCAGGCTACCTGGCGCGGTTGCTCCCCTCAGCAACTCCCAGGGTGCTCCAGGACAGCGGCGTGGAGCGGGAGCAGGGCCGGCACAGAGCAGAGCAGTGCACCTCCGGGAGCGGGGCATGCCCTCTAGTACCCACTCAACCCCAAAGTGCGAAAGGAGGACAGTGATGTGGGATCTCGAGCATGTCATCAGTCAAGCTTGGGGATGATGTGAAGGGAGTCTGGGGAAGCATGATGAGTTTGTTTCCAGTTGGGATGCCCTCAACCCCACAGATGATGCCCAGACTCTCCCTTCTGGACACCAACTTTAAAAGACAAATACTATAATTTATTATAATAAGGCTGTAGTCACTGTTAGAAAATCACTCAACCCTCTTTACACAGCCCCCACCAGTTACCTTGCCTTTATCCTTATCCACGGATGTATCCTTGTTCGGAGCCCGCAGACTGTATCCCTGTGCCCACGTGTGTCTTTCCTCTCGTCCCCTACCTCTGTCCTCAGCCTACGTCCCTGACTCCAGCCTTGTGCCCCTGTCCTCAGCCCTGTATCCCCCATTCCTGGCTTGGAACTATGTTACCAGCCCCACATCCCTGTTGCCAGCCTCTGTGCCTGTCCAAGGCTCCAGACTCCTGTCCCCATCTCTCTCCCGTCCTGAGCCCATGCCCCTGTCCTTTAGTCCCGTATCCCTGTCTGCTCCCATTGCCCCATGTTCCTGTTTCCCAGCCACCTATCTCCTCAGCTCTGTGTCCCCGTCCCTAGCACCATGATCCTGTCCCCATCCCGTGTCAGTCTCCTCAGCCCTAGGCCCCTCTCCCCTTCTCCGCCCATGTGCCTTCCAGCCGGTGCCCCCAGCAGCCGCAGGGCCGTCCCGGCGGGATCGGGTCGCTCGGGGAGGCGGGGCGCTGCCACCGGCGGTGGACGCGCGTGGAGGCCAATGGTCGCGCGGGGGCGGCCCCTGGGGGGCGGGGCGGGTGACGTCATGGCCGCTGGTGCGCGACGGGGCTGTTGGCGACGCGCGCCCCACGGCAGCCGTCGCGGCGGCATGGGCCGGCGAGGAGGCGGGGGTGGCGGGCAGCGGCGGCCCCTTGTCCTCCCGCTCAGCCTCCTGCTTCTGCCGCTCTTCCTCCTGCCGCTGCCGGCCGGTGAGTGCTGCGGAGCCGGGGGAGCGAGGCAGGGGGAAAGGGGCGGCTGCGGGGCGCACGCGAAGTGGGGCACAGAGCGGAGTTCAAGATTGGGGTGCATGAGCCGAGGGGCACAGGAAGGCATGTTAGGAAGAGCACTGGCAATGGGAATGAGGTATGCAGGCAACAGGGCGTGAGGTGCGTCTGCCGCGGGGTGGGTGTGTGCACAGGGAAGGAAGGCTGCGTGCTGTGGGGCATGGCGAAGTGTGCAGTGAGGCGCAGGTGAGGCAGGAGAATGAGCTTGTGAGACGTGTAAGGTGCAAGAGCACTAAGACGTGGGGTGTGCACGCAGTGGGGTGGGTGGGAACAGAGCACAGCGGGTTGTACCGTGGGGCACAGCGTTTGCTTGCTGTAGGGTGCAGAATGCACATGGTAAGTCTGTGCAACAAGCAATGGGGTGTGCATTCAGTGGGGTTTGAGGCATATATGCAACTGGGCATGGAGGCATGTCAGTTGAGTGCAGGATGTGTGCGCCGTGGGGCAGGAGGTGTGTGTGCAATGAGGTATGTGCATAATATGGGGCATGGGATGCATATGCAGAGGGTATCAGATGCTTGTGTGATGGGGTACAAGGACGTGTGCCCAGTGGGGCATGGTAATAGGCATGTTGTGCGACATGGGGTACATATGCAGTAGGGCACGGAGATAAATGTAGGGCACGGTGATTTTTGCCAGGAGAGGCACCGGGGATGGACAGCTTGCGGAGAGGGGGTTGTGCGCGTAGGGAGGCATCGGGGTGCACAGGCGGGACATCGACGAGACCATGTGAGCCGATGAGCTGTGGGGCACGTGGAGCTGGCTGGGGGATGTGGATACGGAAGGGTACATAGAGGCTGGGAGAGGGCATTGTCTGTAGAGGGGCGCAGCTAGCAGGTGGCTACCGGTGCTGCGGGGCCGTGGTGGGGCAGCGGTGGGGCGGTGGCGGGAGCTGTCCGCGGTTCTGACCGCAGCCACCGGGAGCTGTTCGTTGTGCTGATCGGCGATCTCGACCTGGGAGTCTCTCTTCCCCATGGTGAGGTGTCCCCACGACTTCGGCCGCTGGCCTGAGGCAGAGCAACATTTGTTTTCCTCCTTCTCCTCCCCTTCCATGGATAGGAAATCCTACTCTGTCCTCCATCAACCCTTCCTTGCTCCAGCCACACTACCATGTCACTTCAGATTAACTATTTGTCCTGGGCAAGTGAGCAAGAAGGAAACTGTACTGGGACCAGGAAGCTCTGAATCCTAGCCCCCGTACCACCTCCTAGAGCTGTATTGCACAACCTTTCCTCCCTTGGAATTTCCTCCCAGGGCACTATCCCCATGTGGAGAGGGGACCTTAGGATGGTTCAGACTGAGAAAACTGGCAGTGGATTTGATATCAGTCTCTTGCATTGAGGCATGTAATTCATTCCTGACTTGTGCCAGCTTGAAAAGAAGGAGAGAGTGAGCTGCCTTTGTTCTAGACAAGGGAGCAGATGCCTAGTGGTGTACAGCCGACTGGGGCTGCACACATGTAGCAAACCCACACGTGCACACAAGCACGTGCCTGCACTCTCAGCAAGACACAGGCTGTGCAAAGCAGCCCTTCTTCTCAGCTATCTCACTCCTCACTGCACAAGTGCTCCTGGGCACAGACCTGCTACCAACCCATTCTCTAATGGCATCTAAGTTGTCATCAGCTTCTGTGAAGGTGTCTCTCATCCTTGGTGCATCCTTGGGGAATAATGGATGGGTCTCCCAGGCTGGCATTAGGGAATTGTGACAATGTTAGAGTAGAGTTACAGCTGCTCTCTAGAGACCGGGTCTCTGTTGTCTCTACTGTGTCAGGGAAGTGGCTGCTCCTCTGCTGCTGGAGCTGTTGGAAATCCCTGGATATCAAACTGTCACATATTCAGTCAGAAGGAGGTGGTCCCAGTACCTGCTATGGGCTTCCACGAAGTGTCTTGCAGACATGGGGCTGCACACAACCATGCATGTGGCTATGAATACGTCCCATCTTGCATACTGACAGTGCCCACGTGTGCATATGTGCATGCATGTGTGCACACATATATGCAACATTACTCCTCTGCAAACCATGGGAGATCTGGGAAACTGTGCAGTAAGTGCACTGCTTGTTCCATCTTTTCATGGTTTATAGCTGGGACTCTGCAGTTTACAGTGCACTTTCACTGAGCCTCCTCAGCAGGCAGAGATGGGAGGAATCTATGTCCCTGTGGGAGCTGTAGGAGCTCCAGCAGGGCTGAAGCAATGAGGAATGACAGATCCTCATTGAAGAAGACAAGGAGTTGGAAGAAGTGGACTGAGCAGAATACCTGAGCATCTAGGACTAAGGGCTCCTCAGGCTCCAGATGATGAGTGCCCACAGCTAAAAGAACTGGGCTCAAGGCAATACTGAACCAGGCACAATGAAAATTGTGCCAGGGCTGGGAGATGCAGCTGGAACTCACTGAAATGCACTGTCCCAGTCCCAGCTCCTCTTGCCTCCAGGCTCTCAGTCCTCCACCGTACTGAAAGCCCCTTGGATCTTCTCTGCAGATGGGCTCTTTGTGACTGACTACTTCACCCGCACACCACGCAAGCTCAGCCCCTTCCGCTCCTTTGCCAGCATCGAGCTCTTCCACTTCCACATCCCTGAAGACACAGTCATTGCTGTCTGGAACCTCATCACCTTCAAGGAACAGGGTGGCACCTTTGGGGATCAGTGCCCAGACCGTAGTATCACTGTGTGAGTAAACTACCTGCCCCTGTTTCCTTCCTGCCTGCTGCCTACCCCCACAGTCCACTTCCTGGAGCCTGCTTGTTCTTGCTGTCTACAACTACCTGAAGGGAGGTTGTAGCCAGGTGGGGGTTGGTCTTTTCTCCCAGACAACCAGCAACAGGACAAAGGGACACAGCCTCAAGTTGTGGTGGGGGAAGTCTAGGCGGGATGTTAGGAGGAAGTTCTTGCCAGAGAGAGTGATTGGCATTGGAATGGGCTGCCCAGGGAGGTGGTGGAGTCACTGTCCCTGGAGGTGTTCAAGAAAAGCCTGGATGAGGCACTTAGTGCCATGGTCTAGTTGACTGGCTAGGGCTGGGTGCTAGGTTGGACTGGATGATCTTGGAGGTCTCTTCCAGCCTGGTTGATTCTATTCTATTCTTGTTTAGTTCTTGGTTGCATGTGCACATGTGCACAGAATCATAGAATACCAGATTGGAAGGGACCTCAAGGATCATCTGGTCAAACCTTCTTTGGCAAAATCACATTCAAGACAAGATGGCCCAGCATCCTGTCCAGATGAATCCTAAGTGTCTAATACTGGGGAGTCTATCACTTCTCTGGGGACATTGCTCCAATGGTTGATTATTCCCACTGTGAAAAATTCTTGTTTCCAGATGGACTCTCTCTGGGAGTAACTTTTACCCATTATTCCATCTCTTTTCTGTGTGACTCCTTGAAAGAAAGACTCTCCATATTCTTTGTATCCACCCTTTAAATATTGGAACATGGTGATAAGGCCTACTCTAAGCCTTTTCTAAAGTCTGAACAAACCCAGTTCATATGGCAGGCTTCCCACATGCATGCATGTGTGTGTGTGCACATGTACATGCAGACACAACACTCACATGCACGCTCACTCCCTGTGATTCATCTTCCCAGGACTATTGCAGGCTCCACTCTTTTGTGCATGTCATAAATTAATAGTTCTGCTTCAACACTCACCCATGGAAACTCACACTGTCCATCAAGGCCCTGGTTTATGGATGTCTCCCTGTGGCATCCTTGAGCTTCCTAATAGAACGAGAGAGATCCCTGTACATAGGGCTTGCTGGCCCTGCCACGATGCCCAGCCTGCACCCTGCTAACTGCTCTCTCTCCTACAGGTATTTTCGCTCAGGGGCTCCCTCTGTCATTAACCCACTACACACGCACTTCCCCAGGGACACGGCTGTCCCTGGCTCCTTTGAACTGACTCTCACCTGGACCCTGCCCAACCGCACCACTGGAGTGTTCAATGTCACCAGCCCATTACCTGGAGACTGGTTCCTGGCTGCCCATCTGCCCAAAGATGAGGGCAAGATTTCTGTCAAGGTGAAGGGCTTGGGGGGACCGTAGGGTGGCAGGGCTCGCTGCAGAGCTCTACTGGGGTCTGACTGTTCTGGCCTGGTAGTGCCTGTGGCAGGTGCCCCAGGTGGGAACAGTGCCACATGCCCCCTGCCCCACGCTGACTGTCCTGCTGGTACAGGGGCTCTACGAGGAGTGCCAGTATCTCTTCCAGCCACAGCTCATCGTGCAGCGCCTGGTGAACATTGCTGTACTGTACCCTGGGCACGTCATTGAGCAAAGCATGGCCCCCCACAACCGCTCCTGCCTCTACAAGTGAGTGTGAGAGGGTCTTTGAAGGAAGGGGCATCCCAAGGGGAGCTGAGGGTGCCCCATCCCTTGGGCTTGCCTCCTCAGCCCTGATGGTCAATGCTGAGGGGCAGGACCTGACACCACTGTCCCACAGGGTGTTTGTGCCCAGCTACACATCACAAGTGCTGGTGGAGGTGCTGCGGTGCCGTGGGGCCGAGGGCTGCCCACTCTGGCTGCGTGTGCGAGCCAAGGCTCCGCCCCTGCACAACTCCACAGCACTGGACTGCCGGGAGCACGCTCCCTGTCAGCTGGTGCTGGATCTGCCCTTCTGGCAGCACTGGTACTACGTGCTGGTGGAGAAACACCCTGGGGTGCTGGGCACTGTCTCCTTCCAGGTCACCGTACAGCTCACAGGTGAGGGTGCACGGGGAGGTATGAGTGGGGGGGAATGGTCCTGATTCTGTTTGGGTGACTGATGTGGGGGTGTAAATGATTTCCACAGTGTCTGGTCCCAGCTGGGCCCAGGGCTGTATTCAGCAGTGGGAGGTGTTTGGGTTGGGTTGCATATGGAGATAAGTGGTGGACTAGAAGGAGAGGTGGGAATTAAGAGAAAAGCTCTGTGGTGCTCAGGCTGACATTTCTGCCCCTCAGATTGCTCTCGACCCAGCCTGGCCCGGCCACCCTTCCTGCCTTCCAGCGCTTCCATGAACATGCCCCATTCCTTTGGCTCTGCAGGCGGGCTGGCGCTGGGAGACAGCCTGCCCACCAGCCCTAATGGCACGAAGCACCTGGTTTCCATCACCTCCCCCAGCGGTGAGCGGTGCTGGCCGATCCGTCCCACGCTGCGCAATGAGCTGGACACCTTCTCGGTCCACTTCTACATTTTCTTTGGGCCCAATGTGTCTGTGCCGCCTGACCGCCCTGCTGTCTTCGTCATCAACCTCCTACCAGTGCTGGACAGTGGTGGGGTGCTCAACTTGGAGCTGCAACTCAATGTGGTGAGCTGGCCACATCGTGCCCCAAGTGGGGCTGGGCATCCTGGGGTGGGTGAGCTGGGAGATAAGTAATGCCAAGTCTGCAGCAGGACAAGGAATAGGATTTGGGGTGCTCTTGGGTCACGTGCTGTGGTTTGGGTGATGGAGCACAGATTAGGGTGCTCCAAGGACAGAATGAAGGCCTGGATGTGAGGTGGTTTTGGGTGATGGGCAGTGGGTTAGGTGATGTAGTGTGATCTGTGTGCCATCAGAGCAGGAGACATCCCTGACACTGGTTTTGAGCCATGTCCTCCTCTGCTGTCAGAGCTCCCTGTGTGGTGAGAATGTGACAGTCTTTGGATGTCTGAACCATGAAGTCCCACTGACCTCTGGTGACAATGCATCAGTCACTTGCGAGACAGGTAGGCCGGGCTGTGCATGTCCACCCTGCTGTGGCTGTGTGGGGGTCATACCCTTTGATGTGTCTGGCAAGCTGGGTGTGAGATGGCAGAGATTGTGGGGGTATCTGGCTCTGGAGCCTGGCACAGGGTGCTCTATCCCTGTCCCAGGCTTCTCCCCTGACCTGCTCACTCAGAGCTCTCCTGGCCCACAGAGCACCTGGCAGGCTTCCTGTTCTCTGTTAACACCACAGCCAGCCTCAGCCGCTTGCGGATACCCTACCCCCAGACAGGCAGTTGGTACCTGAGTCTGCGTTCGCTCTGTGCCACACATCATGGGTAAGAACCTTGACAGGTCCCCTTTCTGAGGCCTTGAGAGCATGTTCCCACCACAGCCTGCATCCATGTGCAGTGGGTCTGTGTGCGTGTATGTCCCCTGCACTGCACGTCACCACTCACGTGTGTGCACTTGGCTTTGCAAGCTTTGTTGCTATGTGAGCGCCTGCATGCGTGGGCAGGCATGGCTCTGTCTTGTGCCTCCCTGACCATCTGTGAGTCCCTGTTGCTCTTCCCTCTGTCTCACAGTTAGGAAGTGCCTGTCAGCTTGTGAAAGCTGTGCATCTGTTGGTGCTTGCCCATCTCTGATGAAATGCCCATCTGTACCAGTGCCCAGAAGGGGACTGGGCTGTCACTGTGGGATAGTGCTTGGTTGTGGTGAGGGAGCAGCTCTGGTCAGGTTGATGTGCCCCTGCTCTCCTTAGAATCTTCAGAGACTGTTCCCGCATCTGTGGCTCTGCTTCTGGCCCATGTGTCCACCTGACAGGCCTGAGCAGGAGACAGTGTTTTGTGTGTGTGTCTGCAAGTACAAGAGCCTATGTAGGGCCGTGCCAAGCAGGTGGCACTGTGTGCAAGTTCAGTGCCTGCATGCAGGCGGTGCTGGGCGCTCAGTGCCTGCGTGGGGATGGCATGTTCCAGTTTGAGTGAGCAGACAGGGCTGTCCATGTTTAACATACACGTGTGTGCAGATTTTTCTCTCTGAGCATGCACAGGGACAGCAGACACACAGGCAGACATGCCCTGTACCTGTGTGCACAGCGCTGTATGTGTGTCTGCACACCTTGGGGTGCCTGCATGTGCTCAGGCACCAGTTGGTGAGTGTTGTCAGGTCATGGGCCCATCTTTGCTCCTGCATGCTGGAATTGCTGAGGTCCTGATGCGCTTAGAGCTCTACCCATGGGTGGCGTGGGACAACTGTGCCTACTCTCACTCCTCTGCTGGGTTTCTAGTTCATGCTGTTGCCAGTTGCAATTGGTTGTTTCCCAACACTGTCAACATGCAGACAATGCAGAGCACAGCTGTTTGCACAGCAAAATCCAAATGAAAAAGGATACAGCTGAGTGTGTCATTAAAGGCAAAGTGAGTCAAAGTGTGGCCATGTCCCTCCTGCCTGCCCAGCATGGTACAGATTATTGCAGAGCACAAGATCCTTGGGGACCAGCTCTCAGCTGCCATACATAGCACCAAAGCAGCTCACTTCCATCCTTGACCCATCCCTGATTCTCCCCTCACCTGCCAAGTCTGAGTGCGATAAGTGGCTCTGGAGGAGGCCAGAGCTGCTTGATGGGTGCAGGGTGAGGGCTGACCCTCTTCTCCCATATGGCAGGTTCGAGCCCTGCACCAATGTGACAGCTGAGGTGTACCTGCGTGCCTACCTCTCGCCCTGTATCAATGACTGTGGCATGTATGGCCAGTGCAAGCTGCTGCGCACCAACAACTACCTGTATGCTGCCTGCGAGTGCAAAGCTGGTGAGAGCTGTCTTGGGCACCAGTGGTGCCTACTGCACCCAGGGACCGTCCTGGAATCCTTTCTGGGAGTTGTGAATCCCATTAGTCCCCTTCCATCAGCTCTCCACAGGGCATTGGAAGGGGTTTCCCTGCTACCCTCACAGCCCCCGTGAGTGCTGCAGGGGTGATGGAAGCTCTTCTTGGCCACAGGATGGAATGGATGGGGTTGCACAGACAACGCTGAGGCTTTCTCCTATGGCTTCCAGCTCCTCTCCACGCTGCTCCTGTGCCTCAGCAATGTTATGTTCGTGCCTCCTGTGGCCATTGCCGTCCGCAGCCACTACCTCCTGGAAGCCGCTGTCTACATCTTCACGATGTTCTTCTCCACTGTAAGCATGGAGTGAGGGTAACTGGGCAATCAGCTGAAGGGCAATGGCTGTTTGGGGCAGATCTCACACCTTTTCCTCCCTACCCTAGTTTTACCACGCTTGTGATCAGCCAGGCATTGTGGTGTTCTGCATCATGGAGTATGATGTGCTGCAGTTCTGTGACTTCCTGGGCTCCCTCATGTCTGTTTGGGTCACTGTCATTGCCATGGCCCGTCTCCAGCCTGTGGTCAAGCAGGCAAGTGCAGGGAGGGGGCGTGTGGAATGGGCACAGAGGGGCCCTATCCTGATGGGTGCCCCACTGCCCCACAGGTGCTGTACCTGCTGGGAGCCATGCTGCTTTCCATGGCTCTGCAGATGGACCGCCATGGGCTTTGGAACCTACTGGGGCCCAGCCTCTTTGCCTTAGGGATCATGGCCGTTGCCTGGGTAAGGAGATGTCCCTGTCCTGATATACCCCTATCCTCCTATGTCCCCATCCTGGCTGTGCTCAGCACCCCACCCAACCATCTAGCCCTACTTTCCTGCCAGCATGTCTCTTCTGCTGCCTTTACCTTTCCCCATGAATCCCTCTTCTGGACTCCTGGGAGCACTGTGGCACAGGGGCTGTGCCCATCCCTGCCACGGATGCTTCTTCCAGCCATCCACTTTCCTTACTGCAGACAGCTCGCACCATTCGGCGTCGCCATTGCTACCCACCGACCTGGAAGCGCTGGGCTTTCTACCTGTGCCCAGGAGCAATGATTGCGGCAGCTGCCGTGCTGCTCTACGCCTTTGTGGAGACAGAGGAGAACTACTTCTACATCCACAGCATTTGGCACCTGCTCATAGCTGGCAGTGTGGGCTTCTTGCTGCCACCCCGTGCCAAGCCCAGCAGGCGCCTGGGGCCGTTGCCCCGGCGCAAGGGCTGTGGGTACCAGCTCTGTGTCAATGAACAAGAGGAGCTGGGGCTCGTGGACCCTGCCGTGGCCTCCATCAACAGTATTTGTACCAGTTGATGCCAATAGCAGCCTGGACTTCTCTGGCATGGACAGCAGCCTCGTGGAGGTGGCACCTGCCCTTTTTGCCAGTTGCCTATCCTTGCGAGCACCAGGACTCCTCTGGATGGGCATACAACTGCCCACACTGACCTGTTCTTGCAATTACAACCTGATTGAACTTGTCTTCTGGAGTCGCTGTGGCTCAGTCCAGTGCAGAGCCGGTAGAGCTCAAGTCTGAGCTGGGGTCATGCTCTTCCTTTTGCTGGACCATGGAGGTGTGAAGGGGACATGGCAAGGTGCATAGAGGTGAAGAGCAAAAGTATCTGGCTCTCACTCAGGGATCTGTAGCAAGAGCTGCTGCTTTCTGATGGGCTCTAATGTAGAGCAAGGTCGCTGGTAAGAGGTGAGGGGCCAGAAGCTTCAGTCTTTTGGCTCACAGCAGGTCAGGGTGCAGAGCTGGGATGATTTTGCTGTCATAGGATGGTTGTAATGCCTCACTCACAGGCAGCTGTGCTGTGCCAGGGCAGCCAGGTTGCCCCTGCAAGTCAGTAGGACTGTGGGGAGCCCATAGCCCTGGGGTAGCTACCATGTGGGTGCAGTGTTGATGCTGCTTGCCAAGGAGATGTGTGGGTCTGAGAAAGCATTGCCTGCAAAGGACACATACCCAGGAGTGCACAGGCTGTTGATATCACCCTGATGTCCATAGCAGCCTCCTTCAGTGTCCCTCCTAAATGCAACCACCCAGGAGCAGTGCAGCAGTGATCCTATGTCCCTTCTACTGCCACCATCCCTGAGCAGCTGCTCTAACTCTGCATAGCACTGAGCATCAGTGAGAGGGGCCATTGCATGGACAACCCTATCTCAGCCCATTCCTTGTCAGACCCTTGGGCTTAGCACCCACTGGAGCCAGTGATGACTATGCTGTGGTGGCAGACACCCAAGGTGTGTATGTGGCTCAAGGATGGTGCACTTCCACTCTTCTACTGTGTCTCAGAGTGGGCAAGATGAATTAGAGAGAAGGGAAACCCTGCTGTCCCTTCTTACTCTGCTGGGGACGGCTCCAACCTTCTGAGCTCTTCCTAGCCCCACAGGGTTTTTCAAGGGTAAGTCCTCTGGCGAAGCTCTGCATCCTGCCTCAACAGAGCCCACCCACCAGCAGCCCTCCTTCCTGTACCTCGGGTACAGAGCCCTGCACAGGGAGATTTACTGGATGCCTAACAGGATTAGCAGCTGCGGGTGGGCAGGCAGCTATGTAATAGGATTGCAATCTAATTAAACCTGCTGCTTAAGAGCTGTCTTGCAGTGGGCCAGAGCAGGAGCTCGAGGGGCTGCAGGCATAGCTGCAGGGGGGCAGCAGGAATGGGGTGGACAGAGCAGAAGAAGGGGAGAGCTAGTGAGGGCCATAATGGTGTTTGTAGGGTCAAGGCTTTGTTACCTGTGTCTCCAGGCTTTGTAGGGGATGATGGCCACCAAGCCTGGTGTGTGCAGGCAGCCCTGGGTGGCAAAGAAGGAGCCTTGATCACTATGCAAGGGGGATGAGGGACCTGCAACTGCTGCTCTCCTTCCTCCAGAAGCTCACCCTCCAGCCCTTTGCCATGCAAAATGCCATGTCTGGTCCAGCCAGGTGGCTGAATGAAGCTTGATTTTTAAATTTTAAATGTTACTCACTTTACCAAGGCCAACTGCATCCCCCTAGCAGCAGCAGGCCCCAGAGAATAAGGAGCTCAGCTTTAGCAGCATGCTGAAGGGTGGTACACACTGAGCAGGGAGCTTGTGCCACTCTGGTGTGGTCCTATTCAAATACACCCCAGTTTCATGCAGATGTCAGTACTCCATGCAGCATTCTTACTCCTCCCTCATCCCCCATCTCACTGCTTTAGGGCTGAAGAGCAAACCTGCTGCTTGCCAAGTTTATGTAGACTCTAAATTAACAGATCCTACCGAGCCTGTGGTGGGATGTGCATTGCCCTTGCAAGCAGCCCCTGGCCTTCCCCAAGGCAGACATCGTGGGGTGGCACATGCAGGTCTGAATTCCTGAGGGGTTCTGGCAGAGGTGTGCAGGCTTTTTTGTTGGTAGAGCTCCCCACGCAAGCCCAGAGGAGCCATACATTGGCTCTGCTGAACTCTACCTCTCCAGGCTATTGGGGTAACTCAGTGCTCACTCTTGTTTTAATTAAAACTGTGACTGCATTTTTCATCTCAAGGACAGGACAGGCAGCCGATAGTGCTGCTGGGGAGGGAACTCAGCCAAACAGCACTGGAGGGGATCCAAGAACTCTATGCTAGCCCAGCTCATTCCTTGGGGCTTCTGTGCTGCCTGCTGAAATATGGGAATACCGCTCCCCGCTTCACCCCCCAGGCCCAGCAGTGCAGAAATCTGTCCCTCTGCCCAGGAGGCTGGCACTTCTTGCAAGGTATTCCAGTGTTATACAAGTGCAGGACTGAAAGGTCCTGGCATCTGGCACAGTGAAGCCAATCTCTCCTGTGGGGGACGCATGGTATGCAGCACCATCTATCCCACCAAGCCTGCCAGAGAGTGTGCCGGGATGCTCCATGTGTCCTGTGTCTCCTCAGCCACCTCCACTTCATTACAGGGTCAGTAGCACTGGCCTGTCTATTGCTACAGGGCTGAGTGAACTTCCGTGGTGCACTAACCTTAACTGTGGTGATGTACCTGGGGCAAAAGCTGGATTCTGCCTTTCATTCCTGCTCAGAGAGCTGGGGTCTCTATGACTTCTATTTGTCAGCCCCTCCCCCCCCGGCTTCCCCTTCCTCCCCCCGTAAATATCCTTCCTCAAGCTCCATTTCTGTCTCTGCCAGCCTCAGCAACCGCATAACCATGGCAACAGTGTCCCTATAACAACCAGGTACATCTGACATCCCCATGGCAACCACATCCTGGAACAGTCGTTGAAGAGCTTCACCTCCTTGGTGCAGGGATGGATGAGGGAGTTAGATCCCCACACGGGAAGGTAGCTTCAGGCATGTGGTGGCAGACACAGTTGGGAAGGGCTATGGCCAGGTTCCTGGCCTCTGTCCTGCCAGGGAGGCTATGGAATAAGGAGTTGTCCCTAGGAACAGCAGCACCCTAGCTCAGCCCCCCAGGTCTCAGTCCTGTCCTGCAGGCTGAGCTGTCAGTACCATTGGGCTTGTTCCTTTATCTGGCACATGCTTCCTGGAAATGGATATGCCAAAGGCCATGATCATGCTTTTCCCCACAATTTTGGATTCTTAAATCCCACTGCAGCAATGTTCTGCCTGCTGCCCTATCTGTGGGGCTGCCAGGCCTTCTTGCCACTGCCCACCCATGTCTGCCAGACCAGACTCGCCAGTGAGCAGCTCTGATGCTATCTGTTGTGCAGCTGGCTACTGCATGCCATGCAACTTTAATGTCAGGCTGAATTACCAAGCCCTGCAGCATGCTGTGCAGGCAAAACTCATCATTTCTCCTGCTCACCCTACTTCTGCATACCTGAATAGGCAATGGCAGGTGGGGGATGGTGACAGGTCCCACCCTTTGAGGTCTCCCTGGGTGCAGGAGTGTGCTGTGCCTCTTGCTAGCCTAGGGGACTGTGAGGTGTGGATGGCAAGGTGGCTGTTGGTACTACCAGCTTGGTTGCCTGAGGGTTGCTGGTCTGTGTTCAATGAGACCCCAAGCATGATTTTGTCTCTGCAAGGTGCGGGAACAGGTATGTAGAGAGGAGTGGACAGAGGAATTGAGTGCACCCTCAGCAAGTTTGCAGATGACACCAAGCTGTGTGGCACAGCTGACTTGCTGGAGGGCAGGGATGCCATTCAGAGGGACCTGGACAGGCTGGAGAGGTGGGCCCAGGCCAACCTCATGACGTTTAACAAGGCCAAGTGTAAGGTCCTGCACCTGGGTCGGTGCAATCCCAGGCACAGATACAGGCTGGGTGATGAATGGCTGGAGAGCAGCCCTGAGGAGAAGGACCTGGGGGTCTGGGTCGACGAGAAGCTCAACATGAGCCGGCAGTGTGCACATGCAGCCCAGACAGCCAACCGAGTGCTGGGCTGCATCAAGAGAAGTGTGGCCAGCAGGGCAAGGGAGGTGATTCTCCCCCTTTACTCTGCTCTCGTCAGACCCCACCTGGAGTACTGTGTGCAGTTCTGGAGCCCCCAATACAAGAAGGACATGGAACTGCTGGAGCGGGTCCAAAGGAGAGCCACGAAGATGATCAGAGGGCTGGAGCACCTCTGCTATGAGGACAGGCTGAGAGAGTTGGGGCTCTTCAGCCTGGAGAGGAGAAGGCTTCGAGGAGACCTTATAGTGGCCTTCCAGTATTTGAAGGGAGCCTACAGGAAAGCTGGGGAGGGACTATTTACACGGTCTAGTAATGTTAGGACGAGGGGGAATGGGTATAAGCTGGAAGGGGGGAAATTTAGACTGGATGTTAGGAGGAAGTTCTTTACAGTGAGGGTGGTAGGGCACTGGAATGGGTTGCCCAGGGAGGTGGTGGATGCTTCCTCCCTGGAGGTGTTTAAGGTCAGGCTGGATGAGGCCTTGGGCGAGCTGCTCTAGTGGGAGGTGTCCCTGCCTGTGGCAGGGGGTTGGAGCTGGATGATCCTTGAGGTCCCTTCCAACCTAAGCCATTCTATGATTCTATGATCCTGCTCTGTTCCCACATTGGCATTTTCTCCCTGTATCCTCATGAAACCCCATGGCCTGAGGCAGCAGATTCCCCACTGCTATCCCGGGAGGTTCACACACCCTCTTCTCAGTCTGCTGCCAGGCTCCATCAAGACAAAGCCTTTCCACCACACTCAACGTAAATTCCACTGTGGGTGCAGCCAAAACTTGTCCCCTGTCTGGGCATGGTTGTCACTGCTGTTTTGGGGATGATGAAAGGCTGGGAGCATGGCCTGGCTGCTCTCTTTTTTTGCAATTTGCCCTACACAGCCTGCAGCCACTTGATGATTTTCTCATCAGAGCAGCAAGTCTCAACTGCTCTCCCCATGCAGACTCATCCATCACCCATGCGTCACGCTGCTGCACAGATCACAGTCACTGGAGCTGCCTACCCTGCTCTGTCCCTCTGCCCCACAGGGCAGCCTAGGGAGAGCAGCTCTGAGCATGCAGAGGCATCCTGCTTCCCCTGCAGTAACCCATACACAACCTGTTTGCTCACCGCTCCTTCTTCCCCATCTCCTAGCCCTGTGTCTCGCCCTCCCACTGACATCCCCAGACCTCATTTCATGTCAAAACTTCAGCTTCAGTCTGCAGGATGCTAGACAACGGCCAGGTGGGATCCAGGCACCTGCAAATGGGAGCTACAGCTACAAATGAAGCAAACCCAGTCTCATTTTGTGATTCTCCATTGCTCCTGCTATGAGATACCAATCCAGGTCCCTTGTGCAGGGCAGGACACTGACAGGCAGAACTGTGCATGACAAAGTCAGCCTAAAGCAGAGCTAATGGGCTTGGAGGTGGACTGGGAGCATCAGGAGACAGCATTACTATGGCAGCTCCCTGTGCCACAACAACCAGGGCTACGAGAAAGCAGTAGGGTGGCAGGGCATCCCAGTTTTGCATGAGATTATGGGTTCAGAAGTCATGGAGAAGAAGGACAAATGGCTTAGCTGTACCTGCAGGAACTGGAGCATCAAGGGACAGTCACATGGCTGGAGGGAAGCAGCAGACAGAGAGAAGAGACATCATGACATGGGAAGCATGGTAAATGTGGTGCAAATGTAAACCACCATGACTTTCAGCTGCTGGTAACTGAGTTTCTTGGAGAGGCTGGGGGAGCAAAGCCTGCTGGAGAGCCAAATCTGGTACTTGATCCCTGGCAGTTTAGAAGGGGGCTGTTGAGAGCTGTTCTGCTGAGTGGAAAAGCCACTTGAATCGTGCTTAACTTCATCGAGGTAACTGCACAGAAATCAGGAAGCTTGCTGAAAGACATTAATAGAGCATCAAGGAAGGAAGAGCTCCAGCAGACACCATGAGAATTGCTCAGAGCAGCACACTGGAGACTTCCAGTAAATTAATGCGTCTTATAACAAGATTTGCAGGGCTGGTTTAGCTGAGGAGTGGAATGGTGTGGGCAAGTGGGTTAGAAAGGTCATGTCTCAAGGAGAACTGTGTGAGAATAAAGAGCACAAGAAAAGAGGCTGAAGTTATATGGAAAATCAGAGCGAAATGCCCCTTAAGAAAAGGCTCTGAGGAAGATCTTGGCAACGGCATAATATTTAAAATAATTCTGCAATGCTGACTTTGGGGCATTGCTGTAGCAGTGAGACTTCAGGGGTACCTAGTGGTGCACTGGAGTGCTGTCACCTGAACCCACCTCCTTTGAATGAATCTTGAGGTAGGACTTGCATGTCCTGCAAGCCTCTTCCTTCTGTATTAGGACAAGAAGTTCAAGCAGTTCTATTCCTGAGGCAGACATCTAGGGCCCATATACTCGCACCACAAGGGGATGCTGCTAAAGGAGCAGCCTTGGTGCTTCACGACCAGCACTAAAGGAAAGGACCTCTGGCAGGCTGAGGTTGTGAAAACAAAGTCTACAAGTTCAAACTGTAGCTGTGCTTGCAGGTAGGCAACTAAGGCAGTTACTCTCCTGAGAAATCAGTCTTGCAGCAACAGAAATCAAACTGCTATACTAAATGCAATCCTGGATACATTTGTCTCAAGAAGTAAGCCTGCAAAAGAAGACAAAGCTATGTTAGTGGAAGCTGAAAACATTTTCCACGGGGTGCAACGCCACCGTTCCCTGTATGGCTTGCAGATTAAAGTTTGCTCATAAAAAAAACATTTCCCCTCACTCAAATATTACCACTAAAATTTCCCTTGAGAGAAGCAAGTGCTAAGCACTGCATTGTTATGTGTGAACAGTGCTCTCAGTGGAAGCTGTATTAAAGAAATCACATTGAATCTTACTGTTGTGAGTGTGAGTTGTGCCTATGCCACGAGGAATATTACAGTTTATTCTTACTTCATATAAAGATGCTTCACCATATCCAGGGCTCCACATTTCAAGGAGGAGTATTTCAGCTAAAATGAAAATGGATGTGGAGCAAGTGCAATCCAGATGTTCCTGGCTCAGAAGGAAAGAAGGAAGGGAATTCTTGGTGGCTCTGGGCTGGCATCCTTGTCGCGGAGGGGGTTCTGCCTCCTACAC
>WAAF01011671.1:0-11136 GCA_013400475.1 Tricholaema leucomelas
TTGGGGGGTAAAAGGAGCAAAATGGGTGAGTAGGGTGGAAAAAGGGCAGATATTCCAGTGGGATTGTGTATAGGTAATCCTGCTCTGGCAGGGGGGTTAGACTCCATGATCTTTCAAGGTCTCTTCTAGCCTCTGACGCTCTGTGATCCTGTGACTGGCAGACTGGCTTCAAAACCTACTCTCCTGATGAAAGGGTGAACACTCTTACAGCTGTGTCCATGCCTTCTTCACTGGTAAGCACCTACCAGGAAAAACTCACAGGCCAATCTCTCACAAAGGCTCCACAAAAACTCTTTCCTCACAGAAACTGCTAAATTAATAATCCTCTTATATCCTCCTATTATGATCAAATCCTCCTTTAAAGTACTTCATTTTTTGTCTCTGTCAAAGAAACAGGAGTTTTTACTTTGTCTAATCATTATTGGCTTAATATTTGAGTGAAGAGAAATTGTTTGCGCTGGCAGAAGGGCTGTATCCAGAGGAGAGATGAACAGTCAAGTCTCTCTCTTCTAAAGGCATTTTTAGTCAAAAAGACAAGTCATCCTTCAAACTGCCTCTGCAGCACTGCAATCTGTTCATATATGCTAGGACCAACAAGTCTGTTCCCACAAGGAGGCAGGCTCAAAATGGAAACTCAGACAAGAATGTCTAATTTTCCAGACTCTATTATGGAAGAGAGGTCATCTGAAGATCTGGAATCCAACCTTAGCTCTGTGAGAAGCTTTGAGGATCATAGAATCAGTCAGAGTTGGAAGGGACCATAAGGATCATTTAGTTCCAACCCCCCTGCCATGGGCAGGGACACCTCACGCTAGATCAGGCTGTCTAGAGCCTTATCCAACCTGGCCTTAAACACCTACCAGTCCTATCACTACCTGAAAGCCTAAAAAGTACACACACAGACCCCCCAGCTTTCTTGTAGCCCCCTTAAGATATACTGAAAGGCCACAATAAGGTCACCTCAGAGCCTTCTCCTCTCCAGACTGAACAGCCCAAACTCTCTCAGTCTCTCCTCATAGCAGTGCAGTTCCATTCCTTTGATCATCCTTGTGGCCCTTCTCTGGACACCTTCCAGCACATCCATAGCCCTCTGGGGGCACCCATAGCCCCTCTGGAGCTCCAGAACTGGATGCAGGACTCCAGGTGGGGTCTCACCAGTGCAGAGCAGAAGGGGAGGATCACTTCCCTTTCCCTGCTGCCCACACTTCGCTTGCTGCAGCCCAGGCTCTGGTTGCTCTCTGGGCTAGCAGAGTACACTGACAGCTCAAATTGAGCTTCTCATCCACCACACTCTCCTCAGGGCTGCTCTCAAGCCAGTCGCTGCCCAGCCTATATTGGTGCTTGGAGTTGCCTCGACCCAGGTGCAGGACCTTGCACTTGGTCTTGTCTTGGTCTTCATGAGGTTGGCTTGGGCACACCTTTCCAGCCTGTCCAGGTCCCTCTGGATGGCATCCCTGCCCTCCAGCATGTTCAGGCAAAAGTTGTTCTAATGTCAGGTTAACTCACAATTGCACCTTCCTTTTCCACAGTATTTCAGTATAACAAAAACTCTACCAGCACACACATTTATTTAACACAGCCTTCTTTTGTCTCACCAAAGCTTTAAACATCCAGGAGTCTGCACCTTGCCAGTCCTGAACTGGTCACATTACCAAGGAAATCCAACCACACTCAGCCAAACCAGTTTTGCTTTTGTTGCTCCTGCCAGTCTAATACATTCAGACCACCGAGGAATGGATTCTGTGCACAGAATAAATGAAGCCAAACACAGCAGTGTACCCAGAGCCAGACATTCTGACCTAACGTGAAGGCAAGCTCCTTTGGGAATACTGGGGTCAGGTTTGGGTACCAATTTCCCCATTTCACCAGTATCTCCATGGTTCCTCAAAGGGAGGTGCAAACAAGTCTAGAAGTACTAAACTTGGCGCTCAAACCCAGAGAATGCAGTGCTCATCTATCACCGATGTCAATGCAATGTGAGCAGCTGGCAGTGCCACGCTGCCATTTTGCTCAGGTGGATGCAGTGCAACTGGAGAGACAAACCTGGGATATGATTCCCATAGAGTAATGTATGCAGGCAGGGAGCTGTCTGCTACAGAAGTTATGGTGACACACTCTTTCAACCATCAGTTCCCCAGATGGGGGCTAATTCATCATAGAATGGTTTAGGTTGGAAGGGACCTCAAAGCTCAGCCAGTTCCAACTGCCCACCACAGTCAGGGACACCTCCCACTAGAACAGGTTGCTCAAGGCCTCATCCAACCTGGCCTTCAACACCTCCAGGGAGGAAGCAGCCACAATTTCCCTGGGCAACCTGTCCAGTGTCTCACAACCCGCACTGCAAAGAACTTTTTCCCAACATACAGTTAAAATCTCCCCTCTGACAGTTTGAACCCATTATTCCTCATCCTGTCATTACAAGACCTTGTCAATAGTCCATCCACAGCCTTCTTGTAGGTCCCCTTCAGATACCAGAAGGCCACTCCAAGATCTCCTCGAAGCCTTCTCTTCTGCAGGCTGCAGAGCCCCNTCAGTCTGGATTGGTGCTTGGGATTGTGCCGACCTAGGTGCAAGACCTTACACTTGGCCTCGTTGAACTTTATGAGTTTGGCCTGGGCCCACCTCTCCAGCCTGTCCAGGTCCCTCTGGATGGCATCGTTGCCCTCTAGCAAGTCAACTGCGCCACACAGCTTGGTGCCATCTGCAAACATGCTGAGGGTCATTTATATGTAATCCTATGGGTAACAGCTATTATACAATAGCCTGGTGCTTTTGATATCCATAGGACAGCCTGGCATATGCCAAAGCAATTATTCTGTGTGCATCAAATGCCAGGAAGGCTTTAATCTGGAGATGATTAGAACTGGCTGTTTTCTTTGTGAATAATTCATCTATGAAATGTAGTAGTCATTTATTGATCATTTACAAATGCAAAATGCTGCACAGGTCTCATTGCTGTTGGCAGCCACTCACTGAACAATGCCCTGAAACATGCTGGAGCCAAAGCAAGGAGTCCCCCTTCTCTCTATTACTCCTCGTGCTTTAGAATTGAGTATATCCCTTGCTGGGTTTGAAGCCAGACCACACCATACTCAGGACCTTAACTTGCTGCCAAAGACCTTCAATCTAACTTCACTGAAAACAAGGGAAAGCAAAGGAAGTGCAAACAGATATAAATTGGACAGCAAAAGGGGAAGTGCAAATAGATATAAATTGGACAGCAAAAGGGGAGAATAAGTAGAAGATTCCTTCCCTGTGCTGAGAAAACATCTCTGATGATTTATAGTCTTCCTTTCAGAGAGTTCTGTGGCACAAGCACCTCCTGAAAAAGGCACTAGAATGAGGAGAGACCTCCTACCTCAGTTGAGGAAAGAAAAAGAAAAGAGATGAAAGATATTTGCAATAGCAACAGAAGAACAGCAGTGATAAGAGTGGTTTGTTTTTTTTTAATTGTGAAGGACAAACAAATCATATAACAACCAAAAATAAATAAGCAAGATGAGGCAGAATTAGCAGGGACAAAAGGCAAGGACAAGCTGCAGGTCCCTGATGGTGTAACAAATTACAAAACAGGATAGAAACTGATGTCAAGAACTATTTATTTGTCTCTATAATGGGGACAACTTCAGGCAAGGACAATAACCACAAAGCAGGAAAGTGTTCATTAACTAAATGGAAAGAGATCAGAATTGTTCAAGAGACAGCTTGCCAAGGATACTTTTGGCAGGCAGAGATATGCAGCATTCTTCTTTGTGCTCTGAACTTTGTTTTATGACAAGAGGGTAAAGGAAGTTCTTCACAGAGAGAGTGATTGGCATTGGAATGGGCTGCCCAGGGAGGTGGTGGAGTCACTATCCCTGGAGGTGTTCAAGAAAAGATAGGATGAGGCACTTAGTGCCATGGTCTAGTTGACTGGATAGGGCTGAGTGATAGGTTGGACTGGATAATCTTGGAAGTCTCTTCCAACCTGGTTGATTCTATGATTCTAAGGAAGTTTATCAAGGCTCCTGGCTGCACAGGTAGCTGTGGGGCAATCACATTCAAGATGAAAATCTACACTGGCTGTACATAGTAAGGCCATTAAAAAAAAAACTATGCTGTGCCACGAGCAACAGTGAAATCCTTTTCCACCTAGCTGTGTGCTGGGCCCATTAATACTTAGCTGAAACACACCTCCTATGAAGAAAGGCTGAGAGAGTTGAGGCTGTTCAGCCTGGAGAAGAGAAGGCTCCTAGGAGATTTTCTGGTGGCACTTCAGCACTAAAAGGGGCCTACAAGAAAGATGAACACAGAGTTTTTAGCAGGGTCTGTTGCAACTGAACAAGATGTGAGGTTTGAAACTAAAAGAGGGGAGATTTAGACTAGATAAAAGGAAGAGGGTTTTTTTGATGATGAGGGTGGTGAAGCACTGACACAGGTTGTTCACAGATGTGGGAGATGCCCCATCCCTGGAAACAGGTTGGATAAGACTCTGAGTAACATGATCTAATCAAAGATGTAGGGGCTGGACTAGATGACCCTGAAAGCTCCCTTCCAACCCAGAGCATTCTACGATTATTGACTCAAGCTCTCTCCACTTGTCTATCTCTCCCTGATCAAATCAACTCCCATACAAAGTGGACAGTTTCAACAGCAGAGAAGCCAGGTGGGGGTTGGTCTCTTCTCCCAGACAACCAGCAACAGAACAAGGGGACACAGCCTCAAGTTGTGCTGAGGGAGGTATAAGCTGGATGTTAGGAGGAAGTTCTTCACAGAGAGAGTGATTTGCCATTGGAATGGGCTGCCCAAGGAGGTGGTGGAGTCACCTTCCCTGGAGGTGTTCAAGGAAAGACTGGATGAGGCACTTAGTGCTATGGTCTACTTGACTGGATAGGACTGGGTGCTAGGTTGGACTGGATGATCTTGGAGGTCTCTTCCAACCTGGTTGATTCGATTCGATTCGATTCGATTCGATTCGATTCGATTCTATTCTATTCTATTCTATTCTATTCTATTCCCCTCCCCCTGTAGCAGTGTGAGGTATAACCTAATAATTAACTACTCTTAAAACAGCAGGATAGAAGTTCATATCCCTCTGACTAGAAAGGGAGATTCAAAGCAGGCATTTCCCTTACTGGGACAGATATCTTTTTATTATAAAGCACTCCCAAAATTGTCTTCCATAGGCCAGGCTCATGCAGATCTGTTGTGCTCTGTTCTATGAAATTAATATGCTGAAATTTGTTATTTAAAACATTAATTCTTATTGATTAATATAAAAAAGATATCTCTGGAACTTATTAACAATATTTACAGGTTCAGATGCTCGGTGGTGACAATGATTTACACAAGAGTGTATCTACAGGCAGTTATAAACAGTTCCAACCAAAACTAAAATTCACAAACCGCATTTTAAACTGGAAAGAGTTTTCTCGGCATTATGCTGCTTGCCCCCTAAGGGCAAGCCTAAAGGAACTTTAGTTGCTTCAACTGAGGTGGTAGGCTTGGAACTTAGAAAACCTTTATAGAAAAGAGTCAATTTACTCACAAAATCAATGTCCTGGAGTTGCAATATGTGCTGGTGTGGCCCTTAGAGCCAGATTTCTGGCTCAGACATTAAAAAAAATCGGGAACAGAGAAACTTGGAAGTGGAAAAGTATTGGAGTCTCTGAGTGAAGAGGTGGTGGACGTTCCAGGGATAGGCCATACAATGGCAACAATGGATATGTTCATATAATTTCACTGGAGCATCAAAAGGTGAAATGTAGAGATTTAGGAAGTCAGGAAATGGAAAAGGCTAAGCTACAAACACAGCTTTACCCCACTATAAATCAGGCTGGGCTGAGAATCTAAGGGAACAGCAGACTTTACTCACGGAGGTGAGATAGGAAATTGGAGGTGATCTCTTGCTGGACTCTTCTATGGCTTGGCTGCCTTCTGACACCACAAGCAATATCCAGTCATGGATCCAAATAGCAGAAATCCAGGGCAGGTGGAAAAGCTGCCAAACTCAGAAATGTCTCAAGACATGGCTGCCACAAGACAAGGACTTGTGGAAGTGATGCTGCCTCAGCAGTGGCAGAGGAGAACCAAACTGCTCAGGGCCGCCCAGTTCAGAATAGCAGCCAGGAAATCAGCTGCGCTATGGTCCACGAGTAGCCAGGGCCGGGTGCCACCAGCAGCTCTTTCCAATGGACCCCAGGACTTGCCAAGCTTGCAAGCTTGCACAGAATGATGCAAAAGTGGGGAGAACCCTCCAAAATCAGGGACGCTGCAAAAACCAAGAAACATGCAAAAAGGCAGGAGCTGTCCAAAAGCAGGGACAGTCTAAAACAGAAGCTCTGTCAGGGCGGAAACCTGTCCTGTCAGAAGCTCTGTCAGGGCAGGAACCTGTCCTGTTGGGAGCTCTGTCAAGGCGGGAACCTGTTCTGTCAGGAGCTCTGTCAGGGCGGGAACCTGTCTGGTCGGGAGCTCTGTCAAGGCAGGACCCTGTTGTCAGGAGCTCTGTCAAGGCAGGAACCTGTCCTGTCGGGAGCTCTGTCAGGGCAGGAACCTGTTCTGTCAGGAGCTCTGTCAGGGCGGGAACCTGTCCTGTTGGGAGCTCTGTCAGGGCAGGAACCTGTTCTGTTGGGAGGTCTGTCAAGGCAGGAACCTGTCCGGTTAGTAGCTCTGTCAAGGCAGGAACCTGTCCTGTCGGGAGCTCTGTCAGGGCAGGAACCTGTCCGGTTAGTAGCTCTGTCAAGGCAGGAACCTGTCCTGTCGGGAGCTCTGTCAGGGCAGGAACCTGTCCGGTCAGGAGCTCTGTCAAGGCAGGAACCTGTTCGGTCAGGAGCTCTGTCAGGGCAGGAACCTGTCCGGTCAGGAGCTCTGTCAGGGCAGGACCCTGTCCTGTCGGGAGCTCTGTCAGGGCAGGCACCTGGCACCTTCTCCCTTGCTCTATTTATGCTTTCCTAGACAAAGTGCCCATTTGCTGTTCTATACTGGGCACAAAAACCCAGCCAACCACCAGCCCTATTCCAGCAGAGGCTTCCATACGGGTCAGTAGCTGTGTACAAAAGGAGCCTTTTGCTGTTCCCCATTCAAGTCTGCAGGGTGCAGGGAAAGCAGTTTTTGTGCCGCCTTCTTCTCCCCATTCAAACCTGCAGGGAGGGGAGAAGGAAGGAATTTGGAGTGCTCCAGAACAGAAGGACATGGAGTTGATGGAGCAGGCCCAGAGAAGAGCCACAATAATGATGAAGGGGTTGGAGTGCCTCTGCTACAAGGACAGCTGAGGGACCTAGGGGTGTTCAGCCTGGAGAGAAGGCTCCAGGGAGACCTTATAGCAGCCTGCCAGTGCCTGAGCTACAAGAAGGATGGGGAGAGACTGTTTGCAAAGACCTGCAGGGACAGGAGGAGGGCAATGTCTTCAAACTAGAGCAGAACAGATTTAGATTTGATGTTAGGAACAACTTCTTCACCATGAGGATGCTGGAACACTGGAACAGGTTGCCCAGGGAGGTGGTTGGGGCCCCATCCCTGGAGATATTCAAGGTGAGGCTGGACAAGGCTCTGGGTAGCCTGATCTAGTGGAGGATGTCCCTGTTGACTGCAGGGGGTTGGACTGGATGAGCTTTGCAGGTCCTTTCCCAGCCCAGTCCATTCTATGATTTTCATTCTAGCATCCCAGTCTCCTCTGCTCTACTCAGCCTTCCATTACAAAATGCCAGGGCTTGGAGTATTTGCTGAGACATGCCCTTTATTGTCACATAAAATCCCATCCTATATTCTACGGTATTGCAGAGGTAGGCCTCCCACCAAAGTATCAGAAATGATTTATCAACAGCCAAATGTTGTACCACAGAATCACTGAACGTTAGGGGGTGGAAGGGACCTCTGGAGATCATCCAGTCCAACCCCCTGCTTAAGCAGGGCACCCACAACAGCTTGCCCAGGATCCCAATGCCCAGGTGGGTTTGGAATCTCTCCAGAAAAGGAGACTCCACAACCTCTGTGGGCAGCTTGCACCAGGCCTCCAGCACGTCCATGTTTTTCCCCATGTTGAGGTGGAACTTCCTGGGTTCCAGTTTGTGCCCATTGTCCCTTGTTAATCTTTCAGCCTCATGCAGCATCCAACATCCGAACGACATGTGGCTTACAACTGCTTTCCTGAGCCCTCCGGAACTTCTAAGGTAAAGAATTCTGGAAATTATAGTCATCATATCAAGCAAAATAAAAATGCTTGTTTCATCCAGATAGATATTTCTATCTCTCTGTTTTCACTCAAATAGTAAATTAGACCCAGGGTACTCAGAACAGCCTGAGAAGCACTCCTGATTAGAAAACTTTATTTTTACATATCCACAGCATCCTCTGGCTTTAGGGAAAATCAGTCATGTGGGTACCCTGGCCAAGATATTCAGCATCCTGCTGCCAAGCAAGAACTCCAGTCAATGGCCTACAGTTTCCCCCCCAAACAACCTTCTGTTGCCTGAAGGAAAAAAGCAGAACTAGAGGTTACCCTTTCCTCCTTCTTTGTGCCAGTGTTGGCTTCAGTGGATTCCTGCATTATTATTAGGTTGCCCTGTTTCATACTGCAAGTTCTCCTACAGTTCCCAACAGGATGCCAGTTGCTGGCAAGCTCTGAGAGCCTGAAGGCTGTGCATCTGTTCAGAGACTGACAGGTAGCACAGCATGTTAAAAAGCCCATAAATTGGCAGCAGGAGGCTTAGCCTAGACAAATAAAATCCCTGCTTCATTTTATTTATCCAAGCACCAGGTCATGTTACACCACTGCTTTCTTGCAGGGAGCCACTTCCCATGGCATCTGAGGATGCTCAGCACCATGGTGTGGATCATCCTGTGGTAGGTGCTGGACTAACTCACTTCGTCCCTTCTGATGAATTTGACTGGCAAGAAAGGATTGTGGATGTCAAGCTTTGTCTCCCGGGCATTGATTTTTCTGGGAATGTCTTACTATTGCCTGTATCTGCAGGCCAAACCTACAGCATGGGGATCGTGCCAGTGTTTTGCCACTTGATCCATAGGCCAGGGATTTGGGTGGTATGCACTGACATAACTCAGCTGTTGAAGTCAACAACACTACATCAGCTAGCAACAGGGAGGGGTGAAGCACACACATACCAACAGAAGTAAAACAACAGCAAGAGGTCCAGTTGAATCCAGCAGCACAAAGTGTCAGTATCATTAAGAGGAGCTTTTGTCGTATCAGCTTCTATTCTCTGTGCTATGAAATTACATTAACTTAATCTGGAGCTCTCAACACAAGAAGGACATGGAACTGTTTGAGCCAGTCCAGAGGAGCCCATGAAGATGCTCAGAGGGCTGCAGCAGCTCTGCTATGAGGACAGGCTATGAGAGTTAGGGCTTTGCAGCCTGGAGAAGAGAAGGCTTCGAGGAGACCTTGGAGTGGCCTTCCAGCATCTGAAAGGGGCTACAGGGAGGCTGTGGACGGACTATTGACAAGGTCTTGTAATGACAGGATGAGGAGTAATGGGTTTAAACTGGCAGAGAGGAGATTTCAACTGGATCTTAGGAAGAAGTTCTTTCCAGTGAGGTTAGTGAAACACTGGCACAGGTTGCCCAGGGAAGTTGTGGCTGCTTCCTCCCTGGAGGTGTTGAAGGCCAGGTTGGATGAGGCCTTGAGTGACCTGTTCTAGTGAGAGGTGTCCCTGCCTATGGCAGGGAGATGGAACTAGGTGACCTTTAGGTCCCTTCCAAACAAACCATTCCATGATTCTATGATTATCAAGAAAATTAGCCAGGTTGGTGGGAAATTGGAAAAAAAAAATCAAATCCAAGTGAGTTTACTGATGACATCCAAAACACCAGCTTGCCATTAACGCCTAGATCTGCAATCTAAGTGCTTACTGGATGGGAAACAGAAGGTCCCAAATGTTTTGCTCTCTATTACTGTGCTGGTTTGAGGCTAATTGGAATATTCTAATGAGAGAGATTAGATTTTTGGTTGTAAAAAGAAAATATTGATAAAGTCTCTATCGTTCATTGGATTGCTGAAAAGTATAAAAAGTCAAAGTATAAACAATTTGTTCTTCCTTGCTCCTGAGCATTGGATCTATTCACTGCTCTCTAATCTCTTCCACTAACCCTGGCTAACATTTCCAGATAACAAAGTAATCTTGGCTGGTTGTTTTGTTTTCTGTCCAGGAGAGAGAGAGGGTGGCTTTGAGCCCCTTCTGGAATTCTTGCTTTGTCCAGTAGGGAATATGGATTTCTGTTTTATTTCTCAATTGTATATAACTGTAAATACTTGTGAATACATTGGGTATATATGCTTGTAAATTTAGCTTGGCTGTAAATAGAGCTTTAGCTTGCTTCCAACCCATCTGAGCTGGTCTGGTAAATTTCAACTGGGGGGAATGTTCCTCAACCCACCACAAATAGTAGAAAAGGTCAGATACATTCCTCAACACAGTCAACACTCAAGTCTGAATTCTTTTCTGGAAGTAGATGTCCCCTTGTGTTGGACAGGTAGGAAAGAAGACCTTCAAGATTCTTCAGCATCTGGCTACTGAGATTAATTTACTTTGCCCAATGAAGAAAGCCCAAGTCTGGCCCAGAAATTTCCTCTCTCACTCAAGCTCAGTGGAGCACAGCCTTTCTGCTAGGCAGCACAAAGCCATCTGCTTCCAGCTTCTTACAGAACTCACACCAGCACAATGCACCACTTCTCTGCTCCACTGCTAGGGAGAAGCTGCTGTCTGAGGTGAAGACTGAAATAAATTAACCAAAATCATCCCGCTCTTTAGTCAACGGAATCAATTTGTGATCCACATGCATCTTTTCTGCATCAGACACAATGAAGAACGAAGAATTTTGGTTACAGGAGGAAACCAGTCACACTTTTGCCACCGATTTAAAAAGCCCTCCAAAGATACAGCAATTTGGCTCTGTGTAAACTGAAACTGTTCTTACAAAGGCAGGACATGTCAGGATACATTCTAACGAACTTTTGTTGAGCTCAGATGACAGAAGATTCTTCACTGAGCAGAACAAAATTAAAAACCATTTCAGATTCCATAGATTAAGAGCTCTCTTAATTCAACTGCAGTAGCTGTGGAAGAATATTAAAGTCAGTGCTTAGCCTTTAAAAATCAGCATCCCACTGCAATCATAGAATCATAGAATCAGTCGGGGTTG
>WAAF01011678.1:1734-18963 GCA_013400475.1 Tricholaema leucomelas
TTGATCACCACTCTCTGCATGCCACCATCCAGCCAATTCCTTATCCAGCAGTGCTCCACCCATCCAGTTTGTGCTTTTCCAGTTTGGTGACCAGGATGTCATGTGGGACAGAGTCGAATGCCTTACTCAGGTCTAAGTAGACGACATCAGTTGCCCTTCCCCTGTCCATTGCAGCTGTGACTACATCATAAAAAGCCACCAAACCAACTCCAAGAGCACATACACATTGGAGTACTATATACAAAACTATAAAGAAGTGTACATTTTTTTCCTATAATAAAAGCCTGTTTTGCCAGGAAACATTTATGCAAAGCAAAAATATTTTTTTTTCTGTCTTTACAAGCACACTTAAGATGATACAGGAGTGGATGAGGACCATTTGCTGACATTTTTTGAAATTAATCTGATGTCTTAACATGCAATTGAGATATGATGGATAAATTCTGTTCTGTGGATGTTTATAGAAATAAGGCTGTACTAGAATTGTATTAGATTCTTATGCTCAGCATTAGATCTTTCTTAATCTGCAGCTGTGCTTACTGATATGAAAAAGAGGATTGTACCACCCTTGCTGATATACTACAATGCAACTAACTTTGTCATGCAGATGGATTCATGTTAGAGAGCTTATCTAGTGACCCACTGGATAAAATGAGCCAAGGCCAGGAGCAGATTGAAATTATCAAAAATTATCAGCCTTTTCTCTGGATTCCTGCCCAACAACACAGGAAACAGCACAAGCAAGATAATAGAACTGGGCATTTGGCATATTCTACAATGATGTCAGATGCGCCTTCATTCATACAGACAGAATTACAAATGAATAGGCTAAACAAGCTTTTAAATGACACTTGGACTCCTAAAGGGAGCTCACCTCCCTGCGTGTCTGAAAGCCATGCTATATGTGTTGAAATCCTAATGAGATCCTCAGTCCAGCTGAGGCTTTGAGAAACATTCACCACTGTGGTTCAATCCAGGTTGAACTGTTGAGAGTTGAACTTGTGAACTGCATCTTAACAGTGAAATCCTGCATTCATGCATGAATATAAACACAAAAGTTATCACAGAATGTCAGGAGCTGGAAGAGACCTCAAAAGCTCATCCAGTCCAATCCCCCTGCCAGAGCAGGATCATCTATACCAGATCACACAGGAACACGTCCAGGTGGGTTTTGAGTATCTCCAGAGAGGGAGACTCCACAACCCCCCTGGGCAGCCTGTTCCAATGTTCTGTCACCTTCACAGTGAAAAAAAATCCTTGTCACGTTTCCATGGAACTTCCTATGCCTCAGCTTCCACCCATTGCCCCTTGTCCTCTCATCAGCATCACTGAGCAGAGTCTGGCTCTGTCCTCCTGATACTCACCTTTACATATTTATAAACATTGATGAGGTCACCTCTTAGGCTCTTCTTCTCCAAGCTAAACAGTTCCAGATCCCTCAGGCTCTCCTCATAAGAGAGATGTTCAATTCCCTTCATCATCTTTGTGGCTCTGTGCTGGACTCGCTCAAGCAGTTCTATGTCTCTCTGGAACTGGTAGGCCCAGAACTGAACATAGTGCTCCAGATGTGGCCTCACCAGGGCAGAGTAGAGGGGCAGGAGAACCTCTCTCGACCTACTAACCACAGCCCTTCTAATACATTCCAGAATGGCACTGGCCCTCCTGGCCACAAGAGCACATTGCTGGCCCGTGGTCAACCTCCCATCAACTGGGACCCTCAGATCCTTTTCGCTTTTGCTGCCTTTGTTTTGGATAGGAGAGTGAATTTCTACTTTGAACAGTTCAATATTGAGTTTGTTTTTTTTCATTTATAGGTATGCTCCCCTGGGAATCCTGTTCTTAATTGCTGGGAAAATTGTTGAGATGGAAGATATGGGTGTGATTGGTGGACAGCTTGCCATGTATACTGTAACGGTTATCATCGGTTTGCTAATTCATGCTGTTATTGTCCTACCTCTTCTCTACTTCCTGCTCACTCGTAAGAACCCCTGGGTATTTATTGGAGGTTTAATCCAGGCATTAGTCACAGCTTTGGGAACGTCTTCCAGGTATTATAACAATATCTCAATGCCTTTTTTTATTTTAGTAATAATACTGGTTTGAGAAACAATTTTGCCTAATGTAATTGGTTAATTCTGTAATTGGATATTCATTCGGGTACTGAAAGAATCATAGAATCAACCAGGTTGGAAGAGACTTCCAAGATCATCCAGTCCAACCTGGCACCCAGCCCTATTCAGTCAACTAGACCATGGCACCAAGTGCCTCATCCATTTTTTTTCAGTGACTTCACCACCTCCCTGGGCAGCCCATTCCAATGCCAATCACTGTCTCTGGCAAGAACTTCTTCCTAACATCCAGCCTAGACCTCCCCTGTCACAACTTGTGACTGTGTCCCCTCATTCTGTTGCTGGTTGTCTAGAAGAGACCAATCCCCACCTGGCTACAACCTCCTTTTGGGTAGTTGTAGACAGCAATGAGCCTGAGCTTCCTCTTCTCCAGGCTAAACACCCTCAGCTCCCTCAGCCTCTCCTCACAGGGCTGTGTTCCAGGCCCCTCACCAGCTTTGTCACCCTTCTCTGGACACGTTCCAGCACCTCAACATCTCTCTTGAAAAAGAGGGGTGCGGCTTTGGAGCAAGCTGCTCAGAGAGATGCTGGAGTCACTATCCTTGGAGATACTCAAAAAATGTGTAGATGTGGCACTTCAGGACAT
The DNA here is from genome assembly GCA_013400475.1 of Tricholaema leucomelas. Taxonomy (NCBI): domain Eukaryota; kingdom Metazoa; phylum Chordata; class Aves; order Piciformes; family Lybiidae; genus Tricholaema lacrymosa; species Tricholaema leucomelas. The sequence continues at coordinate 4,450 of WAAF01011678.1, forward strand.
GGCTTAGTGGTCACGTGGAGCGTTGGGCTTAGTGATCTTTGAGGTCTTTCCCAACCTTAATGATTCTGTGATTATATTAACTGGAAGTCTCCAAAAAGGAATTGAATTTGTTTGTTTGTTGGTGCAAGTTGTGTGTCTGGAACCCTTGTAATTTTGATTAGCCTTGCTGTTGGTGATTTTTAAGTAGTTTGTAGCAGTTTGCTGGTGTAAGATGCAGCTGGCAAAGATTATGCATGGCAAAACAGAGCAGCACAAAGGAATTAGAGCAACATAGAGTGGCTTGAGTTAGAAAGGACCTTAAAGATCATCTAGTTAGAACCCCACCACCATGGGCAGAGACACCTTGTTCTAGACTAGGTCGCTCAAGGCGCAGTTCAGACTCTTCCAGAGAGGGGAACTGCACAACTTCCCTGGGTACCCTTCCTGTAAAGAGTTTCTTCCTAATATCCAGTGTAAATCCACTCTCTTTCAGGTTAAAGACATTCCCTCTCATCCTTTCACTACAAGTCCTTGAGAAAGTCCCATCCTGGCTTTCTTGTAGGCTTTCTTCCAGGTGCTGGAAGGCCACTACAAGGTCTACCCAAAGCCTTCTTGAGGCTGAGCAGTGCAAACTCTCATGGCCTGCCTCTGTAAGAGAGGTGTTCCAGTCCTCTAATCACCTTTATGGCCCTCCTCCAGACCACCTTCAACAGTTTGATGTCCTTCTTTTCTTCAGGCCTCCATAATTGGATGCAGTACTCCTGGGGAGCAGAGTAGAGTGGGGACTGGTCACACTTCTTTTGGTGCAGCCCAGGACGCAGCTGGCCTTCTGGGCTGCAAGTGAACACTGTAAACTCATGTTGAGCTTTTCATCAGCTGAAATCCCCAAGTTCTTCTCCTCAAGGCTGCTCTCCGTCCATTCTATGCCCTTCCCCTATTTGTGCTTGGAAGTGTCCCAACCTAGGTGCAAGACTTTGCACTTGGCCTTGTTGAGCTTCATGAGGTTGGCATAGGCTCACCTCTAAAGTCTGTGCAGACGCCTCTGAATCCCTGCAAATAGAACAGAATAGAATAGAATAGAATAGAATAGAATAGAATAGAATAGAATAGAATAGAATAGAATAGAATAGAATAGAATAGGATAGGATAGGATAGGATAGGATAGCATAGGATAGGATAGCATAGGATAGGATAGAATAGAATCAACCAGGTTGGAAGAGACCTCCAAGATCACCCAGTCCAACCTAGCACCCAGCCCTATCCAGTCAACTACACCATGGAACTACACCTCACCTCATCCAGTCTTCTCTTGAACACCCCCAGGGACGGCAACTCCACCACCTCCCTGGGCAGCCCATTCCAATGCCAATCACTCTCTCTGGGAAGAACTTCCTCCTAACATCCAGCCTATGCCTCCCCCGGCACAACTTGAGACTGTGTCCTCTTGTTCTGTTGCTGTTGCTGGTTGCCAGCATCAGCAACAGAATACTTCCTCCTGAAGCAACAACTCAGAAAAGCAACTTGGTAGCCTATGGGCTGAATGGGCACTCTTGAAGTATTTGAAGGCAAAATGTTCATTTGGGTTGGTCTTTAAATAAATTTATAATTTCTATCATAATTCAATGTAGCAGCACAAAGACTAAGTGGTGTAGAGGGCCTGGATGGGACAGAGTTAAGTTTCTTCAGCAGCATATAGGATGTCCTGTTTTAGATTTGTAACCAAAACAACACTGATCAATTGGCTGGGTATTGGTTTAGCTGAAGAGGGGGTGAAGAGTGATTGCTTTCACATCACTTGTTCTGTTTTCTGTCTCTCTTCTTCCACTTATCCTGCAGTCATTAAACTTTTTTTTTTCCAATCTAAATCTTTGTGTTTCCTTAATTTTACTGTTTCTTTCCTGTTTGACTGTCCCTTTAATGTCATGGGGGCAAGCAAGCAAGTGGCTATGTGGTGATTAGCTGCTTACTGGTGTGAAAACACAAGCGGTAAAGTCCATCAAAATGCCCTTTGCAGAGCAACCAGAACATAAATAAGAGGACACAAACTGTTTACTGCAGGCTTGAATGGCTCCTTTTGTGTAACTTCAGGAAAGCAAAGCTTATGGATGATTCAATCATAAGTCTGTGACATAAAAAAATGAGAAGCAGGAATTTTAAAACAGATTCTTCTGCTTTGTCTCCATGACAAAATACTGAAATTAGACGCATTCAGACTAAGGAAAATATAAATCATATCAATAATTAACCACCGGGAAAAGCTTCACCACTAGAAGTGTTTAAATTCAGCATTTGCTTTCTCTAAGAAGTATTCTGGTAGACCACATACATATGAAGACAGAACAATCTCTTGTGTAACCATAATGCATGGTTTTAATCTCCTCTTTGTAAAATCTATATCATAGGTTACCTTCTTTCTTTTTGTTACAGCTCTGCAACACTACCTGTTACCTTTAAGTGCCTGGAAGAAATAAATGGAGTGGACAAACGAGTTACAAGATTTGTGCTCCCAGTTGGTGCTACAATCAATATGGATGGAACTGCTTTATATGAGGCTTTGGCTGCAATTTTTATTGCACAGGTTAACAACTTCGATCTGAACTTTGGCCAGATTATCACGATCAGGTACAGAAGTCATTATCACTTACATCGAATGAAAGCACCTTTGTGATGACTGTTTCTTGCTGTTGTGTGGGGAATTAACAAAAAAAAGGCATTTAGAGCTAAAACCAAGAGTTGCTACACCTTCTGCACAGAAGAGACCACCCCAGCACGTGTTCTCCCATAGACAAACCTTAAAAAAACCCTGCAACTTGACACACCTATCACTGCATTTAGCACAAGGGTGGTTTTTTTAAATCATATTTTCATTTTCTTTCTTAAGAATTCATGTATGAGTTAGGACCTACAGACTTAAAATCAGTACCAGGTGCTTTATAACACGTGTACAAAAAGGAGTAGCATACAAGTGCCAAAGTGCTAATGGTAGCAGAGGTTGTGTTTTCCTTGTCTTCATAGTCTCAGAATACAAGCAGAGCAAGCTGTGTAAGGAACAATAATACCTTTTATTACACCAGATAATAAGGTGGAGAAGATAGGTATGTGCCCAAGCAAGTAAGCCTTCCTGTTTGAAACAGAACAAGCAACACATTAAGTAGCCCTCAATGATAACTGATTCACATTAAATTAATTATATCACTCAATCAGTTTGAGATAAAAGAGTGATAGGTACGTTTGCAGAAGGGAAAGAAGTGTCAGCAAGGAGGGAATGGGACAGTGTAGGACAGGATATTTATCACAGAAACACTGAAGATTCAGATGTGGTGAACTATGAACATTTCTATGTTCTATGACTTCCAAGAAGGGTTGTCTCACTTCATAAAAAACAGCAGCTTAATTCTACATCAACTGAAATCAAAGCTCCATCTGCATGCTCCAAGGCAAGAGTTCCACATTCATTAGTACTAGAGCTGCTGCCTGCCAAATCACCTGACAAAACAATTTCTTTCTAACCCAGGTGTGAATAAGCATAGTTCTTTCAAGTTACTAGACTCTATGATTCAGAGCTTCTGGCATCTTTCTGTTTTCGGATGGCAGAATGCCAGCTGCCGGAGGGCAGGTATTTCACCTCGCATGAAGATACAGCGAGATGGACAGAGAACAAAAGCTCTTGCATTAAATCTGTCATTACAGAATTACCTCCTCAGCTTTTCTTTTAGCATGTTTGAGCTTGTGAGCTGAGTTGGCTCAATGAGTGGGCTGTAATAGTCTTACCTACCTTAAAAAACTGCGTTTCAAGAGTTCTAGATATAAGTTTTAGATTAAGATCCATACTCCCCTGCATCTAGGCAGTGGTTACATAATGAACTGGGCTCATCCTTTTATTTGCTAATAAACAATATTGCTTTTCATCTGTTTTTAATATTTGTCAGATAAGGAGAATTTATTATGGAGGCAAATTAATTGCTTGTTATCATGTCTTTGCACAGCATCACGGCTACAGCTGCCAGTATTGGGGCTGCAGGCATTCCTCAAGCTGGACTGGTCACTATGGTCATTGTGCTTACGTCAGTAGGTTTACCTACAGATGATATCACTCTTATCATTGCAGTGGACTGGTTCTTGTAAGTACTTTGTATGGAGTCACCAAGTTATTAGACCATGTTTAGAAGTGCAATAGTCAGAGACAGTCTTGTAATGTTGCAGCCAATGACGCACTTCTTTTGCTGTGAAAGGCAGTTGGAAAGAAGTGGAACGGGTTGCCCAGGGAGGTTGTGGATGCTTCCTCCCTGGAGGCGTTTAAGGCCAGGCTGGATGAGGCCTTGAGCAGCCTGCTCTAGTGGGAGGTGTCCCTGCCTATGGCGGGGGTTGGAGCTGGATGATCCTTGAGGTCCCTTCCAACCTAAACCATTCTATGATTCTATGATTCTATGTTAAAAAGAATTACCATTTTTTGTGATTAAGGTATTTTCTCAGAGCAGAGGGTGAGAGGGTGAGGGATTTTGCTTAATGACAGCTCTTCTTGCATGAGAAAGAGTTACTTGAAAATCTGAATCCTCAGGCTACTAAGGAAACTTTCAGACACACTGTAATTAACTTAGCAAATAATTACCTTTTTTTTTTTTTTTTTTTAAAGATGGTAATGAAAACTTTTCAATCACACTTAGAGTTGGTTCACATCCAACACAGTTCATTATAGCCCTACTGGCTCTCTATTTAGGAAAGTATCATAAGTTTACCCTGTGGACATTGAAATGAAAAACAATTGTGGAACTCTTTTCCAACCACCACAATATATCCCTATTCCCCTGTAGAAGACTAACTGACACCTGTAGGTATATGAAAAAATCTCTTAGGTCCAGGATCTAAAACAAAGACAGATTTCCTCTGACCTCTGTTTCACTGATGTCTATAACTAGAGTTTCCAGAGGCTTTTACCCTTCAGCCTTCTCAAATGGTCTCTGCAAAAAGAGATTATCTAACCACAGGTGCAGAGCCTGATGCAGGTGGACACTTACCAAGTAGTACTGCCAGTCATTGCTTATCAAGCTGCCTCTTAATTCTTCTGGATAGAGCCCTCCAAGAATGATGAATTGTTGCAGTTTAATTTTAATTATTTCAGCACAATTCTGCCCTGAATTACTGTCCATAGCTTGTGACCAGAGAACAAATTACCCTAACAAGGTAGATTCTCATTGGTTTACATGTTTAGAGAGTAAAAACATAAACTACCAAAGAACAGAAATGCCTTTTTTCCATACAGTCTCTCTGCTGACCTCATCACACAGTTGTTTATTGCTGTAAAGGTGCCAAGAGTAATAATCATAGTTGTTTATTGCTGTGAAGTTGTTTATTGCTGTGAAGGTGCCAAGAGTAATCATGGTCTAGTTGACTGGATAGGGCTGGGTGACAGGTTGGACTGGATGATCTTGGAGGTCTCTTCCAACCTGGTTGATTCTGTGATTCTATGAATAAGACATTTTCTGAGTCCAAACATTTGTGTATTTGTCAATTACTGTAGAAGAAATCATAGCATTAGCAGTTCCCATATATAAATATACATTAAATAACTGAATCACCTAGTAGTTATTTAAAGGCCCCTTTAATATGCTTCTCTGAACAAGTGGTGAAATCATGACTGATTTATGATGTCTCCTTAGGGATCGTCTTCGTACCACTACCAATGTCTTGGGAGACTCCATTGGAGCAGGAATTGTTGAGCATTTATCGCGGCATGAGCTGAAGAACAGAGATGCTGAAATGGGTAATTCTGTGATAGAGGAGAATGAAATGAAGAAACCATACCAACTGATCTCACAAGAAAATGAGAGTGAGAAACCATTAGATAGTGAAACCAAGATGTGAGGTAAAGAAAGTATGAGTACAACACTACAAGTGTGGAAAATACACACTTTTCCCAACCATTTATATCTTGAGTTGCCCAAGTTCACTTATTCACTGATTTCTCCTTTTACACCAACATGGGAAAGGATAAATGAAAATACATTCCAAGCCAGCAGTGATCATGTTATATGTTGGCTTCCCAGTTAAATAACAGGCAACAACATTGGTCCTGCTAGACATGTGATAAGTGAGGATAAAAAAAGAGGTATTGCCCATTAAATAAAAACAAAAATCAGTGTCTATGTCAGTGGCTCAGTCCTGTGAATCTATTATATTTCCTTTTTCTATTTTCCCTCTCTCTCTCTCTCTCTCTGTTTTTTTGTTGTTTTTTTTTTATGATCTGGAAAGCAAAACCAGAGCCTGAGAATGGTTTTATTTTTTTAAATACCTGTCACAAAATTAATGACATCTACAAACACACAATCAAAAGTTCTAACTTGATAACTGCACTCAACTAAATAAATTAACATCGATTTTACCTTTTTTTTTTTTTTAATTTGAAGGAGTTTTGGTTTTTTTTTTCCTCTACTATCACTGCTCAGAATACTAGCAGGACAATTAAAAAAGACATTAATTGAAAGGATAAGAAGGGGGATGATACATAAATAAAAATAAAGTAAATAAATAAATAAACCTAAAATCAGCACTTTTATCATCTGAGTTAAAATATTTCTGAGAAAGTTTATTTTATCTAGACTCAGTTTATTGCATTAGCCTCAGCTGATCTCAACAAAAGCTTAGCCTAGTCAGATCTCACTTATTTGCAAACATTTACATATGTAGATACCTCCAATCTGAATTTGCCCTCTAAACTTCAACATCACAACCCAAATGAGCAATCTATGTGTGTGTCTGTAGGAGCAAGTCCCTAGACTGTCCCGGCTCTGACAAAAAAATGTGTCTTCATCTCTGTTTGGAAAGAAATAGACTGGATATGACAGTTATCTACTTAATAAGCGATAATAAGACCAGAAAGCAGTGTCAGCCTCTTCTGAGAAGGCGCAGAAGAGTGAGATGCCCAGATCCTAAAGGAACTGGATTCTGAATCTGAATCCCTGAGATCAAGATGAGGTTTTCTGGTTGGAAACTTCCTTAAATGCTTGGTTGTTATACCCACAAAGCTGTTAGATAGTTTTCAGCATTTTTTTCACCTGGAGAAGAAGCTCATATCAAAATATGGGATTTTGAAATCCTCGCATGTTTGTCAGTAGCATCTCAAAAACAATTAAAAAAAAAAAAGCTAACACTTTAGAAAGTAAAACTAATGGATGATTTTTTAAATATTTTTTTTACTAGGAAAACTCCATTGCAGAAGAGTAAAGGCTATAATAGATGTTGAAGTTTTAATTAGAGAGGACTTTAAAGTACAATATTGTAAGTTTCTTTCAGGGAATAGATATGGAAAGAACGAAAAAAGGGAGACAATGCACTTTTAATCCTGTGTCTTTTTGTTGTTGTTGTTGTTCTTTTCAAGACTATTCCCTGAGTAAGCCCTTTTCTAGAGGTATGAATTACGTATTTTTTTTCGGTTTTGCCTTATATTTTATTGAGGTTAAACTAGGGAAAAAAAAAACACCATAACACATTTACCACTTGGGGAATGAAAAAATACTAATCAGCAGGCAAAACAGTGTTGAGTGATCTTTTTTATAAACAATGTTCAGTTGCCTTTTTTCTCCTTTACCTTACCAAAAAATTCTGATGACAGAAATGAAGGATTCCCTTGCAATGTCCCAGCTGCCACTCAAAAAATATTCAACACATTGCTTCTGTCACTAGAAGGACATAAACATGGTGTACAAGTAACTGCAGTGAAAATTTCACCATGCTGGTTGGAGTCAAATCTTTCCCAGGCAAGACTGGTTTTTTTTAAGGTCTGAAAACTCCTGCCCATCTTCTCCAGCTGAGTAATGCAGACAACATGACCGAGAACTCTTCAATGAACAAAGTGAGCAGGGTTTAACACAGAGTGTTGAGCAGTCAAACCAACAAAGCTATAAATGAATCTCTGAAAGAAATTCATTGACTGAAAGAAAACAACTATAGGGGGATATTTTTGCTAACAGAATGCAAATCTAGGATACAGACAGGCGTTTTATGATATGTAATTAGAGACATTTTTATATAGGTACTGTATTCAGAATGTGTGTATAAACATTAACTGTAGGATGTATGGCATAACAATTTAATTTTTTTGTTAAGATTTTGTTTGGAAATACATTGCAAAGACAATGTAAATGGCTGTCTTTCTATGACATCAGCTGAGAAAAATGAATTGTGTCACAAAGAATGTGATCTTTTTTATACTAACTTTGTTTGTTATGGAAATCAGGTATTATAGAAAGATTCTCTTCCCTATCCCTCACTGGTTCTGCATTGATATGCACCCAGAGCGGATTGAGAAGCATTACTTTGTAGATGTATTTTCAATAAAAATAGTTTTACATTATTGCTTTTGTTGTGGTTTGGAATTTCTTTCAAAGGCTTTGCACAAACACATAACACAGGATTTCAGGAGCTACAGGAGGGCTTTGCTATAGCAAGGTTTCTGCACCTCAAGTACCTGCTGTAGTTTCATGATAAAAAATAAAGCAAGCAAAGAGTGGGAAAGAAGGAACATTAAAATTTAAAAGAACCCATGTTTATCTGTCATGAGGATGTTCTTGCCAGAGTGGTTTGCCATTGGAATGGGCTGCCCAGGGAGGTGGTGGAGTCACTGTCCTTGGAGGTGTTCAAGAAAGCCTGGATGAGGCACTTGGTGCCATGGTCTGGTTGCCCAGTTAGGGCTGGGTGCTAGGTTGGACTGGATGATCTTGGAGGTCTCTTCCAACCCGGTTGATTCTATTCTATTCTATTCTATTCTATTCTATTCTATTCTATTCTATTCTATTCTATTCTAATTCAAATATAAATATATAAATGCATATTGATGCCTGCAAGGAAAAAAATAAAGTGTTTACATGTTCATTGATTCAACTACTGCAAAACTGCCTGTCCCGCTGGTTCACAGCCCCTCCACTGGCTGGTGCATTACAGCATTGTAACGTTACAGCCATCCTAGAGAAGCCACCGCTTTTCTCACAGAAATGGTTTAAAATGGTGTCAGGGTTCATTCAGCACCAAATTTATCCACTAGCTGTCATCCAGTGTAAGTGAATGTCATGTCAGAAAGACTGGGAAAGTGTAAAAAATGAACTGAATTACTTTCATATGGAAAAGTGCATTGGCTTGGGCAGATGGAGGCAGCAAATGCAAATACTACTTTCCTGAACACACACCAACAAATCAGCTGGATAATGACCTCTAAAATGTTCTTTTGCAGCTTTTTTGTTGAAAATTTTTGTTTAAAAAAACCCAAGGAAACAATTCAGAGAGGACATGATGCTTCAAAATACATGAGCATAACGTTTCTCATTTTTTTTCCTACCTACATACACAGGATTAAAAGTGGAAGCAGCCTGCTCTAGTCGGAGGTGTCCCTGCCTATGGCAGGGGGTTGGAGCTGGATGATCCTTGAGGTCCCTTCCAACCTAAACCATTCTATGATTCTATGATTCATTCTTTTAATCCATGTTAAGTATTGTTTTTACTCTTGTGACTAGAAAGAAGAGCTAAAGGAAGACTTTTAGTTTTATCACTCGGAAATACTACTGTGCAGTGGCCTTGCTTACTCTTCTGTGCCCCCACGCAGAATAATGATCTCTGCCATTCTGTTATTTTACAGCAGTATTTTCACTTAGAAGCTGGTGTATGGAACAGCCGTGCCATTCTTAGGCAAAAGTTTATGTCTCTGTAACAATGTGTGACCAGAATAAAGCAAAGTGATCATGCATGTGGAAAATCAGCTGCTGGCACAGGGAAGTATAGCTGTTGTCCCTTCTGAAGGACTGAATTCACACAAGTGACATTTGTGTTCCAGCGCAGGCACAACTGATATAAAATTTAGGGCATTTTTTTCCCCAATTAACTGTGTAGCACGTGCTTCATTTAATAAATTTACAGTGGAAACGGTACAGAAGGCCGTATCTTGCTTCTAGTGCAAGTAACAGCGTGCTAGTTGTGATCAAGAGCGTGTGATCAACTTGCTTCTAGTGTGATCAACCATTCCTCAGAACAGGATAAAAACATGTAAGATGAACTGATAGATCGCTGGCTGGATTTCTTTGTCATCTTTCTGAAGAGAGCATCTTAGATGGAAGGATGGAGTAAGATGGGGAAAGACATGTACAGGTAAACACGAGGAGGAATTTTTTCCCTGTGAGAGTGACAGAACACTGGAACAGGCTGCCCAGAGCAGTTGTGGAGTCTCCCTCTTTGGAGATATTCAAAACCCACCAAGACGCATTCCTGTGTGATCTGCTATAGGTGATCCTGCACTGGCAGGGGTGTTGGGACTGGATGATCTTTGGAGGTCCCTTCCACCCCCTAACATTCTGTGATTCTGTGATGTCCAAGCCAAACTGAAAACTCAGACTTTCAGTGCCAGTGTGGCAGTAAGATTCCTTCTGATAACAAAGAATGGAATAGTCAGATGATACAGCTCCACATGATGAGCCCTTTGCTTTCCCTTCTTTCCCAATCTCAACTCCCAGATGTCTCTAAGATACCCAGTGGTATCTAAAATACCATCAGTGCAGAAGCACTTGCATCTCTAACCCAAGCTTTCATCCAGCATGCCTCATTACACAACTAGGGCTGCACAAAGAATTGATTTTTCACTTCATTGAGACAACTGAGGGGAATAATGCTTCAAGGGCATCATGAATACTTTTTATTATTATTACTTACCAAAGAAAAGGTAAAATCTCTTTCAGGTATAATGAAATATTTACTCTCCGCTCTTTGAAACATCCTGTCTTGCTTCTGGGTCACTTTTACTCTATTTTAAATTAAAACAAACTCAACTGCAAAATGAACTCTAAGTCAGAAATGAACATTTTACTAGGAAAATGTCAAAATGAAATGTTTCAACTTTTCTGTTGTATCTCCTCACTTTAAAGCTAATTGTATTTACAGAGTTTGGCACAGCTCCACAAGTGCTTGTCTCTAAACTGCATTGTTCAGCAATATATTTTTATCTCAATGCATTTTCTTTGCTCTTTACAACTTCCTTTCTCCAGACATTGCACATTTTTCTGCCTTCCCTGATTGCTCAGTTGTTTTTTCAAGAGCTTTTAAGAAGACCTGATATTTGATGAAAAATACAAAAAACAATGCTTTTCTGATATTTTCCCACTCTTATTATTTCTCTTGCTCCTATATTTGTTTTTATTTCCTGCATAATGCTTTTTTCTTCCAATGTCTCAAGCAGTTTCCTGCTTTCTGCAGTACCATATTCCTCTCTTTCTTGGCTTTACTCTTCATTTTTGTAGCTTCTCCTCCAGGAGCTCCATTGCAGCTAGTCTTCATAACACCTGATTCATGTCTCAGTTGTGTTCTTGGTCTTCATAAGCCTAGACACAACTCAGTCTTTCTGTGTTTTGATTCATGTTCATTAAAATGGGGGCAACATCATTGCCCTAGCACTAGAGCTGTTTCTAGAGAAATGAAGATTGTGCAGGGCCCATACAATAGAGTCGTCATGCAAACCCTGAGATTTTACTCCTGCTGTTTATCTCCTGTGCTGTAGATACTGAAGGCATATTTAAGAATTTATATTACCTTCTCTTCAAAACAAAACTTGGTTTTGAACAAAAGTTGTTCATTGTAATTGCACACAGAACCAGATCAAATCCAGTGGTGTTTGCTGACTCCTTTTTGCCTGACTGGGAAACTCTCGTGAATAGCAATAGAGAGAAGGATAAAATATAGATCTGACTTGGATTTCATGCACCAACAGCAAACTAAGGTGCAAATATATTCCATTACAATTAGTACTGATGAGAGGCTGTTGCTTGTCTGAGTAGGTGCTTTAAAAACTTTGCTTCAGAGATTTGCTGGTTCACCTTGCTTGTGACCTGCAGTTCCTCTCCTATTTGAATCATGTCTCTCTCCAAGACAGCAACTCCTACCCATGCCAAACTGCCTGGTGGTTTTGTGATATGCACAAATGGGGACTGGGATAAGACCACCCAACTTGCTTTCATTTGCAGGCTAAGCCAGGATGTAAGGCCGAGTTTCCACACACAAAAAAAAAGACCACAGTACTAACCCACTGTGCCACTTAGCCTCCACAGTGCAAAAGAGTTATTCAGATGCTGCCAGCACTTCATTTTCAGAGGTACTGTGGCTTTGTAACAATCAGCCTCCTAAAAACTGCAGTCTTTCCCAGCAATGACAGCCAAAATTTTTATGTCACTGGATTATGCTGCCATCGCGTGGCAAACGCTTTTCACAAGCAACATTTTCCCTTCAATTAAAAAGATTAAGTTAAATCCCCTGATGAACAGTTGAGCACAGCACTTAATGTCTGCTTCAGCTGCAGAATGTTGTTGTTGTTGTCATTATTATTTTTTATTATTATCATCCTGTTACCCAGTTTGTTCGCATAAAGAATACACTCATTCATCCTGTCCTCTGTTCATAGAATCATAGAATCATAGAATGGTTTAGGTTGGAAGGGACCTCAAGGATCATCCACCTCCAACCCCCTGCCATAGGCAGGGACACCTCCCACTAGAGCAGGCTGCTCAAGGCCTCATCCAGCCTGGCCTTAAACGCCTCCAGGGAGGAAGCATCCACAACCTCCCTGGGCAACCCGTTCCAGTGTCTTACCACCCTCACTGTAAAGAACTTCCTCCTAACATCCAGTCTAAATCTCCCCTCTGCCAGCTTAAACCCATTCCCCCTCGTCCTGACATTACTAGACCGTGTAAATAGTCCCTCCCCAGCCTTCCTGTAGGCTCCCTTCAGATACTGGAAAGCCACTCTAAGGTCTCCTCGAAGCCTTCTCTTCTCCAGGCTGCAGAGCCCCAACTCTCTCAGCCTGTCCTCATAGCAGAGCTGCTGCAGCCCTCTGATCATCTTCGTGGCTCTCCTCTGGACCCGCTCCAGCAGTTCCATGTCCTTCTTGTGTTGGGGGCTCCAGAACTGCACACAGTACTCCAGGTGGGGTCTGAGGAGAGCAGAGTAAAGGGGGAGAATCCCCTCCCTTGCCCTGCTGCCCACACTGCTCTTGCTGCAGCCCAGCACAGGGTTGCTGTCTGGGCTGCATGTGCACACTGCCAGCTCATGTTGAGCTTTTTGTCAACCCAGACCCCCAGGTCCTTTTCCTCAGGGCTGCTCTCAGCCATTCACCACCCAGCCTGTATCTGTGCCTGGGATTGCACCGACCCAGACGCAGGACCTTACACTTGGCTTTGTTAAACGTTAAGCTAACTCGTTAATGTTAATTGTGGGATTTCGCACAGCTACTAACCTTTCTTCACAGAGAATCACAGAATCACAGAATTTCTTAGACTGGAAAAGACCTTCAAGGTCATTGTGTCCAATCGTTAGTTTCACACTGACAAGTTCTTGACAAAACCAAATCCCTCAGCACAACATCAAATCACTATGAATCTCTGTGGATGGAAAGGACCACCAGGATCATCCAGTCCAACCTTCATCCCAGCATCCTAGACCATAGGCCCAAGCGTTACATCCACTCTTTTCACTCTTTTGAATAAACACCTTCAGGGATGGCAACTCCACCACCTCCCTGGGCAGCCTGTTCCAGTGCCTGACCACCCACTCAGTAAAGAACTTCTTTGCAGTCTCAACCATTTCTCTTTGAAGGGCTGGGGGGGGGTGGTTCTTGGCAATCTGCTGTCTCCAAAAGTTACAGGAAAATACTAGATTTGCACATTTGGCATCTATACCTGTCAAACTTTTTGCCTATTGATGTTCCTGCTGACTACAGAGGGCTTGGACTAGATGACCTTTAAAGGTCCTTTCAACCCAAACTATCCTGTGATTCTGTGATTCATACAGACCGTTCATTGACATAACGGATTTTGAAAAGACTGGATAGTTAGGCCAAATTTTAGTCTTTTCTACAGGACCACAGGATGTTAAGGGTTGGAAGGGACTTCCACAGAACAAAGAACAGGACCACAGAATCTAGCTCAGGTTGCACAAGAACTCATCCAGACAGGGCTTGAAAATCTTTAGACAGGAAGACTCTACAACCTCTCTGGGCAGCCTGCTTCAGGGCTCCATCACCCTTACAGTAAAGTTCTTCCTCATGTTGAGGTGGAGCTTCCTGTGCTGTAGTTTATACCTCTTGTGGTAGGCCTGTTAGGCCCAAAACAGGCTTACACATGTCCTGCCTTACCTAGGCATGTTTTTCTGCTCCACCAGAGAGGCAAACATGGGAAACGGGCACAAAAGAACCTGGAGCCGCTGAGTCTGGCCAGCCCAGGGTCCTGTGGTGTAAGGTACACACACTTAGCTTGTGCCTGCCTAGTGCAAGGCCTGTGCTTTTCCCAAATTAGGGAATAGAATAGAATAGAATCAACCAGGTTGGAAGAGATCTCCAAGATCATCCAGTCCAACCTAGCACCCAGCCCTATCCAGTCAACTAGACCATGGCACTAAGTGCCTCATCCAGGGTTTTCCTGAACACTTCCAGGGATGGTGACTCCACCACCTCCCTGGGCAGCCCATTCCAATGCCAATCACTCTCTCTGGCAACAACTTCCTCCTAACATCCAG
>WAAF01011679.1:1769-18852 GCA_013400475.1 Tricholaema leucomelas
ATTCTATTCTATTCCATTCCATTCCATTCTATTCTATTCATCTCAACATGAGGAGCAATTTCTTTACAGTGAGGGTGACAGAGCCTTGGAGCAGGCTGCACAGAGAGGTTGTGGAGTCTGTTTCTCTGGAGACTTTCAAACCCTGCCTGGACCCATTCCTGTGCAGACTGCCCTGGGTGATCCTGCTTTGGCAGGGAGTTGTCCTGGGTGATCTCTGGAAGTCCTTTCCAACCTCTAAGGTTCTGTGATTCTGCAATCCTGAGTACTCCACAGCTGTCAGCAAGTTCAGAGGGAGCTTTCAGGTGGTTACCTCGGTAAAGCTCATTTGAATGTGTAAAGGGCTCAGAACCCTACTTCAAAGGTGATTAATTTTTTAAAAGCATGGCATACCTAAATTTATATGTTCCACTTTTTCTATTATTTGTTGAATAATAACAATGCTGCCTAATTTTATGAAGCACTTTGAGGTCTCCAGTTGAAAGATGCTATTCAATTGCTCTCATGAAATCACTGTTAAAAATGAGACTCCCAATTATGCCCATTTTCTAATCAGCTGAAGGAGACTAAGTTCAAAAGTTCACCTCGATTCTAACTGGATTCATAATCTGTTTAGGAAATTGAAATGAGAAGGTAAAAAAGGGGCAGAAGAAAAATATCCAGTGGTTCCAAAACAAAAGGTGGAAGGGCAAGTAAAATAAAAGAGACTGTAAAATGGTTCTGAGAAGGCATGAGGAAAGAAAAAATCAAATTGCAAGTATGACTGATGTCATAAATAGAGTACTAGCAACACTGGCTTCTCTTTATTCCTACTATCATACATCAAACATCATCTGGAGTGCTCATCCAGTTCTGGAGCCCCATTACAAGAAGGATGTGGAGATGCTGGAGTGTGTCTAGAGAAGGGCCAGGAGGATGCTCAGAGGGCTGCAGCAGCTCTGCTGTGAGCACAGACTGAAAGAGTTGGGGCTGTGCAGGCTGGAGAAGAGGAGGCTCCCAGGTGACCTTCTTGTGGCCTTCCAGGATATGAAGGGGGCTACAAAAAAGCTGGGGANACCCTGACACTGTTTTTTGGGCAATGAGGCCCCCAATAAAAGGCAGATAATGCCTGCAGGGAAGGGTCTCAAGGAGGGACATGATGATCAGAGGGCTGGAGCACTTCTCCTGTAAAGCCACGCTGAAAGAATTTGGGCTGTTCAAGATGGAGAAGAGAAGGCTTCAGGGAGACTTTAGAGTTACATTTCAATGTCTGAAGAGGACGTCCGGGAAGGCCAGGGAATTCAAGAGAGATGCTGAGATACTGGAACATGTCCAGAGAAGGGTGACAAAGATCTTGTGGGGCTTGGAACACAGCCTTGTGAGGAGAGGGTGAGGGAGCTGGGGATGTGCAGCCTGCAGAAGAGGAGGCTCAGGGCAGACCTCATTGCTGTCTACAACTACCCGAAGGGAGGCTGTAGCCAGGTGGGGTTGGGCTCTTCTGCCAGGCAACCAGCAACAGAACGATGGGACACAGCCTCAAGCTGTGCCAGGGGAGGTCTAGGCTGGATGTTAGGAGGAAGCTGTTGGCAGAGAGGGTGATTGGCATTGGAATGGGCTGCCCAGGGAGGTGGTGGAGTTGCTGTCCCTGCAGGTGTTCAAAAGACAAGACTAGATTGGGCCCTTAATGCCATGCTCTAGTTGATTGGCTAGGTCTGGGTGCTGGGTTGGACTGGATGATCTTGGAAGTCTCTTCCAACCTGGTTGATTCTATGATTCTGTTTAGGTTAGACATCAGGAGGAAGTTCTTTACAATGAGAGTGGTAAAATTCTGGAACAGGTTGCCCAGGGATGTGGTTGAGGCTTTATCCCTGGAGACACTCAAGATCAGATTTGATGTGGCCCTGGGCAGCCTGCTGTAATTGGAAGTGTCTCTGCTGCCTTCAAGGGAGGTTGGACAAGATGACCTTTGAGGGTCTCTTCCAGCCCAATGCCCTCTGTGACAATAATAATAATAATCATCATCTTTTGTTTCAAAAAAAATACTTGTATTTGAGAAACCAGGCAAAGGACAACACTGAGGATGTGAATGGCTTTGAGGCCATGATAAACTCTTTTCAGTGCCACACTTGCAATGCAGACACTTTCTTTCTTGGACACAATTTCTTCCTTCTCTGGGTCTAATTTAGTGAACAATCAAATCTTTTCAGAAAGCAGCAGTGGGCTTAGCAGCAAGGTTAGGAAGATTGCCTCCATGCATATGATAGATTCCTGTATAACCTCTTGGCAGTGATCAGAAAGGGCAATTAGGACAGAAGGGTGTTTAAAAATGTGGCGGCTGTACAGGTTCAGCACATGAAAATCATTTGCCTGCCCTAACAGGAGGTAACAGCAAGCTGAGGAGAAATCCTTTTTCTTCATTTACTGCACAAAAAGCCAGGTCTAGTTTGTACAAATCTATTTGCACTCTAACTGCAGACTTCTATCGAGTTTTGCAGAGGTGTCTGTGCCACAGAAGCCTCATTTCAGTTGTGATTAGGTAGCTTAAGGAAAGAGTGAGAAGGCACTGCCAGTACCTAAATTAGCCAGGGCCCAGTTTTGCCAGCAGTCCTCTAGTGTGATGGTCAAACACTATCCCAAGAGGTGCCAAGGGTGTCTATGTAGCAGTGGCAGAAAGTGGTAGTTTTTGCACTCAACAAACCTCCCCTCTGATCTGTTGCTGAAACTTAGTGGCAGGATACCCACATTTTGTTTGGTCACATCCCTAGAATGGAAAGATCCAACTGAGTGTGACAAATGTTTGCCCTGAACTGGTGGGTAGTAATCTCATTCCTCTCAACATGACAAATGACTGTAATGTGCACAAGATGACTCAGGCAAGGTTGCACAGATTTTTCCTTGAATGCCATATTTGGGTTTTGATTTACTGGATAAGAAAGGTCTAAACCTTCTTTTCTCTCCAGTATGTCCCCTTTCCCCTTCCCCCTCCCCAACCCCCCCTTTAGGCATTGAAAGATATCTAGGTAAAGATGACGAAGATGTTCACTTAAGTCCATTCCTCTCCTTACTTAGAATCATAGAATCAGCCAGGTTGGAAGAGACCTCCAAGCTCATCCAGTCCAACCTAGCACCCAGCCCTATCCAGCCAACCAGACCATGGCACTAAGTGCCTCACCCAGGCTTTGCTTGAACACCTCCAGGGACGGTGGTGTTCAGCACCTGCCTGGGCAGCCCATTCCAATGGCAAATCACTTTCTCTTCTGTTGAGGCTTTTGACAAAATAGAAAGAAATCCTTTTTGTCTAATTCCTATGCCCTTCCTAGGCCTGCATATTGCCAGGTTAGATATGCCACCTGTAGCAGCAATGACAAATTGCTGTGTGCCTTGTGCTCTGTTTGCATCTGCCGTAGAAGCTCACTCCAGCTACTGTAAGGGAGCTCAGCTGCTAGTGGTGGAAAAAAACAATCATATTTAACCTCACTAAGTCAGTTTTTTTTCTTCTTAAAACTCATTAATGGAAAGAGTCTCAAGTCTGCTTCTTCACTTTTGAGAACAAACCAGATTGCCAAACAGAATGTATTCTTTAAAAAGAAAGGTGGCTTAGAGACAGCCTCAACTGCAATTGAGTACCATGCAGTTACTGACACAAGCAGTACCTGTCTCTTGTATCATGGTGAAGAATCAAGTGTGCATAACAACACTGAGTGACAAACAGTAATGTTCAGTTTGGAAGTGAGCTCAGTTTCTGTTATTACTCAAGAAACAGCAACATATTCTTTCAACAACAGAATCACAGAACAGAATCATAGAATTACTTAGATTGGCAAAGCCCTTCAAGCTCATGAGTCCATTTATTAGTTTCACACTGGCAAGTCCTTGACCAAACCAAACCCCTCAGCACAACATCTCATCACTATGAATGGCTATGGGTAGAAAAGACCACCAGGATCATCCAGTCCAACCTTCATCCCAGCAGCCTTCATCACCAGACCACAGCCTCAAGCACCACATCCTCTCTCCTTTTAAACACCTCCAGGAGTGGCAACTCCACCACCTCCCTGGGCAGCCTGTTCCAGTGCCTGACCACCTGCTCAGGGAAGAACTTCCTCCCAACATCCAACCTAAACCTCCCCTGATGCAACTTGAGGCCATTTCCTCTTGTCCTATTATTAGTAACTGGGGAGAAGAGCCCAGCTCCAGCCTCACTACAACCTCCTTTTAGGTAGTTGTAAGGGTAATAAGGTCCTCTCTCAGCCTCCTTTTCTCCAGACTAAACACGAGACTCAAAACAGGAGACTCAAAAAGCTTTAGAACTGTAATATGCCATTATATACATTCTAAGTTAACTGAGGAGACAGCAGCTCCTCCTTCCTTCCATCTCAAGACAAATATCCTGCCTGACTAATGTGCACCTTGATATAATTTACAGCAAGAACTAGACAGCTGAGTCTACAAGGTCAAAGTTACTTAGCCTGGTCTACCAGGCAATAACAATTAAACACCTGTGCTTCAAAGCCCTTAAGATGTAGATTTCTTCTTGGAAAAGAAAAAGAGAAATCAGAAAAATAGAATCTGATGTGGAGGAAAGGAAGGGGGTGAGCCCCATAAGAAAGTTGTTTTCTGGGGGTGACTACAGAGAATTGATGCTTTGTGCTTTGGGTCAAAATAAAGATAAGAAGTCTTTCTCACCTTTGCTGAAGATTAACAGATATGCTTGGAATCTGCTAAAGAACTGGGATGATTAATTTCAATACAATCTGGGATGATTTATTTCAATACAAGCTTCCTGAATGCTTGCCTGTTTCCAAACCATACCCATGTCTGGTGTGACAGGAGCAAGGTTTTAAAAGCAAACCAGTGCTGGACATAGCAGGAGAGCGTAAGTTACTGAAGCAGTGTCAAGGTAAGCCAAGGCCAAAGTAAACTTGGCTAGAAATGAGTCACGACCAGGGACTTAGAGCAATATACCTAAACACAAAAAATAAACCCTGAGCTCTGAACTATCAGTTCATAGAATCACAGAATCAACCAGGTTGGAAGAGACCTCCAAGCTCATCCAGTCCAACCTAGCACCCAGCCCTAGCCAATCAACCAGACCATGGCACTAAGTGCCTCATCCAGGCTTTGCTTCAACACCTCCAGGCACAGCGACTCCACCACCTCCCTGGGCAGCCCATTCCAATGCCAATCACTCTCTGCCAACAACTTCCTCCTAACATCCAGCCTGGACCTCCCCTGCCACAACTTGAGACTGTGTCCCCTTGTTCTGTTGCTGGTTGCCTGGCAGAAGAGACCAACCCCCACCTGACTACAGCCTCCCCTCAGGTAGTTGCAGACAGCACAGGATGCTACAAGAATCATAGAATTTCATAACAGATGAAGAAAATGAAGGCCAATGCCATTCTCACAAAGTCTTCCAGTAAATCAATTGTTGCTTCAAGATAAAAGACCTGAACCTTTGCCTGCCTCTGAGTCCAGGACTCTTGCTGGCACTGTCTGGCAAAATTAACTTTTATCTCCAGTTCTGGTGCCTTAGTAAGGACTTGTTCTGTTGCAGTTCAGAAAGCTGGAACAGTCAGATGGTGTCATAGTTCAAAGCAACAGATACAACAGATTTGGGATTGCTGGTGGTGAATGTGAGAGGCCTGGATCACAGCCCAATGAGGAGAGGNGCTGTGCCAGGGGAGGTCTAGGCTGGATGTTAGGAGGAAGTTGTTGGCAGAGAGAGTGATTGGCATTGGAATGGGCTGCCCAGGGAGGTGGTGGAGTCACCGTCCCTGGAGGTGTTCAAGAAAAGCCTCGATGGGGCACTTAGTGCCATGGTCTGGTTGATTGGACAGGGATGGGTGCTAGGTTGGACTGGATGAGCTTAGAGGTCTCTTCCAACCTGGTTGGTTCTATGATTCTATGATACTTGCTGGAACATTTTATATCAGAGCTCTGTCTCAAGTTATGCTGGTGTCTACTTTGGTTTAAAGAATATACTCAACATTCAAGGCTGCAGGCTTGTGTGTTCAGCTTTAATTGAAGGAAATTCCACTCATTACTTATTAATTCAGCACAGTGATTTTTTTCATATGGAATAAAATCTGTGCCTTTAAAATGCTAATAAGTGGAAGCTCAAATGAAGAGATTGGTGAATATAAACAGATTCCTTCACACTCTTATCAGTGATTTAAACCCAGATAATGTCTCTGGGGACTATGAGAAGCCATCTGTTTAGAAGCCTACACAAAATGAGTTGATGATCTTAAATATAACCCCTCACAGGCATATGTTCATCACCTACTTGATTGACACACATGGTGATGGACAGCAGACAAGGAAAACTGCCCTATTTCCACATGGAGAGCCAAACCTAGGGAGCAAAGATAAAGTAAATCACTATGGCAATCAGCACAAGCTTGTAGGAATACTGTTTATAGTGCTACTGTTCCACAGATAACAGAGAGAGAGCTTAGTTGTCATCACTGGAGGTTGTTATGTGCTAAATGACATAAAAGAACTGGACAGTGTGTTAGTCTAAATGGCTGGAGTATCTCTTCCAGAAATGCTTTTCTATCACAGGCTCACAGGACATTAGGGGTTGGAAGGGACCCAAGGAGATCATCCAGTCCAACCCCCCTGCCAGAGCAGGACAATCCTATCTAACATAGGTCACAGAGGAACACATCCAGACAGGCCTTGGAAGGCTCCACAGAAGGAGACTCCACAACCTCTCTGGGCAGCCTGTGCCAGTGCTCTGTGACCCTTACAGTCAAGAATTTCCCCTTGTGTTGAGGCAGAACCTCCTGTGCTGCAACTTACACCCATTGCTCCTTGTCCTATCCCAGGCAGCAGTGAGCAGAGCCTGTTCCCCCCACTCCTGGCAGCCCTCAGATACTTAGAAACATTTATCAAATCCCCTCTCAGTCTTCTCTTCTCCAGACTAAAAAGCCCCAGGTCCCTCAGCCTCTCCTCATCAGGCAGTGCCCTCCAGTCCCCTCATCATCCTCGTACCTGTCCGCTGGACCCTCTCCAGCAGATTCTTGTCCCTCCTAAACTGGGGAGCCCAAAACTGAACACAGTATTCAAGATGAGGTCTCAGCAGGGCAGAGTAGAGGGGGAGGAGAACCTCCCTTGATCTGCTGGACACACTCCTCCTAATACACCCCAGGATCCCATTGGCCTTCTTGGCCACAAGGGCACATTGCTGTGCCATGGGTAACTTGGTATCCACCAGGGCACCCAGGTCCCTCTCCACAGGACTGCATTCCAGCAGATCACCTCCCAGCCTGTACTGCTGCCGTTTATTATTCCACACAACCCAAATGTTTCTCTAGCTCAAAGGAGCCAGCTTCAGAATTCTATTGCAGTGGGTAAAAGACGGTTTCATTTTGACACAAGGCTTCAATTTGTGATGGTTTGAATGTTCCCCACCCTTGCACTTTGGAAAATCACCCAGACTAGACTCAGCTGATCTGGAAATTGAGTGAAGCTTTAAATTGACAGCTTAGCACAAGATACAAGCAGGTATTTACAATATCTACAGCTATAGACAGAGATAGACAAGTTAAAAATTGTAATACAGAACACAACAGCCCTCCCAGAAACCACAGTCCCCAAAAGGGGCTCCTAACCACCCTTCCACCTTCTCCCCACCCCTCTACCTTACCCCAGAGTTTGCCTTACATTCGAGGTGAGTTTGGAGGGTCAGCCAGGGGGATTAGGAAGCAGAGGGATTAGTTACACAGACAGCAGGTAAGAGTGCAGCCCAAAGCCACAGAGCAACTCCCTTGTCTATGTTTGTGCTCTTGTCCCTTGTCTATGTTTGTGTTCTTGTTCTTATCCATCTCAGCAAGCCTATGAGTGCATCAGACATCACCATTGTTTCCTTTTCACAGCCTATAGTCTAATTCTTCTCACCACAACATTTTAGCTAGCTTCAAACTAGCACAACTGCACATACTGCCAGAAGGTGAGAGTGGAATAATTGGTTTACAAAGTGGATTCCAAAAACTTCTGTCCAAGTTAGGTGTTTTTCTGTGGCTTCTGTATTAGTTTCAGAACTGTTTATGTAATGTGGTTTTGTCTGCCTGGATTAATGAAAAATAAGATCTAAGCATTAAGTGTAAGGTCGTGCACCTGGGTCAGCACAATCCCAAGCACAAGTCCAGACTGGGTGTCTGTCTACAGCTGTAAATGTTGTAAACACCTGTTTGTACCTTGTGCTAAGCTGTATGTATAAAGCTTCATTCAATTTCCAGACCAGCTGAGTCTAGTCTGGGTGATTTACTTAAGTGTAGGGGGCAGGTAACACCCAAAGCATCACAGCAGTGTAGTGTCTGTGCACTCATAGGTGGTTAGTTATGACCACCACCTCTTGCTGAGACTTTATGGTGTCTTAGAGAACACTGGAGGTATTTTCTTTACCTTATCTATATTCTCACCAAGAAAGAAACCATCTGCAGTAGCAAACAGGCATTGGAATGGTGATAAAAGTCTAAGACATTCCACCTCACACCTTCACCTTTAGGCTGCCATAACCTACAAAAACGACCATGAGATCTCTAGGCAATCTTCCACCTGGCCAGTCCAAACAGATAATTGCTAAAGGCAACAGCATCTTGGGGCTTTATTGCCCTTGCTTCCCTTTTAACACAAAAAGGGAGATTTCAGGAAACATACAGAACTGTAACTTTCACACGTGGCAGCAGCCCTGCAGGAGAAACTGTAACTGATCTTGGATTGATTATGGAGTACCCTAAAATACCAATAAAATAACAAAGATCATGAAGGCTGGCAATAAAGGAATCAAATCCCTTTACATGTTATATGTATGGGTCCAGAGTGAGCAGCAGCAGAGGTAAAATTCAGCCCAACCAGTAGATTTCTGCTGCAAGCCATTGATGCTGCTTTTACAACAGCTTGAGAACAAAAAGAAAGCAAAGCATCAAACTAAGAGCCCTAAATCACAGAATCAACCAGGTTGGAAAAGACCTTCAAGATTGAGTCCAACTTATCACCTAACACCTTCTAATTAACTAAATCATGGCACTAAGTGCCTCATCCAGCCTCCTTTTAAACATCTCCAGGGATGGTGATTCCACCACCTCTGTGGGCAGCCCATTCCAATGGCTAATCACTCTTGCTGTGAAGAACTTCTTCCTAAAGTCAAGTTCAGTGAAGAACAAAGATGACAGTGAAGTGCTTTACATTCAGGAGAGAGCTCTATTCATACAGAACAAAACAGAGCATTTGGTATTCCTGTGGCCCTGGAGTAAGAAACATTTGACAGACCAGGCCTTCAACTTGAAAGTTTGGTTGGAGATGTGAAATGCAAATGTTCTCCACTCCCAAGCGACCTTGTTCTTTAATGCTGATGGAAGAGTACTGCCAGGAGCGACTTCCTTCCTTGTTTACTCTATTCCTGCCCTTTCTGTTTCACTAACCACAAAGACAGATGCCCACTTTCTTCTTCTGGTAATTCATTACAATTATCACCAGTATCTTCTGGGAAAACTTGATTTCAAAATGCAATTTTTTTTGCACTGATTTCGACTGCATAAGAGCAAGAATAAGAGAGAAGTCCATCTTCAGGCTTTTAGGAAGGCAGTGACAGAATGGCAGATGAGTCAGAACAAAAGCACTCTCCATGCCTCTTCCTTTATAGCTACCTCTTAGCTGGTAGCAACTATGGTACCCTGCACACAAGCTGTTTTCATCTCAGAGGGTCTTTGTGATTACTTGACCATGTCTACACTATGAAGACTTTGCTGGAATAAGGGTTTTATATATCAGTGACCCTCAGCAAGTCTGCAGATGACACCAAGCTGTGTGGCGCAGCTGACTTGCTGGAGGGCAGGGATGCCATCCAGAGGGACCTGGACAGGCTGCAGAGGTGGGCCCAGGCCAACCTCATGACGTTTAACAAGGCCAAGTGTAAGGTCCTGCACCTGGGTCGGCGCAATCCCAGGCACAGATCCAGGCTGGGTGGGGAATGGCTGAGAGCAGCCCTGAGGAGAAGGACCTGGGGGTCTGGGTTGAGGAAAAGCTCAACATGAGCCTGCAGTGTGCACATGCAGCCCAGACAGCAACCCTGTGCTGGGCTGCATCAAGAGCAGTGTGGGCAGCAGGGCAAGGGAGGGGATTCTGCCCCTTTACTCTGCTCTCCTCAGACCCCACCTGGAGTACTGTGTGCAGTTCTGGAGCCCCCAGCACAAGAAGGACATGGAACTGCTGGAGCCAGTCCAGAGGAGAGCCACGAAGATGCTCAGAGGGCTGCAGCAGCTCTGCTATGAGGACAGGCTGAGAGAGTTGGGGCTCTGCAGCCTGGAGAAGAGAAGGCTTCGAGGAGACCTTAGAGTGGCTTTCCAGTATCTGAAGGGAGCCTACAGGAAGGCTGGGGAGGGACTATTGACAAGGTCTGGTAATGTCAGGACGAGGGGGAATGGGTTTAAGCTGGAAGAGGGGAGATTTAGACTGGATGTTAGGAGGAAGTTCTTTACAGTGAGGGTGGTGAGACACTGGCACAGGTTGCCCAGGGAGGTTGTGGATGCTTCCTCCCTGGAGGTGTTTAAGGCCAGGCTGGATGAGGCCTTGAGCAGCCTGCTCTAGTGGGAGGTGTCCCTGCCTATGGCAGGGGGTTGGAGCTGGATGATCCTTGAGGTCCCTTCCAACCTAAACCATTCTGTGATTCTATTCTATGATTGGCCTTGACAGGCATTCAAAGCCTCCCATCAGTGGTCTGCTATTTAGTTATTAACACACCTAGAGTGCAAACTTGAAAAAGTAGCTTGATGTGTGTAGCTTCCAACCTTTTGTAGTGAGGGCTCTGTGGAAGGATTTCCTGCTAACAGGACATGAGTTAATAAGCAATAAGTAAACCTGTGCTGGGAAGTGTCCTTGATTCCATCTCAGAGGCAGGATGCCAGGCAGTGAGTGGCACCCCCCACACGCAGCTGCGGGAGGCAGAGCCTGCCAGCTGCAGGGGATGGACACCACAGGACTGTTGACAGATTGACCTATCTGTATTTCACACATAACCTTGAGCCAATCTGTACTTTCCACTTGTGCCAATCTCAAGCTAAGTTAGTTGTGCATGCCTCTTCCAAGTAGCATATAAACCACTGTATTGCCTCAATGAAGTGCACTGTACTACATGCAGCTAGCTCAGACTGAGGCAACTCCTCAGTACCCTGATCCCACCTCCGATGGCTTTCCGCGACCACAGGGCTCCAAGTAAAGTAGCATCTTGTTTAATTAGAGCTCAGCATCACACTCACCTGTAGCTTGTTCCAAAATGGAAAGCATGAGAATAAAATAGAAACAACCAGGTTGGAAGAGATCTCCAAGATCATCCAGTCCAACCTAGCACCCAGCCCTATCCAGTCAACCAGACCATAGTATCATATTATCATAGTATCATCAGGGTTGGAAGAGACCTCACAGACCATGGCACTAAGTGCCCCATCCAGGCTTTGCTTGAACATCTCCAGGGACGGTGGCTCCACCACCTCCCTGGGCAGCCCATTCCAATGCCAATCACTCTCTCTGCCAACAACTTCCTCCTAACATCCAGCCTAGACCTCCCCTGGCACAACTTGAGACTGTGTCCCCTTGTTCTGTTGCTGGTTGCCTGGCAGAAGAGACCAACCCCACCTGGCTACAGCCTCCCTTCAGGTAGCTGTAGACAGCAATGAGGTCTGCCCTGAGCCTCCTCTTCTGCAGGCTGCACACCCCCAGCTCCCTCAGCCTCTCCTCACAGGGTTTGTGCTCCAGGCCCCTCACCAGCCTTGTTGCCCTTTTCTGGACACCTTCCAGCACCTCAACATCTCTCTTGAACTGAGGAGCCCAGAACTGGACACAGCACTCAAGGTGTGGCCTGACCAGTGAGGACAGACAGCAGAGAAAGATCCTGCACTCCAAATGGATTTTGCTGTGTGAAAGGCACACAAAGCACTCTCCACATGAGTTACAGGAAGACTGTCACAGTGCTGTGGATTTACAGCACTCTATTAGAAAGCACATTTTCCACTGTACCTGCATCATTTTCAATTCAAGCAGTGGAAAATCATGAATGGTCCAACTATTGACCTTAAATAAGGAATGAGGGACAGAGGAGCAGCTCTACCAGACTCCACTAACCACAGTTCTCTTCAGAATTGTAATTTTGGTATAATAGAATAGATCTGAACTCCTTGAAAATACACAAGGCAGACCAACGTCTGTACTTGAACACAATATTATGTTGAAATGCTGAGAGTTGCAGCCTTACACTTCCACCTTCTAACTGTGAAATGGAATTACAAAAGCAGTAACTGTTTAACA
This sequence comes from Tricholaema leucomelas, assembly GCA_013400475.1. NCBI lineage: Eukaryota > Metazoa > Chordata > Aves > Piciformes > Lybiidae > Tricholaema lacrymosa > Tricholaema leucomelas. The sequence goes on from WAAF01011679.1 coordinate 14,052, forward strand.
TCTTTATTGCTGACCTTGATGCAGACACAGAGTGTGTCAGCAGTAAGTTTGCAGATGGCACCAAGGGAGGTGGCAAGGTTGATCTGCAGGAGGGTAAAGAGGCTCTACTGAGGGAGTTGGTTAGACTGGATCCATGGCCAAAGTTAACGGGATGAGTTTCAACAAGGCCAAATGTCAGGTCCTGCACTTGGGCCACAACAACCCCAAGCAATGCTACAGGCTTGGGGCAGTGTGGGTGGAAAGCTGTAGGTAGAGACCAGGGGGTTGTACCTGACAAACAGCTGAATAGGAGCCAGCAGTGTGCCCAGGTGGCCAAGAAAGCCAAAGGCATTCTGGCTGGCATCAGAAATGCTGTGTGCAGCAGGAGCAGGGAAGCGATCATCCCCTTAGACTCTGCTCTCCTCGGGCCACACCTCGAGTATTGTGTTCAGTTTTGGGCAACTCAATACAAGAGAGATGTGGAGGTGCTGGAGTGAGTGCAGAGGAGGGCAACGAAGCTGGGGAAGGGCCTGGAGAATAAATCTGATGAGGAGCGACTGAGGGAGCTGGGGATGGGTAGTTTGAGGAAGAGGAGGCTGAGGGAAGACCTCATTGCTGTCTATGGCTACCTGAAAGGACCTTGTGGAGAGGCTGCAGCAGGTCTCTAATCATAGGTAATCATTGATAGAACAAGAGGGAATGGCCTGAAGCTGGATTGGGTAGGTTTAAACTGGACAGCAGGAAACATTTTATTCCAGCAAGAGTGGTCAGGCACTGGAATGAGCTGCCCAGGGAGGTGGTGGAGTCACCAACCATGGATGTGTTTAAAGATTGCTCAAATGTGGTGCTTGGGGATATGGTTTAGGGTGAACCCTGTGGAGTAGGGATATTGGTTGGACTTGGTGATGCTGAGGGGCTTTTCCAAACTGAACATTTCTGTGATCATCACATGATTACAACTGTTACAGATTTAGACATTATTTTCTGTCCACTCTATAATTTGCTTTACATGAAATACTATTTTTTTTATTTTTTTTTCATCTACCAGAAATACTTCAAAAATCATTTTATCACTCTCTTCTGTTGCTGGTTGCCTGGCAGAAGAGACCAACCCCACCTGCCTACAACCTCCTTTTGGGTAGTTGTAGACAGCAATGAGGTCTGCCCTGAGCCTCCTCTTCTGCAGGCTGCACACCCCCAGCTCCCTCAGCCTCTCCTCACAGGACTGTGCTCCATCCCTCTGAGCATCCCCGTGGCCCTTCTCCGGACACGCTCCTGCATCTCCACATCTATCTTGTAATAGGGGCTCCAGAACCGGATGAAGTACTCCAGAAGGGGTCCCAGAAGAGCAGAGTAGAGGAGGAAAATTGTCTCCCTCGACCTGCTGGCCACACTTCTCCTGATGCAGCCCAGGCTCTGCTTGGCCCTCTGGGCTGCAAATGCACACTGCTGGCTCATGTTGAGCTTCTTGTCCAGCAGCACCTCCAAGTCTCTCTCCTCAGGGCTGTTCTCCAGCCAGTCAATGCCCAGCCTGGATTTGTCCTTGGGATTGCCTTGACCCAGATACAGCACCTTGCACTTGGTCTTCTTGAACCTCATATTTCATAAAAGGTATTCTAGAATCATAGCAAATTTAATGACTGAAGTTATACAATGGGGGGAGGGGGGGAAGTCACTCCAAACTGATTGCTCCCACACATGAATTTATTTACTACAGCACTTATAGTCCCCCCAGACCACCTGCATTCTTGGGTGAGTGATTGTTAATATTTCTATGCACTTACAAGGGCAGGTCTAGAAGGAGCTTCCAGACCTGGAAATCAGATACTTTAACCTTGTCCTTCTAGAGAGGGAAGGAAGTAATCAAATCCATGTATCCTTTTATTTTCAAACTACCACTGGGGGTTTGGGCAACTTATTTTCAATTTTGAGTTTAATGAGCAATTGAGGATTTGGATGTAAGGCAATGTTTGAATGAAGGAGTAGCAGTAGGGGAAACTGCTTTCACCAAATGAAAGAAAGAAAAACATTTATGCTGTTAAAAAGCAAGAAACTTTCAATACTCTGGTTGTATTTGACAGCTTAAAATCAATTCAATTTGCTGAAGACTGCTTTGAGCCAGACTGAATGCTAACCCTAATTTAATCTTATTGCTGTTTTGATATCCAACAAATGTTAAACATAAGCAAACTACTGCTAAGCAGTGCACTTCACAGACAGTTTCTGCTTCGTGCAGTTATTTTTACATTCATTTTAGGGAGTAGATACTAACAGAGTGGCCCAATTAAAAACTGTTCTTCAGAAGATCTTGTTTCTTGTGCCGTTCATATACTCTCAAATCTCATGTGGTGAGCCATCAACTTTCAGATGTGAAAAGCCTTCTTTCTCTTGAATCAGATCCACCTTAGGAAAATGCCTATGAGCTCAGGAAAGGACAGAAAGAAATCAACAGAATTAAATAATCATTCAAGAGAGATGTTGAGGTACCGGAATGTGTCCAGAGAAGAGTGACAAGGCTGGTGAGGGGCCTGAGGAGAGGCTGAGGGAGCTGGGGGTGTGCAGCCTGGAGGAGAGGAGGCTCAGGGCAGAGCTCATTGCTGTCTACAACTACCTGAAGGGAGGCTGTAGCCAGGTGGGGTTGGTCTCTTCTGCCAGGCAACCAGCAACAGAACAAGGGGACACAGCCTCAAGTTGTTCCAGGGGAGGTATAGACTGGATGTTAGGAGGAAGTTCTTGCCAGAGTGATTAGCATTGGAATGGGCTGCCCAGGGAGGTGGTGGAGTCACCATCCTGCGAGGTGTTCAAGAGAAGACTGGATGAGGCACTTAGTGCCATGGCCTGGTTGACTGGCTGGACAAGATGAGCTTGGACATCTCTTCCAACCTGGTTGATTCTGTGATTCTGACTCAAAGACACAACATGGAAACGTTGATGCATTTATAAGGAGTCTTTAATAGTATCTAGTAGTGTAGTATTTGGTACCATCCTTTAGGAAAGGGCTTAATGATAGGTTGGACTGGATGATCTCGGAGTTCTCTTCCATCCTAGTTGACTCTACAATTCTATGATGAAGAATCTACCACTGACAAGCTGTAGTTCTAGCACTTTTTTTATCATCCAAGTGGAGATTTACATATTTCTCAGCTAGTGACTGTGAGCACCACTTAGGACATGTTACAGAGTTGTTATTTTTCACAGAAGTTCAGTGTTCACTGACAATCATCCTCTATTAAACACAAAGAAGTAATATACTCAGAAAATCACATTCAAAATGTGCCTCACCCTTAAGTAATTAGAAAACAGAAAATTAAATCATCTCTTGGTAGACACCCAGGCATGACAGTCTGAAGGCAGGCAGACAAAAGGAGGAATGGAGTAGGGAAAGCAATATAGATCCAACTAAGGAATGCCATTCTGTTTAGAAAAGACAGTTTCAGATGGACAATGGGAACAGTGGACTTTTCTGAAACAAGTAACATCAATTCTCATGCCCAAGTGGCCGCTCACACAGCCAGGAAGAGAATATGTGCAGTGGAAACATGTTTGCTACTTCGCAAGAGCAGAGAAAAAGCTGAATTTTGAAGTTTGACTTGAATGCTAACCAATCAGTTTTGAAAGCCAGAAAGGTCAGATGATGAAAATAAAACATCTATCACCTAGAAAACACACAGTGACTTCCATTAAAAGGCTGCATTTAGAAAGCATAACTTTCTGTTAAAATAAAAGTTGAAACTGGCTGTAATCCTTAAGGATGGTTTGGAAAGGCTCACATCTTCTGGAAGAGATGGTGTACTGCCTCTTCGTTATGGAAACACAGTATGTAGGACTTGAGCATACATACCACATAGAACTTGAGTATACACAGTCCATAGAACTTGAGCACACACTGCATAAAGAACTTGAGTGCACACAGTCCATAGGACTTGAGTATACACAGTCCATAGAACTTGAGCACACACTGCATATAGAACTTGAGTGCACACAGTCCACAGAACTTGGGTATACACAGTCTGTAGAACTTGAGCACACAGCAGCTAGAACTTGAGCACACACAGCATACAGAACTTGAGCGCGCACTGCATCCAGAACTTGAGCACACACTGCATCCAGAACTTGAGCACACACTGCATCCAGAACTTGAGAGCGCACTGCATCCGGAACTTGAGCGCGCACTGCATCCGGAACTTGAGCACACACTGCATCCAGAACTTGAGCACACACTGCATCCAGAACTTGAGCACACACTGCATCCAGAACTTGAGCACACACTGCATCCGGAACTTGAGCNTGAGGCACTTAGTGCCATGGTCTAGTTGATTGGCCAGGTCTGGGTGCTATGGGTGCTAGGTTGGACTGGATGATCTTGGAGGTCTCTTCCAACCTGGCTGATTCTATTCTATTCTATTCTATTCTATTCTATTCTATTCTATTCTATTCTATTCTATTCTATTCTATTCCAGTGCTCAGTACTTACAGAGTCTTTTCTCCTTTGCTTTGGAGCAAGCCTTAACCCTGTAATCCAGGTAGGCATTGCAGATTTTACTTGTCACAAGTCCTCTGCACTAGTGTCTGCTGTCCTGTCTTTGATATTAAAGCTTGTCCTTGACAAACATCACAGGTCTATGAGGCAAAGCAAGCGCCTTCATGCTACCAGAAAGATCAAGCACCTATTAACCTCACTACAAAGTACAGCATCTAGAACTTGAGCACACAGCACACAGAACTTGGGCATGCACAGTCCACAGAACTTGAGCACACACAGCATAAAGAACTTGAGCACGCACTGCATCTAGAACTTGAGCGCGCACTGCATCCGGAGCTT